>CM064565.1:2151799-2216799 GCA_032716605.1 Paralithodes platypus | reverse complement strand
GAACAGAAACGCGTATTAGAGCTTGAAAGGGTTAACAGTATATGCTCTTGTGTAGTACTCCATTTTAAGGGGAGATTTTTAGTTTGCTCCCTAGACCTCAATCAAGCTTTTAAGAATGTCCCCCGAAGACCCCCTCCTTCTAGATAAATGTGTACATTTTTTGGCCGGTTCCTCCTAAATTGCAGGCTTGCGATCGCTCGCCAGGAAAAAATCGACAAATGTTAAACATGGCACGACAGGTGTTAACATTGACATATATGGGACCAAACTAATGGGGTAAACGTCTTAAAATGTCAAACATAATGAGGCTAAAGATGAGGGAGAAGGGGATCCAGAAAAACACCCTTAAGCAGTGAAAATCTGGCCTTAATTACACTATGGTGATTGCGAGTATTTTGGGACACGAGTTTGGTCTTGGAGTGTACACTGTAAGACACAAATGAAGGACCTTGTTCACTATCTGCTCCGACGTTTTGTGGGGTATTATATTTGGCTTAACCCCTTCTGTACCGGCAACGTATTTTTAATTTTATCAAATTTAGACGATTTTGTGAAATTTATAAGATGGATCTGTGCTAATAAAAATAACATATTGACCCGGCTGAAGGCTGATTTGTTTTCTAATTTACATGCTCGCTTTCGCTCGCCCAGAAAAAAAATCGACACCTGAATGGGGTGAAACATCTTTTTATCGCCAAGCTAATGGGGTGAAACGTTTGAACTCATTCAGTACCGGTGACGTCCTTTTAATCATATTCTGGCTACTATTAGACGATTTTATTTAGTTTAAAAAGGGCCTCCAGCAATTAACCATTCCAAGCTCCAACACGCGTTTCTGTTCTGTTGCTGGCTACTATTAGATGATTTTATTCAGATTAGTAACGGTATATGGAAGTCAAAGCGTTGATTGAGATAGTATTTACCCTTATAATACCCACAGATACTTCCTAAGCTGCATACAATCGTCTAATGATAGCCAAAATAAACTGCTAAAACGCGTCTGAGCTTCAAAGGGTTAAAAGGCTTCAAACTATCTTGCTTAGCCTCTATTACTACCACAGCTCCTTCTTAAGTTTCACACAATCGTCTAAATATACCTAAAATAAAATGGAAAAGACGTCGCCGGTACAGAAGGGGCTAAACTCTAAACTAATGGAGCGAAACGTCCAAAAAGCCTGCCCTCGGACCACATAGGGTTAAATCACGTGACACCCAACCCTTATACAGTCGCGCTAATAAGTGATGTCTCAGCACCAAGTATGTTTTGATCAATAATTGGTATCAGCAATTATCTAAGCTTCATTTCTTCATATCAAGTGAAATATACAAACATGTTCCTACACTTACCCACCCTATTCAACATCTGACAGACATTAATACAGCACAGAGCGAGCCATAAGTAGTGACAATTGAGACATATAAAAACATGTTCCTACACTTACCCACCCTATTTAACATCCTTCATGCTTAGCCCCATTAGTTTTGATATTTTAAGACGTTCGGTCCATTAGTTTTGCGATTTTAAAACCTTTCGTCCCATTGTTACTAGAATTATTAAAATAATTATTTGTTATAATACCATTAATCATTCATATGAATTACGGTGGCTAATGCATAACAAACAACACTTCTAATTAAACTAGATAATGTACAACATTTACAAACGCGTTAGGTAAATGTGCGCACTTTCTGTCTAAGTAGCCCCAATAATTAGAATGGGGATGACAATTTTCTTTGATTCCGTATCGTTTTCTTCCGATTATTATTTAGGCAGTAACTAGGATATACGGGGTAAATTTCGAGATTAGGGCCTCGAGGATTATGCCGTGTTCTGACAGTTAATTCAGGCTATCATAAGACGATTTTATACAGCTTCGGAAGGTTCTGTGCGCGTTCTGACAGTTAATTCCAGCTATCATAACTTCATAAGACGTAGCTTAACTAATACAGTATCCAATGATAATGTACGACAGGTTGGACCAGTGGCTACGGTGCCCAACTCTTCCAAATATATCTGGAGTGAGTGGGTTCGAATCCTGGTCAGGATACCTCTCACCCAACAGATTTGATACAGCTTAAGAAGGTTCAGTGGGAATTAGAAAGGTAAAGACTCAATTAACCCTCTGACTGCCATACACCCTTTCTAATCTGAATATAATCGTCTAATGATATAGTCTATTCGCCGTAAGTAGGCGAGAAATCATGACCTCAATCCTTTGTAACTCAAAAAGGGCCAGAGCAAATAGGCTGTACATTTCCACATCTATTCCTGGACTGACTCTTCCCAAATGGTAGAAATATTAGCTCGAATACTCTAGTCGTTTTTGAGTTACAGAGGTTAAAGATTATGATTTCTCGCCTACTTAAGGGGAGGCTGACCGTTTGTTTGGTCTATTAATTCATTTATTCATATATTTTTTTTAATTTCCTCCCTAGGCCTCCATCAAGCTTAGAAAAACACACCCTAGACCCCCCTTCAAGATAAATTTGTAAATTTTTCGGTAGAAAAATTTCCCGGCCGAAGGCCGATTCCTCTTAAATTTGCAGGCTCGCTTTCGCTCGCCAGGAAGAAATCAACACCTAAATGGCACGAAAGGTCTTAAAATTGACAACGAAATGGGGCGAGAGGTGCTAAAATCGCCAAACTAATGGGCCGAACGTCTTATAATCTCAAAACTAGTGGGGCTAAACATTAGGGAGAAGGGGGTCCAGAAAAACGGTCTGCCTCCCCTTAAAGCGAATAGACTATAATCAGAAAACAAAAACAGTAATGCGTGATCGTAGCTTGAAAGGGTTAACACGCTGGTTATTTAGCCTACGCTTACGCTAACAAGTCATGTCCCAGCTGTCATTACGTCGGCTTGCTCTGTGCTGTATTAATGTCTGTCAGATGTTGAATAGGTTGGGTAAGTGTTTTTGAGTTACAGAGGATAGAGGTCATGATTTCTCGCGTACTTACAGCGAATAAACTATAAAATTACCCCTTAAGGGGGGGTGACCTGTTTTTGTTCTGTCCTTTTCTATCTTTCTCTGGCTTGTATCCATTTGGCCCCATTCAGCCTACTGTTTTAAGACGTTTATCCCCATCCAGGTGTCAATTTTTTACTGGTGAGCGGTAGCGAGCCATCTTATTTTTTATTTTTGTTTGACAGCAGGCTAAATTTGTAAATTTTTCGATAGAAAAATTTCTCCGGCGAAGCCGGATTTCTTCATATATATAATGCTGGCTCGCTATCGCTCGCCAGGAAGAAATCGACACCTACAGTAGATGGGGATAAGTCTTAAAATAGTTGGCTGAATGGGGCCGAATGGATACAAGCCAGAGAAAGAGAGAAACGGACAGAAATAACAAAAAGCAGGTCACCCCCTTAAGTGAGATAGTTCGAAGCCTGTTAATTTGCTGTAGGTCCAACTGAAACTAAATAAACTCGCCTAATAGTGGCTAGAATACAGTGGAAAAGACGTCACCGGTACAGAAGGGGTTAAGGGGGGTGACCTGCTTTTTTTTTTATTTCTCTCTTTCTCTGGCTTGTATCCATTCGGCCCCATTCAGCCCACTATTTTAAGACGTTTATCCCCATCTAGGTGTCGATTTCTTCCTGGCGAGCGATAGCGAACCAGCATTATATGAAGAAATCCGGCTTCGCCGGAGACATTTTTCTATCGAAAAATGTACAAATTTAGCCTGCTGTCAAAACATTTTTTAAAATATGCTGGCTCGCTACCGCTCACCAGTAAAAATTTAACACTTGGATGGGGATACACGTCTTAAAACAGTAGGCTGAATGGGGCCGAATTAATACAAGCCAGAGAAAGAGAGAAAAGAAGATAAAAAAAGCAGGTCACCCCCCTTAAGTTGAATACAATCGTCTAATAGTTGCCAGAATATGATGATGAGGACGTCTCCGGTTCTGTAGGGGTTAAAATAGCGACTGTCACTCTTTCAATTTGCGGAGAGACACTTGTTACAGGTAGCTTTGCCTTTTGTCTCCTACCGCTCGCCCGGAAAATATTGACACCTGGATGGGGTAAACGTCTCAAAACAGTAGGCTGAATGGGGTCGAATGGACACAAGTCAAAGAGAGAGGGAGAGAAAGAGAGAAAAAAAAGCGAGGTGGGCTCCCTTTAGACGATTGTATGCAGCTTAGGAAGGTCATTTGGTAGTAAAAACAGGTTAATTGAAAGAGTATGTGGCCTTTTAATTGCTAGAGATCCTTCCTAAGCTGAATAACATTGTCCCCCGCTCTGAAAATGTAAATATAACAAGATTTAGAACTGCTATTGCGTGATTTAATTTTAAGGGGGTCACCGTTTTTTTTTTTGTATCTTTCTCACCTTTTATCTCTTTCCCTGGCTTGTATCCAATCGGCCCCATTCAGCCAACTGTTTTAAGACGGTTATCCCCATACAGGTGTCGATTTCTTCCTGGCGAGGTGGGGTTCCCTAAATCTTAGTTAATTTTAGCTTTAAAAACACGATTTAATTTAACTTATATACCTGTATGTGCGACTAAGGTGAACATTTAGAGAACAAATTGAAAAAGAGATATTTCTATATATATTACACATTATCATACAATTATAGCCTATTATTAATTTAACTTTATATGTGAGACTAAGGTGAGCATTTAGGTACCGGTAACAAATTGCAAAGAGTTAGGCCTATTTGTATTTATAGTACACATCATCATACACATCATAGCCTATTATTGATTTAACTCATATATGTGAGACTATAGTCAGTGTTAGCCAGATTGGCCAGTACCAGTCATATTGCTTGCTTCACGTTCACATAGGATACGATCTACCTGACTACCCACAAATATTTGGGGGTCTACATGAGGTGGACCACTCACGTTAGCATCATCAGAGCAAAGACTAACACTGGGCTTCCTGCGCAGGAATCTCACCAAGTGCAACGCAAACATCAACATTCTAGCATTTAAAACGTCAACATTCTAGCATTTAAAACACTTGTTCGGCCACACTTAGAATAATGCGACACCGTCTGGGATCCACACACTCACTACAATATAAATAAATTAGAGGCCATACAAAACAAAGCTGCAAGATGGATCAGACGTGATTACAGACACACTACATCTGTCACTTTGCTCAAACAAGACATTAAACTCGACCCACTTGCAACAAGAAGACAAATGCACAGACAACAGATGTTATATACAATCACTAACAACTTAGTAGACACAGACAAAGATATATATTTACACCCTACAAGTATACGATTTACGAGACGCAGCCACAACCTAAAATACCACACCTATCAGGCAAGCACGGACATATTTAGACAATCATGTTTCCTCGCAGCATCCAAAAGTGGAGTCACCTCCCATCTCATGTAGTAAATAACCCCACCCTTGATTCATTTAGAACTAGGATCACCAATCATTACATCCCTATTCCTGATCCTGTCCCCAACCATTAAGCTGGTATCACACGGGCGCTTTTTCACTCAACATTTATCCTCAACACTGGTCTGGCAGCTTATGAAGTAAACATTTCAATTATTTTGGTTGATTTAATTCATCTATCATCATTCTAGTTTCCGATACCAGTGCAAAATATTCCAAAAATGTTGCCAGAATTTTTTTGACAATGGAATGTGGAGTATAAAATCTCTCGTGTGATACCGGGTTTCATGTCATCTCAACCAGTAGACCATTTCAACCAGTAGCTCTCAACCAGTGCCAAATTAACCCAGACCAACCAAACCAGTGCCAAAATATAGTACTAACCTAACCGTATTGGTTGAGAGCTACTGGTTTAAATGGTCTACTGGTTGAGTTGACCGGTCACCGTGATACCGGCTTTAGTCCTAAAGCACAACCCCCGCATGTCATGCCGCCCGAGAGCGGCCCTCTGCAGGTCCCTCAACGTAAACGGGAATCCTCCTACCGTCCCATAACCTCCTTGCTTTGTTTGTGCGTTCGTTCGTACGTGCACCTCCCCCTTTTCTCTCTCTCTCCCTCAAACACACACACGCACTCCCTCTCTATATCCTTATGAAAAGCAGTGTTGCCAGAAAGCTCAGCCTCTCAAACCCTTTCAATCAATTGTTCCAGTAACCATCAGTCTATGCAACTAAAATTATACAATAAATAATAGATGTAGCCAACTAAGCCACAACGAGATGCTCCAAAATTCTCTGTGATTTGCAAAATAAATATGCTAAGATATAAAGGCTTAAAATGCCTATGTAAGGGTAAAATACGGCATATTTGAGATGCGGGGAAGGGCTGTAGGTAATATCTACCCTCGTATCATATAGCTATTGTATCACTCTGCTAGTTGAACACAAACCTGCCTACCTCCTGTAGCTTTGTGAAGGAAAACCAAGGCTGAGAAGGGCCGAATATTGCCGTACGATGGTTATTAAATCCTGAGATGCCAGCCTCAACACTCTCACTCACAAGTTCCAATACTACTACCTCCTTGCATTTCTCGGATTTACCCACTACCCAGGGAAGCTGAACAATCAACCGACATCGACAAATTAATGAACGGTGCGCACCGTTAACAACCGAAACGACCACGAGTGAAAAGCTCGAACTTTTGGTCGACGGTTGCCAGTATTGTGTACCTTTTACCTATGAATGATGTCCTGAGCCGCATTTATAGTATTTATAGGAAACAAAATATATACATATACCTATATATGACACTTTAATATGGTATGGATGATTATATTTAACTTACGTTGCGTATTTGTACTTCCCCACTATTTACTCGAATTAAGGCATTTCCTGGGATATTTGGACATATATGATTGTAATATGGTCAATATATAACACAGTTGAATTTATCCATGCCTAATCCATACGCAAATCGAAGTAATTACGTCAATGTATTAGATCATATTTACTGACGACGGGAAGGGAGAGGGTACAACATACATCTGGCAACAACAGTGACTGAATGGCTACCGAGACGTCTGTATCTGTGCTGAAAATTCTGCAGGAATATCGCAATTTTGGGCGTGATACTGGCCTCCCGCGGCATCTGTACCTTCACCACGTCATCGGGCCCAAACCTGAGGACGTGTGGAGCCCCGTAGGAGGACATGGAAGGACCTGTTTAGCATATTACGGTAAGATTCATTCGTGTCTCATTTTCGGGATCAGTTGGCTAATGGCGAGTTGTAAGACCCGAGCTGTGGTTAATTCTCTTTATATAGGCCTATTTTATTTATGTGTGACTGAATGCTGATATCCTCTTTTGCCGCATCGTATCGTTTGCCTGGGCTGGTTGAACATTCGTTGTCCGTGTTTTATTATTAATATCTGTTGGAAAATTATATCTGCGTTGGCCTGAAATGGTGGGATGGTTTCGGGGAGAGGGAGGGGGTGGGGGTGGGGGGATTGGAGGAAGGAGGGAGGGGAGTGTGTGAGAGAGAGAGAGAGTACGTACGGGGGGAGGGGCTTCACAAGTTGATGCCACTCCGCCATCTCACTCTTCAGGGACAGGGAGTACCTGCCCAGCCTTCTCACTGGCAACAACCTCCCTACCATCAAACTGCCACCACCAAGCAGTCCTGGACCAGAAAGCTCATTCCTACCCAAACCCTCTGGCCTAGAAAAACACCAAATAAGCGCCTCAACCTACCAAGACCACTCAGCAGACACACCAAGGAAACTCCTGACACTCCAGCTCCTAGCTCCCAGGACAGAGACACCACGACCCAACCTGAAACTTACTCCAATCATCCACCTTTTCAGCCAAACCCCAAAAGAAGTGGAGGAGACATACCAGGGAGTCCAGACCTCTGCACCACCACCACCTAAAGCTGAAGCCGAAGCAACACCACAGCCCCAGCCATCCACAGCTCCACCACCACCTGAAGCCGAGCAGCCCCACCCGCCACCTGAAGCCGAAAAACCCTGCGAATACGAAGAAATGTTCAGAAGAAACTACATAGACGAAGGACTAGAATTTAAAGCAGAGGGGTTAAGTTTTGGCACAACCTACAAGAACCTAGTGCCAAAGCCTTTCCGGGAAGCGTATGTCACCAGCTGCAGCCGCCCATGCAAATGCTTTATCCATTCCAGAAACACCAATGGGAATCTCAGCTGTTTCCGCACCAGAGAAGAGGACGAAGCTGATGATGAAGATGTCATGTGTACACGTGTATATCGACTTGATGACGGAAAACAAAGAAAAACACGAACGAGGAGAAAAATCTGTAAGATATGTTTTTAGACACAGCTGTGGGCCGTCAATGACAAAGGCCCAGTTTTGGGCTTTAAGTCCAAATAAATCTTAAAAAAAAAAAATAGGCATATATATATATATATATATATATATATATATATATATATATATATATATATATATACCTGTATATATCTCATTCCTCCCTCCCTCGTACGGTACAAATTGGCTGTAAATTTCCACATCTATTCCTTGGCTGACTTCCCAAATTGTAGAAATACTAGCTCGATTACTCTAGTCGTTTTTGAGTAGTTTCATTCATAAACCATCATTGTTGGTGGTCATTATTATAATTTAGTGGTATTCCTATAGTCTTCTACCGAAAAATGTACACATTTATCTTGAGGGGGTGTCTCGGGGGTGTTTTTTTAAATTTGAGGGAGGTCTAGCGAGGAAACTAAAAGATAAATGAATACATGAATTAATTGACCAAAAAACAACCACTATAGTCTATTCTCTGTAAGTAGGCGATCAATCATGACCTCTAACCGCTGTAACTAAAAAACTACTTGAGTAATCGAGCTATTATTTGTACCATTTGGGAAGAGTCAATCAAAGAATAGATGTGGAAATTTACAGCCAATTTGCTCTAGCCCTTTTTTAAGTTACAGCGGATATAGGTCATGATTATATAATACCCTATACCCTGTTCCACTATTGAACATTTAGGGAGCCCACCGCTTTTTTTTCTTTCTCTCCCTCTCTGGTTTGTATCCATTCTGCCCCATGGTGTTGAATAACTAAAGAAATACTGACTAGCCTATTTACCATATTTGTTCTTTATGAACTGTAGCAGCCTGTACAGTGTACACTGATATAAATTAACTTGTTTATATACCGGTAATGCTAACACTAAATGTTTACCCTTGCAATGTTTCTAGAAAACGAGGCAATAATCTATCACTAAAGTTGCCAGATACTTCTAATACCTTAATTTATACATGAAACTTTTCAAGCATCTTTTTCAGGTTATATTTCATGAACCCTCTTCTTTATAGATCATTGGAATTCATTTTGACAACATAAAGGTGTATCAATAAAGTATACGTGTGGCGTTATATACGAGCTGTAAGTCACGTGACTTTTTGGCGAGAAAAGCGCCTTGAGTACTAGGCCTTGTTTCTGGGAAGGCAGCCAGGCAGTATTTTCGTGATAGTTTTGCTAATTTCCAACGCCACCCATATTAATCCTTACCTTAATTATTACCACAACCTTATTAACCGTGATGGGCTGTGGAAATGGTCAGTATTATCGCCAGGACACAAGTAACATGGACAATAAGCAGTGTGATGTGGTGTAGGTAGGCGTCGTGGTGGCGGTGGTGGTGAGTGATCACGCGTGAGACGCTCTGACAATAATGTTGAGTTTGATGGTCTAAATCGAAGACAGTGGCCTTGTATGAGCATGAGGCACGCATAATATATCAGTACATCGGTTCGATGGAAATAATGTCAGTTCAGTTCAGTTCAGTTCAGTTCAGTTGAAAGTCACAAAGCAGTACCGGTACCCAGACTACCCACACAAACCTCCAGACTTGAGTTGCCAAAAAAAAACTCTGGTACAAGATGGCGTCACACGTAAGCAAACAAGACTCGGCTGGCGACGATGAAAAGGACTCACAATGCGGAAAGTGTAAGGTGGAAGTGACAGATTCTGATAATGCACTCGAATGTGAGGTAGCCTATGTGATGTTTGGTTTCACATTGGATGCGAAAATATAGGCTACCTGTAACTATGAATTTATGGTGGAGAAAGATGCAGGTAAACAGCTGAGTTACAACTGCAGTTTTTGCATGAGGGGGAAGTGTGAAACTACACAATAAAATAAAATAAATCAGTGAACAGCAGGAAGAGATGAGGGGTAAACATCAGGTTTTGGAACTCACAGTGGGCGAGATGAGAGCTGATAATTATGGTTAAAAGGCAGGACAAGCAGAAGCAATTTGAAGACAGGTTGAGTCATGGAGGCAAGCTCAGTTAAGTTTAATGATCTACGGAAGGAAACTCAGCTGGCACTCGGGACTTGACGGATAGACTAGGGACTTTGGAAGCAAAAATGGTTAGTTTTGAGGATAAAATTGTGTCATATGTGAAAGAAAATGTTAAAGAAGTTCGGGAGAATATTGCGGAATTTAAAACAGGTGCATGATGAGGTGAAGGAACAGGTAGGTTCATCATACATTTTTTTTTTTTTAATGGATGAAGCAAAGAAAGTTTGTGAAACCATTAGGAATGATCCTGGCAATCAAGTAAGTGGGGACAATGTAATACAGCAAACAACTCTGCATATACAGAGTAGGATGGATCGCAAGGACAATATAGTTGTGTATGGTGTGCCAGAAGAGATTTTGACTGGTGCCAACTTGCGAATCAGAAGTGAAAAAGAAAAACATGACAGAATGGAGGTTATTGAAATCTGTGATGAGATTGGGTTGACATGTTATGATAGTGATTATAGGCTAATCCATATCATAAGAATTGGTAGATACAAAGGACTGGTACATGATAAAGGTGAGACAATTAAACCCAGGCCCATCCTTATGAAAATAAACAGTGGACTGAAAGAAAGGATGATGAGAAATGGATACAGGTTAAGGGAAGCAAAGAAAAGGTGTACAACAACGTTAGGTTGTCGCACGACATGACAAAGGAGGAGCACCAAACCGACAGGAACTGGGGGAGGAAGCAAGAGCCAAGAACGAAGCTGAAAAGGACTCCGTAAATTTGTACATAGTCAGGGGAAATCCTTGGGAGCGTCGAATACTGAGGGTGAAGAGGAGAGAGGTGACCGTGGAGACAACAGCAGCACAGAGGAAAGGGAGGGAGGGACTTCAGTCACTTCACATCCAGACGGGAATTAGTTCGGGATCTACAAGACTGAAAACACTCGGGAAATTACCAGTGCCGATGTTGACAATGATGTTAGAATAATGTTCAGTAATGTAGACACTTTTACATATGATAAAATAAATGAATTAATCAGCAAACTTGAGGATATGAAGCAAGTGCCGCATGTGATTTACTTTTAACTGTGATGTAAAGGCACCTGATACAGATGGTAAAAGAGTCATTTACCTTTACGAAAAGGCTAACTATGAATTAATGAAACAAAAACTGAACATAAACATGATAAACTGGAGAGAGTACCTAGAGAACTACAATGTGAACAGGTTATGGGAAAGATTTCTGGACAGATTCCTTGAGGTGATAGAGGAGTGTGTTCCACGTAGGGATTTTAAAGATAAGAATCAGATGAAAGGAATAAATGCAGACTTACCAATGACCAGGAAACTAAGGTCAAAAATAAAACGAAAGGAAAGACTATGGGAGCGATTAAAAGTCATGTGAAAAAAATAATAGAACGGAAAGCGAGTTTTCGTTCTGTGAGAGAATAGTAAATTCGTGGAATAGGCTAGTCTTTCGGAAAGCATAGTCAACTCAAAATCTGTGGTCGAATTTGAAAGAAAATTAGATCATGCCTGGAAAAATCAAGAACAAAAATATAACCACAAAGCAAAGATAAACACCACTCGCCACCACCGCCACACCAGTTTGCAAGAAGTTGACTTGCACATTAATGAAGAACTGGTGCTACAGGCCTGAGAGGCCTCTACCAGAAGACATCTGTAAGTATCTGTAAGTATCTCTTGCTGTGGAATGTCGTAACTGGTAAGAAACTATTAGGTGTTTAGCCTTTGTTGTCAATATTGTATGCACATTTACATTTGTAGTAAGATATAGGCTAATACCGGGAATACGAGAGCTCTTTCTTAAACTGAGTAAAAACGTTTAGCTTTAACAAAAGCCTAGTACACAAAATACCTACCGTATGTGTATGTTCATCGAAAAGTTTTGCTTAGCCTATTAATATACCCTTGTCCAGAGTTTCAATTCATCAGCTGAATACAATTGCTTAACGTTTGGTAGAAAACTAAAAATAAATATCGCTAATTGCCAGACGTAATCCCGGAGAGGGGGTAGCCGTGAATTAATCGCCTTCATATGCTTCCATATGCCTAGGCAATTCACTCGATTATCTAGCTTGTATACCGTTTGTTTTAATGCTAGGCTAAAACAGTAGTAGTAATGTACTGTACAGTACTTTGTGTAATGTGTATAGTTTCCAAGTTACAACAGGTACCGGTACATGTATAGCCGAAATAAGCAACCCTATACGGTAGATTTTAATAGGATATTGAATGACAGTCCAAGTTAGTTTCTGACAATTATTTTACTGAAGCTTGGTTTCCACATAGCGACTTTGATTAGGCCTAGCTGTTTTGTCTTTTTACGGTGTTCGTATAAATTGTGTTTGTTTATTTTGCAAGTTTTACATTAGCCTACATTGTATAAAATTGTAGGCCTACATATCCCTAATGTGTAACCAAATACTTTCACGATTGCTGTCTCGTTGGGTTTTAGGCAATGTTTACGTTACGCAGCGGAGGCTACCATAATCAGAATTTTGTTCTGCTTTATTTGTAGCCTAGGCCTAGTGTTTTTCCGTGACAAGGTATGGTTGCGTGGTATATTAAATAACAAAAAAAATCACGATGTTTAGGGTGGGCTGGGCCGGTTTTCTGGACCACTTTCTCACTCATGTTTAGCCCCATTAGTTTTCAGATGTTAAGATGTTTGCCCCATTAGTTAGTCGATTTTAAGACCTTTTGCACCATTTCTACGTCAATATTTAGACCTTTAGGTGTCGAATTTTTCCTGGCGAACGATAGTGAACCTGTAATGTTGGAAGAATCGGCCTTCGGCTGCGACATTTTTCTACCGAAAAATGTACTAATTAATCTAGAAGGGGGATCAAATGGATGTTGTTGTTTTTTAAATTTGGTGGAGGTCTAGGGAGGAAACTAGAAAAATAACGAATACATGCAAACATCGCCCAAAAAGTGAAACATCCCCTCATGAGGGATAAAATATAATTTTAAAGAGATAATTTAACACGTTCAACTGGGCCATATAGACCACACGACCATGAGACCTAGCCAGAGAGATTTAGAGTTGGAGTTACAGGCTTGATAGCCTCTTCCAGGATTCGTCTGCGAGTTTCTGTGAGTTTTATGAGGGATAAGCCTTTACAGCGACACCGTTAAAAATTCGCCGTTTTCTTTGCATTCAAGGCTGCTTTAATAAATAAATACGAGCTAATTTCATTCATTTGGGATATGAGCTAATTATTATATATTCTACTAATGCATAGGTTAATTATATACGGTGGAAGGGTTTCGTTAACAAAAATAAAATATTGGTAATTGTTCTGGTCGCGCCGAGTGTGATCTGGAAGCTTCTGCGGGGTCCCGAATGACGTCACGAGGGCGGGAAATTCAGAACAGTCGGGCAGCCTTGGGGGGGAGGAGGCGCCATCTTTGATCCACAGTTTTTCCCTTATTTTCGTGGTTTGGGGACCTGCGAAGACTTTAAAGTAGACTTGTTGATTACTAGAGACGATGTTTGTTATTTGTTTAGTGATTTAGTGTGAAGAAGTGGTGAATTGACGAAATAGATAGGTGAAAGTGAGCATCCCGCGATTCCCTGCTCACCATATTGTAAGGTTGGTTATATAGGATTATTTATATAGCCTATATATATTTTGTAATAAGCCAAAATGATGACTTGTTTTTATGATTGTAGTGAGGTTGATTAGGCTATGATGATGATGATGATTATAGCCTAACCTAACTGAGGGTGGGGTGGGATTGTTGTTAGAGCCGCCTTATTTACCAAGTTTTCTTTATATTGTTTCAAGGAATGTAGTGTTTTGTTGTTGTTCATGGTTTGAGTGGAGGATTTGCATTACCGGTAACTTAACCATTATTCATTAATCTGAAGATATGGCGTCAAATGGTGCCATTTATTGGGTGATTCGCACTTTTACAGTAGGTAAGGACAATAATTGTGGGTACATTGGATACACGATGGGTTGGGGGGTTGAGGATTGTCATCCTCACACATGTAGATCTGTAAGGGGGCAAAAATAGGTTGCCGGTATTTCGTTTTTGTGAGTAGGCTAACGCTCACGCCATTTATTGGGTGAATCGCACTCCCAGCATCTTTCAAAACAAGGAGTCAGATCAAAGGATTCATTGGACGCAATGCCTTGTTTACGGTCGGGACTTATTATTTTCGTGTTATTTTTCGGTGTAATCGGGTTTTTTCAAGTGCTGATAACGAAATTCCTCCATGCGGACTATAATGAGAAAAATATGGCGAATCTATTGGTCCCTATTTTCCCTAATAAATTGTTTCTAATAGGGCGGCGAAAGAGATCATGAATATTATCAAGATGTTTTCCCCATTAGTTAGTCGATTTTAAGACCTTTCGCACCATTTCTACGTCAATATTTAGACCTTTCGTGCCTTTAGACCTTTCGTGCTAAAAAAAAAAAAAAAAAAAAAAATTTAGGTGTCGATTTTTTCCCTGGCGAACGATAGTGAACCTGTAATTTTGGATGAATCGGCCTTCGCTCGGGATATTTTTCTACCGAAAAATTTACAAATTAATCTAGAAGGGGGATCAAATGGATGTTGTTTTTTTAATTTGATGAGGTCTAGGGAGGAAACTAGAAAAATAAAGAATACAAGTGAAGCAGCCCTTAACAGGGTTGCCTGGAACGCCGCCATTAGGACAAGAGACTGAAACTGCACTTATGTGTGGAACACTTTGTCTTAAAATTGTATGTATGTATGTATGTATGTATGTAAAAATCGACCCAAAAGTGAAACATCCCCTCATGAGGGATAAGCCTTTACAGCGACACCGTTCAAAATTCGCCGTTTTCTTTGCATTCACGGCTGCATTAATAAATAAATACGAGATACAGTAATTTCATTCATTTGGGATATGAGCTAATTATTATATATTCTACTAATGCATAGGTTAATTATATACGGTGGAAGGGTTTCGTTAACAAGAATAATATATTGGTAATTTTTCTGGTCGCGCTGAGTGTGATCTGGAAGCTTCTGCGGGGTCCCGGATGACGTCACGAGGGCGGGAAATTCAGAACAGTCGGGCAGCCTTGGGGGAGGAGGCGCCATCTTGGATCCACAGTTTTTTTTCCCTTATTTTCGTGGTTTGGGGACCTGCCAAGATTTTAAAGTAGACTTGTTGATTACTAGAGACGATGTTTGTTATTTGTTTAGTGATTTAGTGTGAAGAAGTGGTGAATTGACGAAATAGACAGGGTGGAAGTGAGCATCCCGCGATTCCCTGCTCACCATATTGTAAGGTTGGTTATATAGGATTATTTATATAACCTATATATATATTTTGTAATAAGCCAAAATTATGACTTGTTATGATTGTGGTGATGAGTGTAGTGAGGTTGATTAGGCTATGATGGTGATGAGTGTAGTGGTGATGGTGATATTATAGCCTAACCCTTTCAAGCTCCAATACGCATTTCTGTTTTGTTTTCTGGTCATTATTAGACGATTGTATTCAGATTAGGAAGGGTATATGGAAGTCAGAGGGTTGATTGAGAGAGTCTTTACCCTTTTAATACCCACAGATCCTTCCTAAGCTGCAAAAAATCGCCTAACCTAACTGAGGGTGGGGTGGAATTGTTATGGGGAACGGTTTATATTCGGTATAACCTCGCCAAGGCTAATAGTCTATGTATCTTGGCCAAGGCTAGGTTATCTTGATATCGTAATGCATAGTGCGCGGAATTTCGATGTGAGTATCCTAGGTTCGAGTCCTCGGAGTGCCACATGTATTTGTTGATTTCATTAGGCCTAATTGAGTTTAGATATGAAGTTGGTTGGTGTCAAAAACATAATTATACAAAACAATGTTGGTCATTTATAAATACCAATGAGGATTATATGACGTTATTATTTGTGTGTTGCAGATATATTGTATTTAAGGGGAGGAAGACCGTTTTGCTGGACCCCCTTCTCCCTAATGTTTAGCCCCACTAGTTTTGAGATTATAAGACGTTCGGCCCATTAGTTTGGCAATTTTAACCCATTTCGCCCCATTTCTTTGTCAATTTTAAGACCTTTCGTGCCATTTAGGTATATATATTTTTTTCCTGGCGAGCGATAGCTAGCCTACAATTTTAAGAGGAATCGGCCTTCGGCCAGGAAATGTTTCTACCGAATAATGTACAAATTTATCTTGAAGGGGGGTCTAGGGGGTGTTTTTCTAAGCTTGATGGAGTTCTAGGGACGAAACTAAAACATATACAGTATATATATGAATACATGAATTAATAGACCAAACAAACGGCCAGTCTCCCCTTAAGTACGAAATATTACTGTTGGTAAATTATACATCAAAGGTCCCGGTAATGCATAGGCTAATGTACGCTACCGGTACTTCGGTTTTGGGTAAGATCCTGTGTAGCGGGTAACTGTTTTGGGTAAGATCCTGTGTAGCGGGTAACTGTTTTGGGTAAGATCCTGTGTAGCGGGTAACTGTTTTGGGTAAGATCCTGTGTAGCGGGTAACTGTTTTTTATATTCCTACTTTAACCTAACCTAACCTAGTAGCCTATATTAGTGTACTATTTATGAATGTAAAATGTTACATTACCAAATTATTGAGATATCTATACACGGTTACCCGGTACACAGGATTATACCTGGTTTTGCACTTTATAGCCTACATGGGACGATGGTGAATTTTCCGTTTCACATGTCCAATTTTATGACTACTTTACTACACCTCCCATATCGGTATTTTACTTGAAAGTATATATATATATATATATATATATATATATATATATATATATATATATATATATATATATATATACACCGGGTATATATATATATATATATATATATATACCGGTATATATATTCACGTTATTTACGTTGATTTTATGCTTCAGATTCAGTTTCGGTACCGGAGAGTGAGGACCTACAGAAGGGGCTGCTGCAGGGATAGTGGTTACGTGTTCGAGTCGCCCTTGATACCCAACTGCGGCTTAAAGGAATACGGTAAGCTATTTAATCCACTATGTTATTATTAAAATTGGAGTGGTACTTCAAAGGCTATCAATCCTATTAATCTATATTTTATTTATTTCACCCCAACACCAAACACCTCCAATGAAATTAATAAAAGCATATAATTATGTGACCCACCGGGATTCGAACCTGGGTTATCAAACACAAATTTTTAAACACTATCCTAACCATTACCACCAAGACGGTTAAAGGTTTATGCACAAGCCTACGACTTAGTCCTACGAGGTTAGTCCAAGTCTACCCCAAGTCCCAACTATCCCCAACTCTCCCACCTTCCTCCTCTAGCTGCCAGTTAGTGATTAGCCACGCTTGTTCTCATGTCTAGTAAATTATAGCTTACAACGGCCAATATAATATATTAGGAATTTATTAATACAATATGTAATTGCATTCTCAAAATGAGTCGATACACACAAATTAGGTTACTTGGCAGTAGTGGTGCGGTCTCTCTCTCTCTCTCTCTCTCTCTCTCTCTCTCTCTCTCTCTCTCTCTCTCTCTCTCTCTCTCTCTCTCTCTCTCTCTCTCTCTCTCTCTCTCTCTCTCTCTCTCTCTCTCTCTCTCTCTCTCTCTCTCTCTCTCTCTCTCTCTCTCTCTCTCTCTCTCTCTCTCTCTCTCTCTCTCTCTCTCATCCTTTCCTTCAACTTTCCTTGTCTATCGAATATGCCATCTCTACTAGAATTAAGTTCTGACCACCTCGTTTGGATCGTAAGGTCTGTGTGGCCAGTGTATCTCTAAATCTCTCTCTCTACGAACAAGATAATACCATAATTATATTTAATCATGCATTCACCATCATTGCCCTACAGATCAGCTTGTCCTCGACTCCTCTACGATCTACTCATAATTTCTCAAACCACTTACGAAAGTACAGTCACTTATAAAAAATCGTGGACCCCCTATGTTTTTCTTTATGCAATTATAACTATCTGGATTGATTTTTGGATGGAACTTGCTTATCAATATATAGTATTAATAGTTTTTTAATTGATTTATAGATTATTATATTCGTAAATTACTTTCCAGAGATATACTTCCATACTTAGAAATAGGTGAGGTCCACGATTTGTTATGAGTGACTGTACGGTCGAGGTTAATAAGTGTTGTCAGATATTTCACAAAGTTTCGGACACTGACTAATACTCTGAGGGATAAGCACTTTTCCCAGTAACTATAAAGATACCAATAACACTTGTTGAGCGAAGATCACTGGAATCTATGACCACACTTATTACCCCCGATTGTACAGTCACGAGCATAAATGCTGCCTCATCAACCAGATCGCGTCAACTCCTTCATCATGAGAGGTTTATGATAAGATGAATAAAATCGTTTGAGGTAGCTAAAATAAAATAAAGAAATTATTGTGAGATTGAAAAAAAAAAAGTTTAGCAATCCTTTCGCAACGTAGGGGCGAACGTTATTCGGTTAGTGTTGCAGTATTTATGCTCGTGACTGTACATGTAGGGCATATAAATTGTAGTGGGAGATGGTCTTAGGTAGCATATATATTGATGAAGTGTAGGGGATATAGGTTGTTGTGGGATATGCTCTTAGTGTAGGGAAGAAGGAATCTGCCTCGTATGGGTCAATAGGCCTTCTGCAGATTTCCATTATTTTTATGTTCTTAAATATTGCATATTATGATACACAGGATATACATAGACAGTAGTATAGCTTTATTGTTTTATTCACATTTTATACAAATAGAAAAAAGCTGGGACGAGTTACTAATACACGAGCTGTACAAGAGTAACATTTAGGGACAAATATAGGTGTACAAAATCTCCTATCAGAATAAATAATTATCAAAAAAGGTTGTAAAAAAAAAATCACATTTCAAGAATACTGCTGCATCTTGGGTCTTCCGAACTGCTCAATACCAAAGTCACTGTCCTCCCTGCGGAAGCAAGTCAGAAAAGCCTCTATCCTAAACGGCCACAACCCAATCGGCCACAATCCTAAACAGCCTATAGTAGACGGTTTCATTTCAGTTGAGGGTATATTGAAGTCCTTGGCATCCGATTTCACGGGAATGAATGGAAAATATGGAGCTACTAAGTTTCTGCTTCATATTATTGCTAAGTTTTCATAATTAACAACATATTTCGACGCAAAACAAACGGACTGTAAGTTAGGCTGTGAGACTGAGGACATTCGGGTTGTGGCCGTTTTGGAGTACGGCCATTTCGGAGTGTGGCCATTTTGACTTGTAATCTTCACCGCACTGGCAGCTTGGGCAGTGACTTGACCATGGCAGTTCATTCCTAACACTAGCTATACTTCCACGGCACGAAACCTTCAAAGGTTCGTGCAGTGGACATTCATTAACCTAAGGCATTACCTGTGCTTGCGACCGGCAGGCCATTTCAACCGGGATGCTTGCTCGTTGGCTTTTGTATTTATAAGTGAAAAGAAAATTATATCTCGATGACTTAACCCCCTGAAGCGCATAGATGCCAGTAGCCTATTATTAATTTTCTTATATTTATGTGCACTTAGGAAAATTTAATTAAGTTAATCATCTAAAAAAAAATGTTTTTTAAAGCACCATTGAAAGAAAACTGAAGAGGTTAAGGGTAACTAGTTTAGAATTTTCAAGGTGGGGTATTTCAAATTATGTTGCAAACCACGCAAATCGTGTTCCGCACCTCAAGGGGATAAAGGCCATACCACGAAGCATTGGGAAGCGGAGGGTCAGCATTTTATCATGTTCATGATTATGGCCCTTAGTGCTCCGAGCTCTAGACTGGAATGGTGATAAAAAGCAAGCCAAGAACAACCAACGCTTAACTCGATTGGACTATTACACAAACCTCCGGCACAGTCCCGTTCAAGCGTCTTAGCACCTCCCACGACTTTAGCTTGTCTTTTCCCGTAATGTGACGCGAAACTTGTCAAGATATTAGTGCGTGAATATATAAGCTTCATCCACGTGTATTAGAGAGATATATAGCCTGACATCTAGGGAGAGAAAAAACAATTTCAAAGTTGTGGAAGCCTACTGACTTTTGAATGAGCCTGTACACATGCCAGCCTTAATTCATAAACTGTATCTGCTGTCCTATCATTGTCAACTTGGAAGGGCCCGAAGAGTGATAAGTGCTAGAGAACTCAACCATATGACAACAAGAGGAAAACAGTAGAAAATATGGAGGGCAAGATCTCTAATAAGGCACATAGGGTAACATTCAATCTATTATGGCTGGTAAAGGCAATATTGGAAGCATTGTTATTATCATGAGTAACTCTCGGAAGAAAGCGTCATATAGAAAATATAAAGGATATAACTTGCTATTAGTTTTCAGAATTAATCATTACCTTCAGCAGCTAAACAAGAAAATCCTGCCACATAGCAATTCAGCAAGCTTTGAGAATATTTTATGGTTAAAGCTTATTTTACTGTAAACCATTATTTAGTTAAAATAGGACTTCAGAGGCTATCAACCATATTGGATTATTAAGCCAGCACACTGTAAGTCGAGAATAACGTCAGGACTGGAGGTAAACCATTTAATTACTGGTAACTGAGACGGCAAGCCCAGCCTATATAGACAAGACGAGAGTGGTTTGGCACCTAAAGATTGGAAGACCATTGGCGAAGTAGAAATTATTACATATGCCCGCATGCACTCATTTACAAGCAATTAAAGTGATAATTTTCCATGTACAGTAAAGTAATTGGTGGGAGAGTCTGCCCTTTGTGTGAAACAATCGGTAGTAATTACGTTATCATTATATATAATCAGAAGTAAAATTGGAGTATGTAGCAAAACTAAGTGATGGCCGAGAGAAGAAAGCGAAGTAAACAATGAAATCAAATAGCTTTTACAAAATCCTTATTATTAATACAGTATGCCTTACACTAAGATTTTTAAATAATTTAAACCCTTTGAGGATCTATGACGCATTTTTACTTCTTGTTTTTGGTTATTATTGGACGAGTTTAGGCGATTTAGAAAGGATATCTAGGAGGCTAAGGGGAAAGTACTGTGTCCATTCACTCTTTAGCTCTCGATAGTTCACCCTAAGCTGTATATAATTGTCTAATGATAGCCAGAATAAACTGTCAAAACGAGTCATGATCCTCGAAGGGTTATTTGCAAAGTACTAAAGAAACTGTATCTACATAATTCTGGTGAAAGTGCAAAATATACACACACCAGCGAGTTTCATCTGTTTACACTCCATTTTCTGTTCGCAGAAAATGGGAAACTTGTGAATCTTAGTCTTGAAATCCAGTGTGAGGAAGCACCATAGGATAAAATAATCGTATTCTCATTTGATCCGGCAAAGTGAAGATGCGAGTTGCTTTTATTTTAGTCATTGGTTTGATGTGACTCCATGTTCACAGGTGCCATTTTCTGAGTAATAGGAAAAAATGCCAATCTTAATGCCACTTAAGTCAGATAAGTAGTAATTGCCTCTTGAACCGGACAAGAAGTGTATTGGAGTTTGAAGGCACAGCTAATCATTATTTGGAGTATATATATTCGTAGTGTATTACTTCAATTTTTGATTAGAAGAATTATTAACTTAAATAATACATATACTGAATCCAAATAAGCAATTATTAGCTGCCTTGTAAAATATGAAGAGTAGTTTCATTAGTAATATAGTGTTAGATATTTGAGCAGCTTTACAAATATATATATCAAGCAGACCACTCATACCCAACCATATATTCTTATTGGGGCTATTAAATTTGTGAAAGAATGCCTTTTTTAAAATGCCATGAGAGAAAGTATCATCCTTTACTAGTACTTGAGCAGTACTTTCTCAGAAATTAAAGTCATAGAGTTCACTTTTTCTTGTCTTAACCCTTTGTGTGCGGTCGAAATCCTTGTTATTTTATTCTGGCTACTACTAATCGATTTTATCCAAGTTGGGAAAGATCTCTAGCCATTATAAGGCTTCGAACTATGACAGTCAATCCCTTTTAACTACCACAGATCCTTCCTAAGCTGCATAAAATCGTCTAAATATAGCCAGAGTAAAATAAAAAGGACGTCGCTGGTACACGGGGTTAACCCCTTCAGTACCGATGACGTCTTTTGTATTATATTCTAGCTACATTTACACAAGTTTATGAAGCTTAGGAAGGATATATGGTAGCTCAAAAGATCAATATAGATAGTCTATAGCCTTTTAATGAGTAGACGTCTTTCCTAAGCTGAATAGAATCGTCTAATGGTTGCCAGAAATATAATGAAAAGGACGTCGACGGTACAGATAGGGTTGACAGTCAAGTAATACTGAGGGAAATGTCTTGACACGGCGGTGGCACTCGCTTACTTAGCAAAGAATAAGGAGATAAATTGGAAATAACACTTGGCACAACGAGAGATATAATAATGAAAAGTTTGACATCTAATTAAGAAAGATGAAAATATTTGACTGTAAACTAGGAAATATTCAGTAAACTCAAAACACCAGGGAGCTGCCGTTGCTAAGGCGTTTTGCTCCTTGGGCTTTTTTATCGTTTCTCCAATTTATTCCTAGTGCTAAAGTAGATCATTTACCGCTAATTCCCGTATATTATTATTGCAGTGTCATTTCATCACACTAAATTAAGCCTACTCACTCCATTTTCTTTGATCTCCCTAAAACTAATCTTGAAATAATGTCGCCACTTCTTAACACAGACTTACTGCTTGAGCGTTGTGTAAACTAAACTAACATGGCCACCCTGGTAGAAGGGCATTATAGTTGATTTGTTTTCAGCTAATGGTAAATTGAATCCCTTAGCAACTGGTTTCTCGATAATGGAAAAATATGAATCTACCTTGTCTCTGCGTCGTAATCATAATTAGCGACGCACTTCACGACAAAATCTACATAATAGCTGAGTAACCAAAATAGTAACATAGCAATTTACCATCAGCTGGAAAAAAATAGGCTAAAAGAGGGGGGTGAGTGGGCAAGAGGGACATACCGCTGAAGATGAGTTGAGAAGGTGGCAGGGTTTATTGGATTATATTGCGTGAAGAGAAGGAGATGCCGAGAAATGGAGCAATGGATGTAGAAGGATCGCCCATATACGTCAATGAGCCTTAATAACAATTCCTTTCCACTACTTCATTTCAACCTCTAGCCTCCCGATTATAAAGAGTTCCCTTGCTCCTCCATTCAACTCTTACAGCCGTATTCTTAAACCTTCCCATCGTGAAACCCTACGAAATATGACAAGATTATATAGTTATCTTTTCAAACTTGGGAGATTTCAACTTCTCTTTCATAAATTAACACTCGGTTCCAATATCTTCATACATTATGGGCTGGATGTCACCCACCCCACATGTCTAAGAATACGGCTGTTAGTCTCATTTCTTAGTCCCCTAGATTCCTGCTGCTTCTCACCGGCCATACTTGCTACTTAGTATCTTCCTAAGCATGGGTTCAGCTTGGCACTGTCGGGGGTCGCACTCCATGAAGCCATTATGCCCACACCTGCAACAAAAACGATAGATATTAGATTAAAGTGTCCAATGCTACTTTGGTGAAATGGTTTACATGTTCTATGCTACTTTAGTGAAATGGATAAATGCAAGGATATGAAGTGGAAAATTTATCCGTATACAGTATTACAAATAGGCTATATAGCCTACTTCGTAAATTATACAAATATCTTAAACTAGCCATTAACAAAACTGGCAATTCTAGCCATTATAATGAATATGATTTTGAGAACAATTACAAGTTCATTTAAAACTAAAATGACTAATGTGTTATATTTATTCTATTTTTCAGACGAGCATCACATTCGAGTAGTGGTTACTTACTTGCACTCAATGCAGGGACCGGAGGCTTCTTCCACAACTTCCCCTTCGTGATAAAATCGGTCACCAATCTCGCACATGACCACCTCCTGCTGCACCTGGACTGGCGGGTAGGTAGGGATCGGGGTAGTTGTAGTAGTAATGTTGACCAGAGTGTGGGTGACGGGGCACTCGTATCTAGGACAGCAGAATCCTGGGATGGCTTCTTCAAAGCACCCGTGAATAGGAGGAGGACAAGACTGTTGCAGACAGATGATATCGCCTCGGAAGCAGAAACAGAAGTCACATGGGTCATCACGAGGGATTTGCTGAGCAGACACGTATACTTTGCCATCAAACACACATGCACCAGGACCAAAGAGCATCTCCGTGGTTGTTGAGGGGCTCCAAGGTGCTGCTGTGGTAGTAACTGTAGTAGTTGTATCTCCTGGATATAATGGGAAGGGAGATGTTTGCGCACTGCTGCTTGATACTGGAACTGGGGTGACTGAGGTCTCTCCTGTTGGGAATGTGATAATTGAGGAAGCTGTGGTAGTGTCTGGAGATGCGGAGGATGGAGTGGAAGCTGCAATTTCTGAGGTTGAGGTCGTCGGAGATGTGATTTCAGAGGAGGCAGTAGAAGCTCCATCAGTCTCTTCCTTTCCATCTGTAACAGCCATGGTTGATTCAGAGGAAGGAATAGTTTGAGCAGTGGATGGAGAAGACTCTGTCGATCCATCATGATGAGGCAAATCAGTGGATGGAGATGGAGTTGTGATAGCCTCTATTACTTCAGTTGGAAGTTTTGTAGTTTTACCTGTAGGCCTAGTTGTAGGTTTGCTGCTATCAGGAGTGATGAGTGAAGTGTCTGTTGTAGCAGATGCATCTTCTGTGAAAATGGAAGAAACCGTTGCACTTGGTTCCTCTGAGGTGTCCAGACCATCGGTAGCAACAGAGGCTTCGGTCAATTCAGCTCCAGTATCGGTAAGCCCTGGCAGAGCAGTAGTGGAGCTGGTTACAACTGGAGCATCAGTAACAGTTGTTGCAGTGTCGGGTGTTTCAGTCACAATTGCAGGATCTTGTGGATCAGGCTGCTTATCAGTTTCAGGGGCTTCAGTCATGGTCGCTGGTTGAGTGGCACTAACTTCAGTTACACCATCTAATCCATCAGTTGCCACTGAAGCTTCTGTAATATGTTCGTCGGCTGCTGTTGAATCTTCTGGTTCAGTTTTGCTTTCAGTTGTACTAACTGGAGAAGAAGTTGATGAAACAGTAGTGGTGATGCCTGCATCGGTTGTAGAATCAGGAGCCCCTGTGACTGTACTAGATACACCTGCTGTCGTTTTATAAACTTCAGTGACTGTCATGGGAGCATCTGTGACACTCTCAGGAGCATCTGTGGCAGTATCAGTAGCATCAGTGACACCTGTAGTCTCAGCAGTGTATGTAGGTTTACTGCTCTCTGGAGTGATTTGTGGGGTGTCAGTTACAGCAGATGCATCTTCTGTGAAAATGGAAGAAACCGTTGCACTTGGTTCCTCTGAGGTGGCCAGACCATCGGTTGTATCGGTAAGCCCTGGCAGAGCAGTAGTGGAGCTGGTTACAACTGGAGCATCAGTAGCAGTTGATGCAGTGTCGGGTGTTTCAGTCACAATTGCAGGATCTTGTGGATCAGGCTGCTTATCAGTTTCTGGGGTTTCAGTCATGGTCGCTGGTTGAGTGGCACTAACTTCAGTCACACCATCTAAACCATCAGTTGCCACTGAAGCTTCAGTAACAAATTCGCCTTCTGATACTGTAGAATCTTCGGGTTCAATTTTGCTTTCTGTGGTGCTGACTGGGGAAGCAGTTGATGAAGCTGTAGTAGTGATACCTGCATCTGTTGCTGTTTCAGGAGCCCCTGTGGTTGAGCCAGTAACACGTGTTGTGGTTTTAGGATCTTCAGTATCAATAATGGGAGCATCTGTAGCAGTATCAGGAGTATAGGTAGTGGTATCGACTGCATCAATATCAGTATCTGTAGCAGTATCAGGAGTATCTGTGACAGTATCTGGAGCCCCTGTGGTTGAGCCAGTAACACGTGTTGTGGTTTTAGGATCTTCAGTATCAATAATGGGAGCATCTGTAGCAGTATCTGGAATATCTGTGATCGTATCAGGAACATCTGTGACCGCATCAGGAGTATCTGTGACAGTATCAGGAGCCCCTGTGGTTGAGCCAGTAACACGTGTTGTGGTTTTAGGATCTTCAGTATCAATAATGGGAGCATCTGTAACAGTATCTGGAGTATCTGTGATCGTATCAGGAACATCTGTGACCGCATCAGGAGTATCTGTGACAGTATCAGGAGCCCCTGTGGTTGAGCCAGTAACACGTGTTGTGGTTTTAGGATCTTCAGTATCAATAATGGGAGCATCTGTAGCAGTATCTGGAGTATCTGTGATCGTATCAGGAACATCTGTGACCGCATCAGGAGTATCTGTGACAGTATCAGGAGCCCCTGTGGTTGAGCCAGTAACACGTGTTGTGGTTTTAGGATCTTCAGTATCAATAATGGGAGCATCTGTAGCAGTATCAGGAGTATCTGTGACTGTATCAGGAGTATCTGTGACAGTATCTGGAGCCCCTGTGGTTGAGCCAGAAACACGTGTTGTGGTTTTAGGATCTTCAGTATCAATAATGGGAGCATCTGTGGCCGTATCAGGAGTATAGGTAGTGGTATCAACTGCATCAGTATCAATATCTGTAGGAGTTTCTGTGACAGTATCAGGAGCATCTGTGGTTGTGCCAGTAACACGTGTTGTGGTTTTAGGATCTTCAGTTTCAATAATGGGAGCATCTGTAACAGTATCTGGAGTATAGGTAGTGGTATCGACTGCATCAATATCGGTATCTGTGACAGTATCAGGAGCCCCTGTGGTTGAGCCAGTAACACGTGTTGTGGTTTTAGGATCTTCAGTTTCAATAATGGGAGCATCTGTAGCAGTATCTGGAGTATAGGTAGTGGTATCGACTGCATCAATATCGGTATCTGTAGCAGTATCAGGAGTATCTGTGACAGTATCTGGAGCCCCTGTGGTTGAGCCAGTAACACGTGTTGTGGTTTTAGGATCTTCAGTTTCAATAATGGGAGCATCTGTAGCAGTATCAGGAGTATCTGTGACCGTATAAGTATCAGGAGTATGTGTGACAGTATCTGGAGCCCCTGTGGTTGAGCCAGAAACACGTGTTGTGGTTTTAGGATCTTCAGTTTCAATAATGGGAGCATCTGTAGCAGTATCAGGAGTATCTGTGACCGTATCAGGAGTATGTGTGACAGTATCTGGAGCCCCTGTGGTTGAGCCAGAAACACGTGTTGTGGTTTTAGGATCTTCAGTTTCAATAATGGGAGCATCTGTAGCAGTACCAGGAGTATAGGTAGTGGTATCGGCTGTATCCGTATCAATATCTGTAGCAGTATCAGGAGTATCTGTAGTAGACTGTGTTACTCCTGTACTGGGAGCATGTGGTGTTGTAGCAGCTGTGGTGAGCTGGGCATCACTGGTCACTGCAGTCTCAGTAGTTGTCTCGTCAGTCTCAGGAATGTCAGCTGCAACAAAAGAAGTTTGTATTAATACAGACTAATAACACACATAACAAAACCACTCCAACAGCTTCCTCTCTCTCCAACACCCCTTCTCCAATCTCTACACTCTTCAGAAAAATAGGAAAAGTAGAATGTAGATACGAGGTGCCGTTGTAAAGGCTTATCCATCAATACCTTCACCTGCCCTGACCTTAAGCTTTTTTCAATTCTCTGTATGATGAAGACACGGAAGGTTCAGCACTCACCAGATTTTTACTCTATCTATAATTATCTTGCCCTTCCCCAAATACATACATACACACACACATGTATTAACATATATTTATACATATACAGTACACATCCACGCACTACACATACATACATACAGTAGGCTACAGACACAGACATGATAGATAAGGGTGAAATTACTCATAGATAACTCTACATTTATAACAGGATAACATAAAAACGCCTTTACTTGGTGCTGAGGATATTTGAATTGAAAAGTAAAACTAATGCTTAAGTTAATGACCATGTTAACCAGTGTGTAGCCTACAAATAACTACGTACAGTATGATTGTACAAATGTTAGCCTATAGCTGGGTTAATATTATTACTAAATGGCAAGAAAGTTAGTATGTAAACAAAGAGAGAGTGAAGAGGTGTGAATGTCTTATATATATTTTCCCGGTCTTCTTCTTTTTTTTTTTTTTTTTTTTTTTTTTGCTTCAATGAGGTGCCTTGCCCAAACAGAATGTGTATCTTTGAGTTATATTTTATAATTTTATTTTGCTAAATCGTTCTTTTGTCTTTATATTGTTGTTGTTCTTGTGGGATTGGAAGGGTGCTCGGGTGGCAGACACTGCTTGGCCCTTCTCTTTATATTGTGTCGTCCCTGTTTTGGTTTGTTTAGTTTGCAAGTTTTAAATCATAATTTACATATTTTTTAATATATGGATGCATGATAACAGCTAGACAATGTTGAAAACAAATTTCATAGTAGGATAAACACTTACCACACTCATATTCAATCGGACAGCAGGAATATGGCGAGTTCGAAACTGGCGTGCAGTTTGGTCCAGGACTTATGCACTCTTGGATAGCACACACAACCTTTCCGTACACACAGTGGCAGTCGTCGCACAGATCGTAGGAAGGAACATAAGCCCCGTGTTCATAGAACTCTCCATACTTCAAGCACATGGTGCTGGCGGTTGTTGTGGTGTCTTCTTCCTCAGCTGTAAATGCAACATATAACTTTTAAACCATATTGTTCTAGTGAAATCTGTTGGTTTAGAAACAAAGTTTAGTTACTCCTCAATGTTACTGTAGCATCACAAGCTTGAATTGGAATAAATAATATTGAGCTGCTTAATTATGAAAACGATACAAAGATGCTACTGTTTGCAAGTCTAAATTATGTCTAAACTAATTATTACTTACGACAGGAGTATGATGGACAGCATGAAGTGAGGTTTGCTGGGTTAGGTGAACAACGTAGGAATGCTGGTGGTGGCATAGGGCAAGGTGGTTGGAGACAGAGTACGGTACCATTATTACAGCGACACGAGATTTTGCAAGGTGACGTGGGAGGTACCAGATCACCATCATCGTACAGTTTATCCTCAACCACACATCCGTCAGCTGCATCCTCACCCTCATCCGGCACAGTAGTTTCTTCACTTACTGGGTACACAGTAACTGGGCTTCCTGCAATAGTAGAAACCTCAACTGGATCTTCAGTGACAGGCTTCTCGACACCAGAATCCTCTTTGTCAACATCCGATGGAGTTTCAGTATCTGTTACGGATTCTTTAATTGGACCATCTGTTACTGGTTCCTCACCATCAGTTGGAGTATCTGTTACTGGTTCCTCACCATCAGTGGACTTGTCAGTTACCACTTCTCCATCAACAGTTGACTTGTCAGTTACCACTTCTCCATCAACAGTTGGTTTGTCAGTTACCACTTCTCCATCAACAGTTGGTTTGTCAGTTACCACTTCACCATCAACAGTTGGTTTGTCAGTTACCACTTCTCCATCAACAGTTGGTTTGTCAGTTACCACTTCACCATCAACAGTTGGTTTGTCAGTTACCACTTCTCCATCAACAGTTGGTTTGTCAGTTACCACTTCTCCATCAACAGTTGGTTTGTCAGTTACCACTTCTCCATCAACAGTTGGTTTGTCAGTTACCACTTCTCCATCAACAGCAGGTTTGTCAGTTACCACTTCTCCATCAACAGTTGGCTTGTCAGTTACCACTTCACCATCAACAGTTGGTTTGTCAGTTACCACTTCTCCATCAACAGTTGGCTTGTCAGTTACCACTTCACCATCAACAGTTGGTTTGTCAGTTACCACTTCTCCATCAACAGTTGGTTTGTCAGTTACCACTTCACCATCAACAGTCGGTTTGTCAGTTACCACTTCTCCATCAACAGTTGGCTTGTCAGTTACCAGTTCTCCATCAACAGTTGGTTTGTCAGTTACCACTTCACCATCAACAGTTGGCTTGTCAGTTACCAGTTCTCCATCAACAGTTGGTTTGTCAGTTACCACTTCACCATCAACAGTTGGTTTGTCAGTTACCACTTCACCATCAACAGTTGGCTTGTCAGTTACCACTTCTCCATCAACAGTTGGCTTGTCAGTTACCACTTCACCATCAACAGTTGGTTTGTCAGTTACCACTTCTCCATCAACAGTTGGTTTGTCAGTTACCACTTCACCATCAACAGTTGGTTTGTCAGTTACCACGTCACCATCAACAGTTGGCTTGTCAGTTACCAGTTCTCCATCAACAGTTGGTTTGTCAGTTACCAGTTCTCCATCAACAGTTGGTTTCTCAGTTACCACTTCACCATCAACAGTTGGCTTGTCAGTTACCACTTCGCCATCAACAGCTGGCTTGTCAGTTACATCTTCTCCATCAACAGTAGGTTTGTCAGTTACCACTTCTCCATCAACAGTTGGCTTGTCAGTTACCACTTCACCATCAACAGTTGGTTTGTCAGTTACCAGTTCTCCATCAACAGTTGGCTTGTCAGTTACCAGTTCTCCATCAACAGTTGGTTTGTCAGTTATCACTTCACCATCAACAGTTGGCTTGTCAGTTACCCCTTCATCAACAGATGGTACATCGGTTACTGCTTCTCCATCAACAGCTGGCTTGTCAGTTGACATTTCTTCATCAACAGCTGGCTTATCGGTTGAAGTTTCTTCATCAACAGGTGGTTTATCGGTAGAGGTTTCTTCATCAACAGCTGGCTTATCGGTTGAAGTTTCTTCATCAATAGCTGGTATATCAGTGGAAGTTTCTTCATCATCAGCTGGCTTGTCAGTTGAAGTTTCTTCGTCAACAGCTGGTTTATCGGTGGAAGTTTCTTCATCAACAGCTGGTTTATCGGTGGAAGTTTCTTTATCAACAGCTGGTTTATCGGTGGAAGTTTCTTCATCAACAGCTGGCTTATCGGTTGAAGTTTCTTCATCAACAGCTGGTTTATCGGTTGTTATTTCATCCAATGGACCATCTGTTACTGGTTCCTCACCATCAGTTGGAGTATCTGTTACTGGTTCTACACCATCAGTTGGAGTATCTGTTACTGGTTCTACACCATCAGTTGGAGTATCTGTTACTGGTTCTACACCATCAGTTGGAGTATCTGTTACTGGTTTTACACCGTCAGTTGGGACATCTGTTACTGGTTCTACACCATCAGTTGGAGTATCTGTTACTGGTTCTACACCATCAGTTGGGGCATCTGTTACTGGTTCCTCACCATCAGTTAGAGTATCTGTTACTGGTTCTACACCATCAGTTGGGGCATCTGTTACTGGTTCCTCACCATCAGTTGGGGCATCTGTTACTGGTTCTTCACCATCAGTTGGACTATCTGTTACTGGTTCCTCACCATCAGTTGGAGTATCTGTTACTGGTTCTACACCATCAGTTGGGGCATCTGTTACTGGTTCCTCACCATCAGTTGGGGCATCTGTTACTGGTTCTTCACCATCAGTTGGACTATCTGTTACCGGTTCCTCACCATCAGTTGGGGAATCTGTTACTGGTTCCTCACCATCAGTTGGGGCATCTGTTACTGGTTCCTCACCATCAGTTGGGGCATCTGTTACTGGTTCCTCACCGTCAGTTGGGGCATCTGTTACTGGTTCTTCACCGTCAGTTGGAGGATCTGTTTCAATGATGTCTACCTCATCAATGTCGATTGGAGTTTCAGTCATTTTGCCATCCTCACTTTCAGGAGTATCAGTCAGTGGAGTTCCTTCCGTCGAAACATCAATTGCAGCATCAGTTACAGCTGTGGTTGGTTGATCCATATCTGAAAAGTACCATTTATTTTTAGATTCAGCTTTGATGATGATGCAGTTTCTACCACCTTGCACTTCCTGTTCAATAGTTGGGCTAAGGTGGGTGCCCTGATGATCAGGGAGTTCAGCCCTGATGATCAGGGAGTTCAGTGAACAGTCGCCACAGATCGCTAGACTGCACCGTCCACCACAGCACTGGTGTCTGCCAAATAGCACACTGGCTGGCCCGAGACTCAAACCCTTGACCTCACGGTTTGCAGGCGAGTGCTCTACCAACCGCACTACGGCCTGTGGCAAATATTGATAATTATATATATTTGCAATAATACCAAGTATTATATAATTACGCTAACACATATTTACATTTACTAATTCATAATTAAATACTATATTTTAATGAATCTATAATGATAGAATGAATAAATCAAGTTACCTATACATTATGAAAAGCATTTAATGTTTGATTATTAATCCCTACTGTGCCATGGTATATTAGATTAAATGTAGCCTCCAGAACCAGCCTTGTTGACAAAAGCAACAAGACAGCACCTTCTCAGCGCAAGAGTTGGTTGATGACTGACTCGGTTGGCCTGGAGCAGCTGAAGGGGAGCATGAGACTCATGAGAAGTGTTGCCAACTCCTCATATCAGTGACTCCAAGTCATGTTAGCAGTTCCCACTTTATTGGCAGGAACAAGGATCATATATTGCGGACGGATGAGAGCCGTCGCTGGTACTGGCGCATAATGTTTTTACTGGCGGATGTCACCCGTCGCTGGTACTGGATGGTTTTAAGAGGGGAAGGGTGAAGAAATATTCCACACTCGTTTCTTGAAAATTGGGAATTGTTTTGGTGTTGAGGAAGTACTCTCAATGCCTGTTGACAGATGGTGAGTCGAAATTGATCAGGAAGCACTAAAAACTGCATAAAATAATTTTGTGCTCTCTATCTATTGCCTGACGCCGTGATCCCCGAAGGGGTGGCCACGAACGAACCGCCCATATGCACCTCTGTCCCCAGTCAGTCGATGCCCTTCCTCTCAACCAGCACCGCCTTCCTCCATATAGGCCTACTTCCTCACTCAATCTTTTCACCTCTCCCTCTCTGTCCTTCCACCTCGCTCTCGTACACCTTCTTAGTCATTCTCTCGCTTCCCACAAGTTCCATATGGCCGAACCATCTCGAGGTGTTCCTTTTCACACTTTCCAGCACATCTACCTCTACAGCACACCTTCTTACTTCTTCATTCGTCTGTTGTGCACTTACCACAAATATATTCACTGGGACAGCAGCTGCTTATGTCCTGTCTGGTAGCCTTGCAGTTGGTGCCGGATGGTGGTGGGCAGTCTAGTGTGGCACAGACAATTTTGCCCTTAATGCAAGAACACTCCTCACAAAGACCTTCAGATGGGATTCTCTCCAACTCGTAGTACTGAATACCATCTTTGACACAACCAGGGGAAGTTGTAGTGGTGAAGTCAGGACTCACTATGGCTGGAATAATTCAATAATGGCTTGTTAGCTCTTTAGAAATTGAATATATATATAGTCATAGACTACATGTAGATCTGGACTGCACCCGAAAATGGAACTTTGCAGTAATGGACCCACAATCAAAGAACGAACCCCCAAGTTCGAACCTCGAAACCGCGAAAATTTGATATTTTCGTTGTTTCGGGGTTCGTTCTTCGAATTTGGGTCCCTTATTGCAAAGTTCCATTTTCGTTTCCAGTCCAGATTTACTGTAGTCTATGATATAACTAAGAAAACGAGAATATAAATTATGTCACGATAGCCTTCGGCTGCTTAGTTGTGAAACTTTTAAAACTTAGTATATCAACTTCTTAACTGCTTTTAGTTACCAGTAAAGAACTTTCATTTTAAATATATGTACATTAGCAATAGCTAGTCAAACGTTTATTTAAATTTTTGTAAGTAGATTGTGAAGATATTTTAATACAATTTGCATACTAAAACACTATTGACTGTTAAGATTGAGTGCCATACTTAGCCTATTTTAGTGAAAAATATGATTTGACTTAGAATGCAGTTAAACATATTCTGAGTAGATATATAGCCTAGCTATAAAGGTATTAAGACGTATTTTTCATAAGCACAAATACATTAATTCAATATCTCAACATTTGTTGATAACAATGAGTAAAATAACTTACGACACTGGAATGATGGGCAGCATTGTTCTGGATCCTTGGATGCTTGACACCGGAGATACATAGGAGGCTCTGCAGGACAGGCTTTGAGCTTGCAGGCTATAATGCTGTTCTGACAATAGCAGGATGTGTGGCAGGTGCTTGTTGGTGGAAGACGTGCTCCGTTAGCATATGTAGTGTGGTTGAAGAGGCAAGATCCCTCACCTGGAACACTTTCAGTTTGGGTGATTGAATCTTGGGTAACTTCAGTATCGGGTATTACTGTAGTCGCTTCTGGTTGGGTTGCAGGTGTGGTAGTTGCAATACCAGATGTATCCTTGGTAGAAGCTATAGCTGGAGATGTTGTGGCGGTTCCTTCATCTGTGACCGCTTCATCTTCATCCATTGGAGACTTGGTTACTGCTCCTTCCAGATCAGTTGGGGTATCTGTTACTGGTTCTACACCATCAGTTGGGACATCTGTTACTGGTTTTACACCATCAGTTGGAGTATCTGTTACTGGTTCTACACCATCAGTTGGAGTATCTGTTACTGGTTCCTCACCATCAGTTGGAGTATCTGTTACTGGTTCTACACCATCAGTTGGAGTATCTGTTACTGGTTCTACACCATCAGTTGGAGTATCTGTTACTGGTTCCTCACCATCAGTTGGGACATCTGTTACTGGTTCTACACCATCAGTTGAGACATCTGTTACTGGTTCCTCACCATCAGTTGGAGTATCTGTTACTGGTCCTACACCATCAGTTGGAGTATCTGTTACTGGTTCCTCACCATCAGTTGGGACATCTGTTACTGGTTCTACACCATCAGTTGGAGTATCTGTTACTGGTTCTACACCATCAGTTGGGACATCTGTTACTGGTTCTACACCATCAGTTGGGGCATCTGTTACTGGTTCTACACCATCAGTTGGAGTATCTGTTACTGGTTCTACACCATCAGTTGGAGTATCTGTTACTGGTTCCTTACCATCAGTTGGGACCTCTGTTACTGGTTCCTCACCATCAGTTGGGACATCTGTTACTGGTTCTACACTATCAGTTGGGACATCTGTTACTGGTTCTACACCATCAGTTTGGGCATCTGTTACTGGTTCCTCACCATCAGTTGGGACATCTGTTACTTGTTCTACACCATCAGTTGGGGCATCTGTTACTGGTTCCTCACCATCAGTTGGAGTATCTGTTACTGGTTCCTCACCATCAGTTGGGGCATCTGTTACTGGTTCTTCACCATCAGTTGGAGTATCTGTTACTGGTTCCTCACCATCAGTTGGGACATCTGTTACTGGTTCATCAACAATTGGCTTGTCAGTTACCACTTCTCCATCAACAGTTGGCTTGTCAGCTACCACTTCTCCATCAACAGTTGGCTTGTCAGTTACCACTTCTCCATCAACAGTTGGCTTGTCAGTTACCACTTCTCCATCAACAGTTGGCTTGTCAGTTACCACTTCTCCATCAACAGTTGGCTTGTCAGTTACCACTTCTCCATCAACAGTTGGCTTGTCAGTTACCACTTCTCCATCAACAGTTGGCTTGTCAGTTACCACTTCACCATCAACAGTTGGTGTGTCAGTTACCACTTCTCCATCAACAATTGGCTTGTCAGTTACCACTTCTCCATCAACAGTTGGCTTGTCAGTAACCACTTCTCCATCAACAGTTGGTTTGTCAGTTACCACTTCACCATCAACAGCTGGCTTGTCAGTTACCACTTCTCCATCAACAGTTGGCTTGTCAGTTACCACTTCTCCATCAACAGTTGGTTTGTCAGTTACCACTTCACCATCAACAGTTGGCTTGTCAGTTACCACTTCTCCATCAACAGTTGGCTTGTCAGTTACCACTTCTCCATCAACAGTTGTTTTGTCAGTTACCACTTCTCCATCAACAGTGGGCTTGTCAGTTACCACTTCTCCATCAACAGTGGGCTTGTCAGTTACCACTTCTCCATCAACAGTTGACTTGTCAGTTACCACTTCTCCATCAACAGTTGGTTTGTCAGTTACCACTTCACCATCAACAGTTGGCTTGTCAGTTACCACTTCTCCATCAACAGTTGGCTTGTCAGTTACCACTTCTACATCAACAGTTGGTTTGCCAGTTACCACTTCTCCATCAACAGTTGGCTTGTCAGTTACCACTTCTCCATCAACAGTTGGTTTGTCAGTTACCACTTCTCCATCAACAGTTGGCTTGTCAGTTACCACTTCTCCATCAACAGTTGGCTTGTCAGTTACCACTTCTCCATCAACAGTTGGTTTGTCAGTTACCACTTCACCATCAACAGTTGGCTTGTCAGTTACCACTTCTCCATCAATAGTTTGCTTGTCAGTTACTGCTTCACCATCAACAGTTGGTTTGTCAGTTACCACTTCTCCATCAACAGTTGGTTTGTCAGTTACCACTTCTCCATCAATAATTGGTGTGTCAGTTACTGCTTCATCCACCTCAGTAGGAGTATCTGTTACAGCATCATCATCAACAATTGGCATCTCTGTTTTGGGTCCATCTACTGTCGGCAGTTCAGTAACCGCTCCGGTATCAGCATGTGTTGTGAGGGTCATCGGAGTTGTGACGATGCTCGAGTCATCAGGAGCGGTGGTACGAGTCTCCATGGATGACACAGGTCCCGTGTGCATAGTATCTGGTGCATGAGTGGCTGCAGTGATCATTGGGCTCTGGGTGGTTAGTCCGGATTCATCAACATCAATAGGCAGTTCCGTAACAGCCCCAATGTCATCGGGCGTTGTCAGTGTCATGGGAGTGGTGACGATGCTCGAGTCGTCGGGAGCGGTGGTACGAGTCTCCATTGACGATACAGGTCCCGTGTGCATGGTGTCTGGTGCATGAGTGGCTGCAGTGATCATTGGGCTCTGGGTGGTTAGTCCGGATTCATCAACATCAATAGGCAGTTCCGTAACAGCCCCAATGTCATCGGGCGTTGTCAGTGTCATGGGAGTGGTGACGATGCTCGAGTCGTCGGGAGCGGTGGTACGAGTCTCCATGGACGATACAGGTCCCGTGTGCATGGTGTCTGGTGCATGAGTGGCTGCAGTGATCATTGGGCTCTGGGTGGTTAGTCCGGATTCATCAACATCAATAGGCAGTTCCGTAACAGCTCCACTATCTTCGGTCGTTGTGAGTGTCATGGGAGTGGTGACGATGCTCGAGTCGTCGGGAGCCGTGGTACGAGTCTCCATGGATGATACAGGTCCCGTGTGCATTGTGTCTGCAGTGATCATTGGGCTCTGTGTGGTTAGTCCGGATTCATCAACATCAATAGGTAGTTCCGTAACAGCCCCAATATCATCGGACGTTGTCAGTGTCATGGGAGTGGTGACGATGCTCGAGTCGTCGGGAGCGGTGGTACGAGTCTCCATGGATGATATAGGTCCCGTGTGCATGGTGTCTGCAGTGATCATTGGGCTCTGGGTGGTTAGTCCGGATTCATCAACATCAATAGGCAGTTCCGTAACAGCCCCAATATCATCGGGCGTTGTCAGTGTCATGGGAGTGGTGACGATGCTGGAGTCGTCGGGAGCGGTGGTACGAGTCTCCATAGGGGATACTGCTCCGGTGTGCATGGTATCGGGTGCATGCGTAGCTGTGGTAAGCATTGGGACCGCGACAGTTGTTTCTTCTGGACCAGTTCCAACAGGTGTAATCGTAGAGGGAGTTACTTTCTCTTCAGCATAGCTGCCATCTACTAGACTGTCTGCGTCTGGTATAGCTGTAAGAAAAGAGATTGATTCAGAAAATATCACTTAAATAATGCATATTGTTTAATGTTATAAGTAGCCTACACGGATATTGTTTAATTTTTTGCATATTATCTGTAGATCATGCATTACTGAACTTGTACAGACTATAAAATTATTTTCTTCGCCCCTGCGACTTTTTTTTTTAAACCATGCGAAATGGAAATCAACTAGACATATGAAAATGGAAAGCTCAAAACATTATACAGTATAGGTATATAGGTTGAACAATAATCATAATGTCATTCTATTATAGTCTAAGTGGTGATGGGCTGGTCTATCAGAGTGAGAACTGAGCGATCTCTGCCATACCCATAGCTTACTCTGACTGTTCCTTTTACTTATATATATTCTAGATCTCAAGTGACGGCATCTCTTCCGTGGATTGACCTCCCAATTTACCAAAATTGGAAGCCAAAGCGTCACATTTTTCCTTTGCCCCTCAACTTTCTCTTCATAATTACTGAGGGGCACAGGGCCCTGGATGGGGCTTTGATTTCCCGGGCGTTTCCGCACCCTCCTCACCTCCCCGCCATGGAGTGGCTTCGGTCACCCAGGCTTTATTGTGGTAAGCAGGGGGGGTTCTGTGGGGGCGCTCGGTTATGGCCTTGGCTTTGCTCGGGGTCTTGGGGCTGTTCGGCCAGGCAGCTTGGGGAACAACAACAACAACTATAGTCTATTCTCTGTAAGTAGGTGAAAAACCATGACCTCTATCCTTTGTAACACAAAAAGGGCTAGAGCAAATTGGCTGTAAATTTCCACATCTATTCCTTGACAGACTTCCGAAATGTTAGAAATTTTAGCTCGATTACTCTAGTCGCTTTTGAGTTACAGAGGTTAGAGGTCATGATTCCTCGCCTACTTACAGCGAATAGAATATAGTACTACTTTTGTTTACTTACCACAGTCGTATTTAGTTGGGCAGCATTCTCCTTCTGGAATCACAGTAGGCTTACATGTGTCGCCCGGTGCAACACATTCTAGATAAGCACAGATAATCTCGTTTTTAATGCAGTAGCAGTCTGTGCAGGCTTCGGTTTTAGGCACAAAGTCACCTTCTAGATATTGTACTCCATCCATCACGCAGCCAGGAGACGGTGTGGTAGGTTCTTCAATGGGTGCTGAAAAGGTCATAAAATTAAGAATATCAACATTGCTTTGGAAGTATTTCCTGACTGAAGCATACCGCATTGGACTATATTGTTCAGATAATGACTTCCAAAATACGACTTCATAACAAAATGTCTGCAAAATGCAATTAGTTTTACTCTGAAAGCAATTGTACATAACTATCTCCTAATATATTTGCTAAATGAATTGCCTACTATTCTATAAATCATTCTACAAGAAGCGATTAGTTATATTCTAAAAGTATTGTACATGACTATCTCCTAAGTTATTTGCTAAAGTAATAGCCTACTTATCTATTATACTTACCGCACGAGTATGAAGGACAACACCTGTCGACAACAGGGGCGGGAGAACATCTGAGGAAGGCGGGTGGAGGAGCGGGACAGGCCTCCTGCTCGCACTTGACCTGACCTTCATCACACCGACAGCTCTCTTGGCAGGGGCTGGTGGTGGGTACGGCCTCGTTGTTACTGTACACAACATCGCTGACACGGCAGTTTCCGTGCTCTAGTGGCGAGGGTGTAGTCTTACTTGGAATCTCGGTAACTGTTGATGGAGTTCCGGTTGGGGTTTCGCCAGCAGAATCGGTGGAAATTTCATCCATAGGTGGAATTTCCGTCGCAGGCTGTACAGTTGCGCCATCATTATCAGTTTCCTCGACAGGTGAGACACCAGTTTCTGCTTCATCAACAGTTGGTTTGTCAGATACTGCCTCATCAATGGATGGTTTGTCAGACACTGCTTCTTCAACGGATGGTTCGTCAGTTGCTGCTTCATCAATTGCCTTATCAGTTGCTGTATCAGCAGATGGTTTATCAGTTGATGCTTGATCAGTTGTTGGTTTATCAGATGCTGCTTCGTCAACAGTTGGCTTGTCAGTTACCACTTCTCCATCAACAGTTGGCTTGTCAGTTACCACTTCACCATCAACAGTTGGCTTGTCAGTTACCACTTCACCATCAACAGTTGGTTTGTCAGTTACCACTTCACCATCAATAGCTGGCTTGTCAGTTACCAATTCTCCATCAACAGTTGGCTTGTCAGTTACCACTTCACCATCAATAGCTGGCTTGTCAGTTACCAATTCTCCATCAACAGTTGGCTTGCCAGTTACCACTTCACCATCAATAGCTGGCTTGTCAGTTACCACTTCTCCATCAACAGTTGGTTTGTCAGTTACCAATTCTCCATCAACAGTTGGTTTGTCAGTTACCACTTCACCATCAACAGTTGGTTTGTCAGTTACCAATTCTCCATCAACAGTTGGCTTGTCAGTTACCACTTCTCCATCAACAGTTGGCTTGTCAGTTACCACTTCTCCATCAACAGTTGGCTTGTCAGTTACCACTTCTCCATCAACATATGGCTTGTCAGTTACCACTTCTCCATCAACAGTTGGCTTGTCAGTTACCACTTCTCCATCAACAGTTGGCTTGTCAGTTACCACTTCTCCATCAACAGTTGGTTTGTCAGTTACCACTTCTCCATCAACAGTTGGCTTGTCAGTTACCACTTCACCATCAACAGTTGGTTTGTCAGTTACCACTTCTCCATCAACAGTTGGTTTGTCAGTTACCACTTCACCATCAACAGTTGGCTTGTCAGTTACCACTTCACCATCAACAGTTGGCTTGTCAGTTACCACTTCACCATCAACAGTTGGCTTGTCAGTTACCACTTCACCATCAACAGTTGGTTTGTCAGTTACCACTTCACCATCAACAGTTGGTTTGTCAGTTACCACTTCACCATCAACAGTTGGCTTGTCAGTTACCACTTCACCATCAACAGTTGGCTTGTCAGTTACCACTTCACCATCAACAGTTGGTTTGTCAGTTACCACTTCTCCATCAACAGTTGGTTTGTCGGTTACCACTTCACCATCAACAGCTGGTTTGTCAGTTACCACTTCACCATCAACAGCTGGTTTGTCAGTTACCACTTCACCATCAACAGTTGGTTTGTCAGTTACCACTTCTCCATCAACAGATGGTTTGTCAGTTGACGTTTCTTCATCAACAGTTGGCTTGTCAGTTGATGTTTCTTCATCAACAGTTGGCTTATCAGTTACGGCTTCTCCATCAACAAATGGTTTGTCAGTTGAAGTTTCTTCATCAACAGTTGGCTTTTCAGTTGGTGCCACATCAACAACTGGATCTTTAGTTGCTGTTTCCTTCATGTCCACTGAATCTTCTGTGACTATGGTGTCCGTGCTAGTGGGTGCTTGTGTAGTGGTATCGTTGGTGAGACTGCTGGTAGGTTCTGCGTCGGTGACTTCCTCGCTGGTAAAGGCGTGGATGGTGGTGCTCTCCGGACCCACCTCGGGGACAGTAGTGGTGGTCATGGCGCTCAGATCTACTGTAACGGTCGTCACCTCAGCTGGAAGGAGAAAAAATTATTGAGACTGATTTTCTTATCCGAGCCATATCCAGTGCCTCCATTATCTTCTGTACCAGCTACGTATTTTCATTTCGATTTCAGCTGCATTTAGACGAATTTATGAAGCTTAGGACGGATATATGGTAGCTAAAAGGATGAATTAAGATAGTCTGTAGCCTTTTAATTGGTAGACGTTCTGTTTAAGCTGAATAAAATTGTCTAAAAGTTGCCAAAGTATAATAAAAAGGACGTCAACGGTACTGAATGAGTAAAGTTTTAAACATTTGGCTGGGTACCGGTACACTACATGTAGCAAGATAGGCATAGTCTATTTGGTAATCTTCCCAAAGTTATATAAAATATATATTATTATAGAATAATATTTCCAATTTGACGTAAATAGATAACTACCTTTTGCCAGTGTATAATATGGTTACATCGCAACTCTAATAATTTACACACACATCCACATGCTTTTATTGATATATTCCCATCAGATTTTGTGTTAGACAAGCTTTAATATTGACCCTTCTATTTGCAGATCCATGTTCTTCATGACTCCGAGGCATGCATTGCTCACCAGGATTTGTAAGGTTAGTGTTTTATAATATATTTTGATTAATTACTTGACCCATGAAACGCGAGAGGGCCTATGTTTGTTAGGCGACTTGTTCGGGGCCGCCGAGAGTAACATTGTGAATTAAATACAGTTGACTCTCGATGTTACGGACTAATAGTGGGTACAGGGATGGAGGGGGTGATTGAAGGATGGGGAAGGTATTGAGGGGAAAAGAGGTAGTAGAGGGGTGGGGGGAGGGGAATTAAAGGAAGGGATGGGAACGGAGATAGAGGAAGGGTTAGGAGAGGAGGTGGTGGTATGGAGAGATGCCATTTACTCCTACTTGTCACTCAATTTCCCGCCACTAGCGTATTTTTTGTATGTGTTGAATATCGTGCCTCAAGTGTGGTTTGCCGCCGTCCTTGAGTTAATATTTGGTTGTTTTCACTTGTTAGTTGTATGATGATTTAAAGATATGTATCAATAATATAACACAAATATGTCATGCCTAATAAAGCATAGACATTAAACATTTGAATTTCATGACTACTTTTGAACGATGATCACTGATATGTGAAATACAATAATTATAATGGAATTTAATTGATGCTAATATTACACTAGTATTGTAAGTTGAACACCAATTTGTTTTTATATATTACATGTTAGGTACATGTATGCTTAGAGTAGAGGGTATTTTGAAAATAAGTTTTATACGTAGCATATCAAAATGCTTCAAGAATGTTAATGAAGCTTTGAAGTATGGCATACAGTGTTATTTGCTGTTAAACTTTAATAGTTTTTAGTTTAAGAGGAGTCGAGATGGTGCAAAGTTAGTATCCAGATATCTCCAACCATTCGTTACTTCTGCATCCAATTAAATTAAATTTTAAATTTTCATAAACTTATATATGTAAAAGGAGAGAAATGTAGATAACACATTGGTCTTAAATGTTTTAGGATATTTCTAACTCTGCTTGCTGTCAGAATTATTAGTTAGGGATGGATTATGTTATCAAATGTTGCTGTTATCGTTTATGGGTATTGGGATGCGACAACACTGCCGTGAGAACAACCGCTTGGGGTGGGAGAGTGTAGCCTCAGTTCCCTGTCGCTGGTGTAGTGGGGTGGTGGTGGTGTGGTGGAGGCTGCGGACTGGGGTGGAGAGCTAGTAAAAGGGTAAGTGTACACAGAGCCGTTATCTGCAAGGGATAGTGGGAGGAAGACCTTGGGTTAGAGCAGAGCGGTATTTACACAAGGGCTCACTCTCCAGCCTATTGTTATTTAATGTTGAGGAGGTGGAGAGTGAGCTCCATCTCATGTTCAAGAAAACAACACCGAGACTTGCCTGGAGAGTGAGAGAAAGGTGGAAGGTGAAGTAAGCTTTGGTCGAAATGTGAATTAATACCCGTTTGATTATGTACAGCGGCTTGACATGTCACTTGTAAGTACAGTGATATTGCCTTGCCATTTTATATTATAGCGGTGGGTTCATTCAGAACTATATCTTGTGTCGCATCTTACCATTTAAATTTTAGCTTCTCTTACATTATAAGAAATTACTCTCCAAAACTCCTGTAGCCTACATAGCTTTGCACTAATAACACCAGACTAGGCACACATTGAGATATAGCCGACACAGGAGACATTGCGCTTGGTATTATGGATTGCTTTAGCCTATCTAGTTGTATTAGATTCATAGTTCCTACATAAGGATACAAAGAAGAACAGAACATGTGCCTAGCTGTGAGGCATAGTGATTGAGAAAGTCATTGCCTGTGTCAGTGTGTCAATATGGTAGTAGCCTATATATTATGAGCTTGTGATTCTTCTTCACTCGGTGGACTGACTGATGGCCATTGTCCAAAGCCGTTCTACTCTTCTGCGTTGTGGTACCCTGCTAAATGCTTATCAAGCATGATCCTGTACGGTCGCGCTAATAAGTCATGTCTCAGCTGTCATTACGTTTGGCTTTCTCTGTGCTGTATTAAAGTCTGTCAGATATTGAATAGGGTGGGTAAGTGTAGGAACATGTTTGTATAGTGGTGATCGATATGAACATGTTTGTATATTTCACTCGATATGAAGAAATGAAGCTTAGATATTGCTGATACCAATTATTGATCAAAACATACTTGGTGCCGAGACATCACTTATTAGCACGACTGTACAATACCTTACATCTCAGTGGGAACTTTGCCTAACGTCTATTCTCAGGCGTGTTGCAGAGTACCGGTAATGATTTCTTGTATTTTTTAAAGATCCTTGAATCGAAGGTGAGACAACTTCTTTCTATGACTGTACCATATTGGCTGTAGTCATTTATCCCAGAAATATAAATTAATGCTTGATTGGCATTCTTCTCTTTAGACATCCCAGCTCAAACGATTCTTAGCTGAATTAAATTTGAAAGGGGAAGTTCCGTGTTAAGGGGGTTGTGCTTGGTTTTTGGTCTATACATTTATTTATTTATTTATATTTGTGTTTCCTCGCTAGACCTCCATCAAGCTTAGAGAGACAACCCCTAGACCCCCTATCAAGATAAATGTGTAAATTTTTCGGTAGAAAATGTCCTGGCCGTAGGCCGGTTCCTTCTAAAAATTAGAGGCTCGCTTTCGCTCACCAGGAAAAAATCGACACCTAAAGGGCAGGAAAGGTTTTAATATTGACATAAAAATGAGGCAAAAGGTCTCAAAATCGCCAAACTAAAGGAACGAACATCTTAAAACCTCAAAACTAATATACTAATCATGAGGGAGAAGCGGGTCCAGAAAAAGAGAGTAGTACCCCCTTAAAACAAAATGTTGAATATCCCACTTACGACAGTCATAGGCTTCGGGGCAGCACTTGCCCGGAGGTGGTGATCTTGGTGTGCAGTTTTCTTGCATTTCATCAAGAGGAGATCGGCACTCCTGAATGCCACACACGAGTTCGCCGAGCATACAGTAGCAGTGGTCGCAGGGTTCCTTGGAGGGGATGGAAGCACCGTCCACGTAGAACTCTCCTTTGTGGTAGCAGCCGGAGGGACCTGGCGGCATGGTGGTGGTAGGCAGTACTACAGTGTCGTTCCCGCTTATCATTGGTGATGTAGTGGTGGTCAACGCTGCTTCATCTTCCTCCTCGTAGGCTGCAACGTGTGGGGAAAGTTAGAAGGAATTTGGTGGTGTAATGGTTTAGATGCTTATGTTCTGGGTGTGGTTTCCAGAGTTCGAATCCCGGGAGGATCATAATACTTTCACTAATTTATTAAAGTATATTGGGGTTTGTAATGGAGGAATAATGCTAAGAATGGGGTGTTCCTTAATTTCTCACCAACAGCCTTTAAAATTGCACTCTTTTAAGTATGTCGATTAAAAAACAATCCATTGACCTGTTTGTATTGGTCAATTTGGATCTCTTCATTAAAATAAGACTGAATAGTTTTGTTTGTGTGACCTTGAGTTGATACTTGTCAGTTTTTGTCTGATTGTCGGAGCACATCTAGGATTCCAAAGCTGTGGAGTCTAGTTTAATAATCTTTACATGAACATGTATATATACTTAGCATAAATTTATGGCTTGAATACTGACCACAGTCGTATCTAACGGGACAGCAGACACCCTCTTCGAAAACTGGTTGGCAGCCTGGTACCATAAGGATACACTCTTGCATGACGCAGGCTGTGTGGTTCCTGATGCAGTAACACAACTCACAAGGCTTCCCGGGCTCTCCTGGAATCTGTAGGGACAAACAATGCAGTTGATATTATAGTAAGGAAAATAAAGTACATAAAATGCATTAACCCTTACTATACCAGCGACATACATTGCCCGACAGTAAAAAAGTCACTTGCCAGTACCAGCGACGTACGATGTCCGTCCATAATATGCGGTCCTTGTACCGAGCGGTATCTGGCACCATGACTTGTAAACACTGCTTTGAGACCTTGGCAACACTTCTCAGAGTGTATAGAAGGTCCCACAGGCGAGCTGGCTTAGTACTCATTCAAGTTTCGGGGTGAGGTTGCACTCTCTCGACTCTGAAGCCATTTTGGCCACAATGCGTGGGATTGAAGGTTACATTTATAGTAAAACCCTCTGGTACAGTAGGGGTTAATAATAACAAAGTGCTGATATTGCACTTAAATTTCCACAAGATTTGATTTGGTTCGCAGTAGCTGTTTCATGCATGGTGATATACTTCTAGTCTATTCTTGAAGAACTCTATACCTCTCAAACTTTTCATATTGAGCATGTGTCTCGTACCTGTACTCCATCAGCGTAATACTCTCCTTCGATGGTGCAGCCGTGTTCAGTGACCATAGCAAGGGCGGTGGTGGGCATGGAGGGTGAGGGGGTGGTGGTGGACGTCAACATCTGCATCACTTGGAGGTTCACGGGCACTGCGGGAGCACAAGTAGGGTATGTTAAAGCCATTTATTCAACCATTACAGCCTCTCGCTATTGCTCGTCGGGAAAAAGGCACGAAAGTTCTAAATATTGACGGAAGAAATGAGGCGAATGGTCTTAATGGTCTTAGCAAAGCGTCCGGCAACCATAACAGCCTCACTATCACTCGTCAGGAAACAGTCGACACCTAAATGGCACGAAAGTTCTAAATATTGACAAAGAAATGAGGCGAAAGGTCTTAATAAAGGGGAGCAAGGCATCCGCCAATAGATAAATAGATTACTCGTGTTACTAACTAACTCCTTGAGGTTTATGATGCATTTTGACAGTATATTCTTGATATCATTAGACGATTCTATTCAGAGTAGGAAGGGTATATGGAAGTCAGAGGGTTGATTGGGCCAGTTTTTACCCTTTCGACTTCCACATATCTTTCCTAAGCTATACATAATTGTCTAAAGCTAGCCAAAGTAAACTGCTAAAACGCTTCATGGTAGGGTTTATTTATTTATATATTTATTTGTTTGCGGTCGAGGTTGACATCTGAATTAGTATTGGGAAAGAATGATACAATTTTAAGGCCACTTCATCGAACATAATATTTATATTAGGAACAAACTAATTTCAAAGAGGTATTTTCGTAATTTGGAAACATTTGTATACAGCATTATATATTTTAGATGTTACACAAACTAATGTCAAATTATGTATTTTCGTAATTGGAACGCAATCGAATAAAAATGCAATTGATTATTCATAATTTCAAGTGAACTTTCAGTTTTGTTTAATATTCGAATATAGAGCAAAAATTAAGTTTTAAAACACATTTCAATCGGATATTCTAAGGTAAACAATATAATATTAAATTAAAATGTAAAACTTGCAAACTAAACAAACCAAAATTGGGACAAGGACAATATAAAGTCAAATTAAATTATCAAAATCGCTATGTGGAAACAACGCTTACTAAAATGAAAATTATTAAATAAAAGAACACAATACTTAAAATAAGTATTAAATTGGTTGAGAAATTAATTCAATAATCTATTAATCATCAATAAAGTACTTGCAAGGACATTATTTGGATATGCTATAAGTAAACCCCAACACAACTAGCCTACATCTGGAGTTCATATTAAATTGAGGCTCTGCGAACTTGTCCCCATTTCACGAATCAAGCAACTCGGTGCCACTCTTACCAAGGCCATCCCAGTGCGGTAAGAAACACCTGCACAACAATAGCCAATTTAAGGGGGAGGGATGGTTCACCTTTGGGTCCATTTTTTTTTTTTTTTTTCCCATTTAATATTTTTCTAGTTTCGTCCCTAGACCTCCATCAAACTTAATAAAACATCCATTAGATCCCCCTTGTAGATTAATTTGTACATTTTTCAGCAGAAAAATGTTCCGTGGTTTTTCCAAATATTACAAGCTCATTATCGTTCGCCAGGAAAAAAAAATCACCTAAGTAGCATGAAAGGTCTCAATATTGACTAAGAAATGGGGCGAAAGGTCTTAACATCGACAAACTAATGGCGCAAACATCTTAAAATCTGAAAACTAATGGGGCTAAACATGAGTGAGAAGGGGGACCAGAAAAACGGTCCATCTCCCCTCAAGGTAAAAAGAAAAGAAAAACTTAACCCATTTGCTTGAGTATACGCGTGAAAAATAAAGAGCATGGATGAAAACGGATGACAGAAAATGGTAGGCATTAATGGGAAGCTATTATAGAACTAGCAATCAGGCTCGGGGTCCCACTTCCCGCTCTCTTTCACGTTCATTTGCTGGTGTACAGTTGGCTAAATATGTCGGCTCGCCTCTGTCATTACGTTTTGCTCGCTGTGCTGTATTAATGTCTGTCAGATGTTGAATAGGGTGTGTAAATATAGGAAAATGTTTTTATATCTTACTCGAAACGATGAATTAATACTTAGAGAATGCTAATACCAATTAATTATTGATCGAAATAATTATACTTGGTGCCGCGACATCACTTATGTGGCCGACTGTACAGTCGCCGCAGCACATTCAGGCCGCGCACCATTCTAGCCGACAAATAAATCTCCCTATCGATGTCGTCGGCGCCAATATTGTGGGGTAAAACAGCGACGTCCTTGTCATCATATTCTGGCAGCTATTAGACGGTTTTATTCATCTTAGGAAGGACCTCTAGTAATAATGAGACTTCAAACAATCTCAACCAACCCTTTTAACTACCACAGATCCTTCCTAAGCTGCATAATATTGTCTAAAAATAGCAAGAATAAAAAAACTAACGCACGTCGCTGGTACTCAAAGGGTTAATTAGCCACCCTAATGTCAAAATAGATGCTGATTTCAATAAGTTATGTATCTTGTGGGGTGACCGGTCAACTCAACCAGTACCAAATCAACCAATACGGTTAGGTTAGTACTATATGTTGGCACTGGTTTGGTTGGTCTGGGTTAATTTGGCACTGGTTGAGAGCTACTGGTTGAGATAACATGGAACCATCTTGTGGCAACGACCAAATTTTACCTTCCTTCTTCTTCTGGTCTTGCCCCTCCTTTACCTTATCTCCTCTTATTCCTGCTCTTCCTCTTTCTCTTCCTACTTCCAATTGGGCGGCGGCCAAAGAGTCACGCGGCCCAATTGCGTCATGAGACCGTTTTGCTTCTCCCATTTTCTTCGACCTTTCATAGTGCTCCTCTATTGTTTCGTTAACCGTGGGAGGAAGTAGTTAACCCTTTGTGTACCGACGACGTGTTATTTATACTGTCTTGATGGTGAAATGGTCGTATATTAATCTGTGTGTGGTAACCCAGGTTCGAATCCCGGTGGATCACATGGTTTCATTAATTTCATTGGTGGTATTTGGTGTTGGAACTTACACGTTTTAACCATTATACCACCAAGACCGTAATTGACTACTACTGACTTACCTTGTGGGCAGGTGATAACGGGACAGCATTGGTTAGGGCTCTTCTCTACGGTACAGTCCTGGCCGATGGGTTTACTGAAGGGACACACCTGAGAGGGACACAACATATATATTAATTATTACTATTATTCATCATACACCTAAGGGACACACAAGACATATTAATCACCGTCATTATCATCAATCACAATCACCATTTATCCTAATCATCATCAATCACAATCACCATTTATCCTAATCATCATTATTATATTCGTCATTTATATATATATATATATATATATAATTATTTTTTATTTTGTTTTTATTAATAGCTAGACTTTTGTGTTACTGTACTGAAAGGTTTAAATTACGCACCTTGAGATAACACATAAGCATAGAGTTGTGACAGGTACAGTTGAGGCAGGGTTCGTTGGTCACTATCCTGTCCCCTTCATTGTAGTGTTGGAACTGATAATAACAACCTGGAAAAGAAAGTTAACCTTAGACACGAACAGTTCCCGGCACAAGTTCCAAACATGTATAACCCTCCTTAAGCACCTTAATCACCTCCCCGACAGCCAAATTGGCCCACTGTACACCTTTCGTTATTATTATTTCCCCCATGGTGTTAGTGGGGGATGATGTATCGGGCCGTTCATTGCACAAGGTGTCGTTAATCGGCGTCCAGCTGGGTTAATGGCTAGTTCAGGCAGCCGTGAATTAAGAGGGATTGCCCGTGCATTTTAGCGGGGGATGATTATGGCACCGCGCCACTGTTTTGGGGGGGATCACCAGCTGGACGGCTTTGTGTACGAGTGATTGCCCGGAGATTTCAGCAGGGGACGATTATGACGCCGCACTACTGTTTGAGGGATATTATGGAAGGTTGGTTTGGAGGGCGTGGTTTAGGAGTGATTGCCCGCGGATTTTAACGGGGGACGATTATGGTACCACTCTACTGTTTGAGGGATCACTAAAGATTGGTTTGGAGGGGTTTGAGTAGGAGTGATTGCCCCCGGAGATTTTAGCAGGGGATGATTATGACACCGCGTTACTGTTTGAGGGTTATGGAAAGTTGGTTTGGAGGGTGTGATTTAGTAGTGATTGTCCGGGGATTGTAGTGGTGGATGATTATGGCACCGCGTTACTATTGAAGGGATCACTGTAGGCGTGTTTGGAGGGCGTGATGTAGGAGTGATTGCCCCCGGACATTTTAGTGGGGGACGATTATGGGACCGCGTTACTGTTTGGGGGATCACTAAAGGTTGGTTTGGAGGGCGTGGTTTAGGAGTGATTGTCCGCGGATTATAGCGGGGGACGTTTATGGCACTGCGCTACTGTTTGAGGGATCACTGGACGGCTTTGTGATTGCCCGGGGACTTTAGCAGGGGACGATTATGACGCCGCACTACTGTTTGAGGGTTATGGAAGGTTGGTTTGGAGGGCGTGATTTAGGGGTGATTGCCCCCGGACATTTTAGTGGGGGAGGATTTGACACCGCGCTACTGTTTTAGGGGCAATGGAAGGTTGGTTTGGAGGGCGTGGTTTAGGAGTGATTGCCCAGGGATTTTAGCGGGGAGGATTATAACACCGCGCTACTGTTCGAAAGGATATAATTAAAACGACGTATGGTTGGGGTTATAGAAGTTAAAGGGGAAGCAAGATGAAGGGGCTTTACTTAATAATGAAGAGGTGGTAGATAGAAGAGAACATCAAATTTTAAGAAGAATTTATCTAATGATATGGCGGTTAGAGTGTACTGCCTAATGGAATAGGTTAGAACGTTGACTGACCTCGATCGCTCGAAGAGGAGTTCATGTCGTGAGTACCGTCGTGTCTGAATAGCGGCCCGATCAATCCTGTAAAGAAAAAGAAAATAATAATAATAATAATAATAATAATAATAATATCATCAATAAACACACATTACCCGATCAATCCTGTAAAAAAAAAGTATATATATATAGATTTATATACAGTATAATGGTTAACAGTAATTATATTTTAACCATAAAACTCCATGACAAAAAAACCCCACAATATTTACCTCCTTTAGATGCGTGGAATATGGTGGATAAGTCGGCTTGTTGTTGTTGTTGTTGAATCACCTCGCTCAGGTAGGGAGCTGGGGGAGAGACAAGTAGAGGATTAGTTAGTGACGATTATATTTCAGTTTAGGGTAAATTGAAACCTTTAACCCCTTCTGTACTTTTGATTTTATTCTGGCTACCATTTGACGATTCTATTCAGTTTAAGGGGAGATTTCCACTTATGGGATTTTTTTCTTGACCCCTTTCTCCCTCATGTTTAGCCCCATTGCTTTTGATATTATGAAACGTTTTCCCCCCATTAGTTTAGCGATTTTAAGAACTTTCACCCCATATTAAGACCTTTCGTGCCATGCAGGTGTCAATTTTATCCTGGCGAGCGATAGCGAGCCTGTAATTTAAGAGGAACCGACCTTTGGCCGGGAAATTTTTCTATCGAAAAATGTACAAATATATCTTGAAAGGGACTCAAGGGGGTGTAATTTTAAGGTTGATGGAGGTCTAGGGAACAAACTAAATACCTCCCCTTAAATAGAGTCGCCAGTAATCAACAGGCTTCAAACTATCTTAATCAACCCTTTTTACAACCACACATCCCTCTCACGCTACAGAACATCGTCTTAACATAACTAGAATCAAAATATAAAGATTTCGTCGGTACAGAAGGGGTTAACACATGATTTATTAGTGGAGTAATATGAATCTACTAGGTCTCTGCGTCGTATTAACCCTCTCCGACATATGACGCGATTTTGAGCCGATTAGGGATACTTTAAAGCCTTTGTTTCCATCAGGGGTATTTAGAAACCTTTAGTTTAGTTACTTCAACCTCTGCAGTGGTCTTTGAGTTAGCTGTGTTGAGCCTATTGGGGATACTTTAAAGCCTGTGTTACCATCAGGGGTATTTAGAAACCTTTAGTATAGTTACTTCAACCTCTGCAGTTGTCTTTGAGTTAGCTGTGTTGAGCCTATTGGGGATACTTTAAAGCCTTTGTTACCATCAGGGGTATTTATAAACCTTTAGTTTAGTTACTTCAACCTCTGCAGTTGTCTTTGAGTTAGCTGTGTTGAGCCTATTGGGGATACTTTAAAGCCTTTGTTACCATCAGGGGTATTTAGAAACCTTTAGTATAGTTACTTCAACCTCTGCAGTTGTCTTTGAGTTAGCTATGGGCAGAAAACGAATTTTGGAGGTAATTATAAGAGTGAGAGAACTCTATTTATTATTGCTAATCTGGCAACCTCTGCGTCATATGAGTCTGAAGGGGTTAATGCCAAGTTTCCATAATCGACAACATATTTCGCTTTAAAATCTTTGTAATAACCGAGTGACTTACCCTCAGCTGAGAGTAAACTTACTATACAGATGAGAGAGAGAGAGAGAGCGAGAAGGTGAGAAGGTGTAGGGGTCAATGTAGAGGTGAGAGGGAGCAAGGAAGGGCAAGGCATGGTTAAAAGGGGGAGGCGTCATCAGAGGGAGAGACACAAACATTCCACCCCGTGTAATGGCCTTTGGGGGGGTCACAGGTCACATATACACACACATACACACAAACGTTTTTACTCACATATCAAACTCCGTGTGTCCAGGCATTATGGCTCGAACGTCCCTTGATTTTGGCCCTGTCACTCTTTCAACTCTGGTGGAGGCACTCGCTACAGACAGTTCTGCCTTTTGTCTCCCTCAATCACATAACAAAAAAACACACACACACACACACCCACACACACACACACACACACACGAGAGAGAGAGAGCGAGAGAGATAGAGAGAGATAATGAGCGAGAGAGAGAGAGAGAGAGATTCGTGGACAGGTGTACTGGTGATGTTAACAGAACAAACAGGTGATTCGCCCCCCCCCGCCCCCTCCCTTTTACCAATCATCTGTCTGCTATCCTTTTGTCTCCCCTCCAACCCCCCCCCCCCCCCCCCCCGTATGGTCTTTTCATGCTTCGGTACAGGTGGGCGCCATTATAGCTACGCATCGAACCCAGACGAGATAATATATTGCTTTATTGCAAGAGGGGAGTGGGGTTCTCGAAAAAGGGGCTCCAGTTCTGACGCTGTTCATGGCTTAAGGGGAGAATTTTTTTCTTGACCCCTTTCTCCCTCATGTTTAGCCCCATTGCTTTTGATATAAAAACGTTTTCCCCATTAGTTTAGCGATTTTAAGAACTTTCACCCCATATTAAGACCTTTCGTGCAATTCAGGTGTCTATTTTATCCTGGCGAGCGATAGCGAGCCTGTAATTTAAGAGGAACCGGCCTTCGGCCGGGAAATTTTTCTACCGAAAAATTTACAAATTTATCTTGAAAGGGACTCAAGGGGGTGTAATTTTAAGCTTGATGGAGGTCTAGGGAACAAACTAAATACCTCCCCTTAATACTCCAATAGGGTTGATAGCCTCTGAAGTCCTATTTTAACTGACTGACTGGAGTTCTCGAAAAGGGGCTCCAGTCTTGACGCTATTCTTGACTTACAGTGTGCTGGCTTAATAATCCAGAAGGGTTGATAGCCTCTAAAGTCGTATTTTATAGTACTTATTTATTTTATAGAAACCTCACTAGACCTCCATCAAGATAAACTTGTACATTTTTCATAATACCACAGCCAGAACATAAGCACCTAAACCATTACACCACCAATAATAGGTGAGAAATCGAGAGGAAAGCATGGCAATTTACCGCCAGCTGGATTAAATCAGAGTATAGTATAATCGAAACTATGCTGCACAGAGAATAAAGACTCCCACATGGGTTCGAACACCCATACTGCTTCGTGGCCGAGGTTCCAAACACAAAAACACTGGGCACTAGTTTTTTACCCGAATTACCATAAGTCTATAGTCACGGGCTTTGTCTGTGTGTGTGTGTGTGGGAGAGAGAGAGAGAGAGAGTGAGTGAGTTTATGAGAGTGTGTGTGTGTGAGAGAGTGAGAGAGAATACAATCAGTCAATTAATGTTCAAACCGATGTTATAATTAATTGTGCAAATAAACAAGACTCATGAATTCTTTTGTTATAATTATATATTGGTGCCCTTTTACATTACTATTATTAAACCTCGGTACTGACAGGATACAACCCAGAGATTTATTTTTCCCGTTCCTCTCTCATTTCTTTCCCCTCTTTAGTTTCCCCTCCGATCATTAATCTCCGTTTTCTGAGCTCTGCATTTTCTTTCTGCGAGGTTTGTTAGATAATTTGAAGTTAATGGAAGTGTAGTTTCTCGCTCACTCTTACTTTGTTATCTCTTACGTATTCTCGCGCTCTCTCTCTCTCTCTCTCTCTCTCTCTCTCTCTCTCTACACTTCTAATCTCTTTGCCTTCTACTTTATTGTCCTATTCTTCCACTATAAACTATCCCTGTCTAGTAGTATTAAGGCCGGACCACCTAGTTGGGACCGCAAGGTCTGTGTGGTCTGAGTATCTGTGTAACTCTCTTTCTACTTGCCTAGTAGGAGCCACAAGGTATCTCTCTCTCTCTCTCTCTCTCTCTCTCTCTCTCTCTCTCTCTCTCTCTCTCTCTCTCTCTCTCTCTCTCTCTCTCTCTCTCTCTCTCTCTCTCTCTCTCTCTCTCTCTCTCTCTCTCTCTCTTCTCTCTCTCTCTCTCTCTCTCTCTCTCTCTCTCTCTCTCTCTCTCTCTCTCTCTCTCTCAAGACACATATCAAGAACGCGCTTCAAGTCACGTATTCGTCTAGTGGAGCCATCAATAAGGAGAGTGGCACATACGTCAGGACAACTACGTTACATTAGCCGCCATCTTGTATCCCTAGCTTTTCCAACCCTTCTGATAGTCTGGTGAGCCATTACTTTATTTATTTATTCATTATATGTTATTATTTTATTGATGTTGATTTTATTTATTTTATTGATTTTATATATTTTATTTCTTCGTTTTCTTCGTGTAGTGTCATCTTTAATTAAAAGTGCTATGGCAGATACTAAAAGTACTGCACTCTGCTGCAAGAAAAGTGAAAACACTAACTTGCAGCTGGCGAGTGTATACTGTATAATATCACACACACACACACACACACACACACACACACACACACACACACACACACACACACACACACGTCACCCGCCCGTAAAAATACACATGTACGGCATTCGCTACACAGTCTCTCTCTCTCTCTCTGTTGTGTGTGTGGTGGGGGAGGGGGGGGGGTCAGGTTAGATCCGGTCTCCACCCATCTCAAGTGTTTGCTGGACCTCAGAACCTCCCCAAAAATATCCAGACATAACGCTAGATAGATAGATACATAGATAGATAGATAAACAAAGCATGGGTAAAGTGGTATATAGCAAAGATAGATAGATAAAGAATGGGTAAACTAATTGATAGATAGAAATAGATAGGTGGGCAAGTAGATAGATAAAGAATGGGTAACCTGATAGATAGATAGATATAAATAGATAAATAAATAAGGGGGACAAATAATAACCCTTGGATACGATTAGTAAAAATTAGCAAGGAGTTCAGTTTTATTGCCATAATTGTACTGTACATTGATATAAGGAATACTAAATTATAATAAACTATAATAAAACCGAAATCAAAATAATATTCAATAATTTACAATAATAAATCCGAAATCTTAAGTCGTATTTTGATATGCCTCACTAAAATAGATATTGTAATTGTAAAGTATATATATATATATATATATATATTGGTTATGCCTGAATAGACTGAGGTTTCTTTACTGTGAATGGAAAAAATAATCATTGTAAAATAAAATGTAAAATCCCTCTTGAAAAATATTGAAGGGTTGACTGAAGAAAATTTGGTGTCAATTGTCGCAGCCATAAAAATACGACATTCGGAGGGACAGGAGGGCGGGGAAGGGGGGGGGGGGGGTTGTGGGGAGAGAGAGAGAGTCGTATAACATGAGGATATTTTGAGAGATATGGTGTTAATATGTGAGACAAAGAGAGAGGCGGGATGTATTTGCGAATGTCAGGTCTTAATTCTCTAGGCTTTATCAAACTTAAAAAAAACATCCCCAAGATCCCCTTTCGAGATAAATTTGTACATTTTTCAGTAGAATAATGTTCCGGCCAAAGGCCGGTTTCTCTTTAAGTACAGGCTCATTTGCCAAGAAAACTCGACACCTAAATGGCACGTAAGGTCTTAATATTGAAATGGAGGGAATAAGTCTTAAAATCGCCAAACTAATGGGGCAAACGTCACAAAATTTTAAAACTAGTGGGGCTAAGCATTAGGGAGAAGGAGGTCCATGAAAACCAAACCCCTCCCCTTAATACAGATGGGCGAGGTGGTGAAACTGTCTGAGCTAGTGCCGCAGAATTGTTTGTTGATAATTCAGTATGCGAGCTCTAGGTGATTCAATCCTTAGAAGATAAAGAGGATGACGCTTGTTCCAATGTTGTATGAAATTAGGCTACCAGTTGTTTGTCTATGATGTAATTTCTTCCATAATTATATGTGGTTGAAATCACACCTTAATACAAAGCAGACTTACAGTATTTCAGACGAATTATACGCAGTTTGACTTCTGCCCATCAAAATAAAGTGCTTATAGAATTTTATTTTTATATATGTAATTTTCTTAATAATTATATATACATAGTATAATTGTAATGAACATATTTGTATTATTTAATAATGTGTCTGGTTGTTTGTATGTGTGTACCTGTTTGGCATGTGATATAATATATAATGTGTGTGTGTGTGTGTTATGTGGTATGTGTGGGTAGTGTGTGTGTGGTACCATATAGTGTGTATCTATGTGGTGTGTGGTATATATGTAGTGTATGTGTGAGTGTATGTGGTTTATATGTGGCGTTTTTGCATGAGTGTCCTATGTGTGTGTGTAGTCTATAATTATGTGTGTCTCTCAATGTGTATCATGTGTGGTATGAGTGTATTAATGGTATATAAATGCTCCTCTCAATACGTACCAATACCAACCAACTCCCCAGGTGTATAATTGACTTACCTGGTGTTACCGCGGGCGTGAGAGCTAGTAAGAGCACCGCCCACACCAGGAAGACACAGCTGTCCCCCATCTTGCACCACCTGTAACAAAACAACAAGTACATTAGACTCTTGAACCATCTGTGATAAACAAAAATAATAACATTAGACTTACGTACATCTTTAAGATAAGAACAATAACATTAGCTTTACGTACCACCTGTATCCCTCAATACTTTCACTACAATAACACACACAACAAAGCCACTCAACAGCTTCCTATCTCCCCAACACCCCTTCTGCCCTCTCAATAACACACACAACAAAGCCACTCCAACAGCTCCCTTTCCCTCCAACACTGCTTCTCCCCTCTCAATAAAACACACAACAAAGCTATCCAAATCCTTCCTCACTCTCCAACACCTCTTCTCCCTCTCAAAACTCTTCGAAAAGTAGATACGAGGTGCCGTTGTGAAGGCTTGTCCCTCAATACTTCCACGTGACCGAGCACATTGCAATACGGACGGACCGAGATATGGACAGACAGACAGACAGCCAAACAGACAGACGTACCCATTGACCCCACTGGACAGGTAGCGGACTTGTTAAGGGGTCAAGAGGCCCCAGGTATGGTTAAAGGAATTCTCAAGTCAGCTCCGTGATGTCATTTTTCTTTTTTCTTTTTTTTTCTTTTGTTTGCAACTTAACCCGGATATACTGTATATATGTGAGTTTCACGATCAAATGTGTTTACCCTCACCGAGATTCGAACCTCGGACAGGCAAGACAAGATAGACAGCACACACACACACACACACACACACACACATATATATATATATATATATATATACCGGTATATATATTTTTTGTTCTATGTGCATGGAGGAGACAAAAGGCAGGTTGCCTGTAACGAGTGTCTCCCCCAAAGTTAAAAGAGTGACAGAGCCAAATTCATGGGACGTTTGAGTCATATATATATATATATATATATATGTGTGTGTGTGTGTGTGTGTGTGTGTGTGTGTCAAGTGTATATAATTGTTTTCATTGTACAGTATTGTTGTTCTACTTTCGATTTCACTAACATCCGCGGAAATACAGAAACATTACCGAACCCAACTGAGATATCGGTCCCACATATTATCACGTCTACGGGAAATGGGCGCCGCTATTACTACCACGGGCGTGATCGGGGGCGTGCGATTGGTTGTTGTGGGCGAGCCAATCACGAGAGGGCTGCGGTTGATGGTAGGAGGAGGGATGTTGACCTCTTGGGGGGGGGGGGGGGGGGGGGGGTGAGAGAGAGAGAGAGGAGAGACTTGGAGACGGAAAATATATGTAAATATAAAATATAATATGATAGGTGGGAGACACGAAATAAGGAATAAACGTGAGAGAGAGAGAGAGAGAGAGAGAGAGAGAGGTGGAGTGGGGGCAAGTGAGCGAGAGAATTGTTTACCTGTGATCATTAAAACTGAGAAAATATTAGATAGGAAGCCATAACAGACCTCACGAGAAAAGAACAGTCACCCCGAATTGATTATTTTGTAGCACTGCAGAAATGACAATAACATAAAGAAGAAGAAGAGGAGGAGGAGGTGGTGGAGGAGGTAGGGGGTTGGAAGAGGAGAGGGGGTTGGAGGAGGAAGGGTTGGAAGAGGAGGAAGAGGAGGATGAAGGGTTGGAGGAGGAGGAGGGGTTGGATGAATACAAAGGAATACAGGTAACTTACAAAGTGCAACAGACCTATTAGTCTTTACGGGGCAATTTAGAAGAAGAAGAAGCAGAAGAAGAATAGAAAACGGGAAGCGAGATGATAGACCCATCTATTCTGCAACAGGATGGAGGGGGGCAATAATACGAACAATGACACTTGGTAACGGCAGGGGGAGAGAGGGAGAGAGAGAGATACAGACAGACAGACAGATATATGCTGCATATTCCTTTAGTCGCCATCTAGAATATATCTAAGCTTATGTTCATCGTCTTCTCAATCCTTCCATCGTTACCACCTCTCTCAAACAATTATAAACGAGACCTCTTTTTGTGTCCCCCCTCCACCATGATACTTCGTGGCATATTTCGTCGGTCCCCCTACTCTTCCTCTTAGTACAATCTCCCGTCGGGGTCGTTGGTCCAGCTACAGTCGGTTTAAGGGGAGGTTTCCACTTGAGGGATTGTTTTCTTGACTCCTTTCTCCCTCATGTTTAGCCCCATTGCTTTTCTAATTTTAAGACGTTCGCCCCATTACTTTGAAGATTTTAAGAACCTTCGACCCATTTCTGTCCATTTTAAGACCTTTCGTGCCATTTAGGTTCGATTTTATCCTGGCGAGCGAGAGCGAGCCTGTAATTTAAGAGGAACTGGCTTTCAGCCAGGTCATTTTTCTACCGAAAAATGTACAAATTTATCTTGAAATGGGCTCAAGGGGGTGTAATCTTAAGCTTGATGGATACCCAGAGACCAAACTAAATACCTCCCCTTAAGGGTCCAGTATTGTATCCCGTGTTGACATTGATTTTCTGGATATTTCTGCTTAGGATTATTCTGTAATAACACACCTAGACCGATTTTTTGTTATATGTGAGTGAGGGAGACAAAAGGCAGAACTGCCTGTAGCGTGTGCCTCCCCCATAGTTGAAAGAGTGACAGGGCCAAAATCAAGGGACGTTCGAGCCAAAATGCCTGGACACACGAAGTTTGAAGCAATTTAAGTCATAGGAAGAGGGAAAGTCTGATTCTGGGAGATAGTTCCAAAGTTCAGCTGTTGAATACATGAAAGACAGAATAACGTTTCACTCTTGGGTTGGAAAGTTGCACAGACTAGGGGTGGTGGGGATTGTCGTTGCACAGACGTGTGCTACGCTGCTATAATCGAGTAGAGGAAGGTGGTATACACGGGGACCGCAGCTCTGAGGAACCACTGGATTATTGATAGTAGCGATAGAATAGGCAAGCGAAGAGAGATGCAACCATATGCGGCGAAGGACGATCGAGAGATTGCAGAGAGTTAGTGAGTGGACGAGAGTTAATGATACGAAATGAGCTATAGCATCAGAATGTACACACGGAACTTTTTGAACCCCCTGTACACCATCTCGCAAGCAATCAGGAAATTACCCCGCCCCGTCACCTTCCCTGGCAGACCCCGTAATCTGGAAGGTCGGACCACGGAGGCAGAGTCACCAGCACCTCCCCCTCGGGCACCGTTCAGACCCCTTTTTTTTCTTTTGCATTTTTCTTCCCTTTTTTTCCCCCTTGGGGCATTCTTTCTCTTCCTTGTTTTCTCTCTTTCTCTCTCTCTTGCTCTCTCTACGTTCCGGTCTTTCTTTCTCTTTCCTCTGCTCTCTCTCTTCTCATCTCTCCTCTCTCTTCTGTCCTCCTTCTCTCTCGCTCTCTCTCTCTCGCTGATTCTCCCGTCTCTCATCTTCTCCTCCTCTCTCTCTTCTCTTTCGACATCATACAGCACCGCGCCGGTGGCTGCTGGGGGAGGGCGGTAGACGAAAAGAGGGGGGAAAACCAAATCGTCTCCCTCATCCTATCCCTCCCCTCTCGCTCCTTTTCTCTCTCTCTCTCTCCTCTCCCTCTCTCGCTATCTCACCGGCTCTCTCATCTCCTTCATCTCTCCTCTCATCTCTCTCTCTCTCCTCCTCCTCATCATTCCACCATGATCCTAGGAAATAGACACCCCTAAAGCCTCTCAGTGGTCGGCTTGCTCAGGGGAAGGTGATGGAGGAGAATGTGCTGGGGGCGGGGGTTTGGGGTGAAAGGAGAGAGAGAGATGATTTGAGAGAAGATCTCTGTGCTTTTTTGAGAGAGAGATTGGAGTGATGGGAGGGAGATGGAGGATGGAGGGAAGAGAGAGAGAGAGAGAGAGCGCTTAAAGGAGGAAGGAGGAGTTTTAAGAAGAGAACAATCAGAGAGAGAGAGAGTGTGTTTGTATTTGTGTGTGTGTGTGTGTAAGAAAGGGTGAACAGTACGAGATATCCTCAGCGACCAAAATGACAGACCAACGACCCTAAAAAAAAAAACCCCGGGAAAACCAACAAAAACTAAATTAGCTACCCCTTTTCCAGTCTAAGTCTCCAGGATAACCAGGAAGCCCACGAAGCCAGATATCGGTGAGATTAAGGAAGCCCACCTCGCGTTTTTTTTTTGTTTTTTGTTTTTTTTTTTTTTTTTTTTTTTTTTTTGTTTTTTTTTTTTTTTTTTTGTTTTTTTTCCTCTTTCCTTCCCCTTTCCCCTTTCTTCTTGCTCCACGTCACTATTTCTTTTGGTTGGCTCCGTTTGGCCCCATTCAGCCTTCTGTTTTAAGACGTTTACTCCTATCTAGGTGTCAACATTTTCCTGGCGAGTGGTAGCGAGCCAGCATTAGGCCTATTTTTTTTTTTTTTTTTTTTGACAGCAAGCTAAATTTTTACATTTTTCGATAGAAAAATGTCTCCGGCGAAGCCGGATTTCTCCATACAATGCTGGGTCGCTATCGCTCGCCAGGAAGAAATCGACACCTGGATGGGGAAAACGTCTTAAACCACTTGGCTGAATGGGGCCGAATGGATACAAGCCAGGGAAAGAGAGAATAAGGAGAGAAAGATAAAAAAGCCGGTGACCCCCCTTAATATCGGGGTAGAGTCTTTGGTGGAGAGGTAAAGAGAGATTAATGAGTGTGGTGCGTATGACGAATTATTTCACCGACCCATAAATTTGGAGTGGCCAGATGAGGGGGATAGGCGCCGGTAGGAATGCGTATAATAGGTGAGATGGAGAGGCGCCGGTAGGAATGCGTATAATAAGTGAGATACATAGATGCCAAGGGGAATGCGTATATTATCCAGAGCTCTACGCCTGATGTGAGATTCACTAGGTACGATGTGTCGAATAAGTGAGATAGATAAAGACATAGGAATGAGTAATGGATCCAGAGATGCGCACGCCAGGGGAGGGAGGAAGACCTAACAGTAGGAATGCGTAATAATAGATGAACTACATAGACTGAGAGGAATGCGTATAATATCCATAGCTCTACGCCAGATGAGATAGATAGACGCCAGGAGGAATGCGTATAATATCTATAGTTCTACGCCAGATGGGATAGATAGAAGCCAGAAGGAATGCGTATATCCACAGCCCTACGCCAGATGAGATAGATTGACGCCAGGACGAATGCGTATAATATCCATAGCTCTACCCGTTGTGGAATGTCTTGTAGAGGCCAGTGGCGCCACATAATGTCTTGTAGAGGCCAGTGGCGCCACATAATGTCTTGTAGAGGCCAGTGGCGCCACATAATCATCACGGATCGAGTCTTTCTACCCGCGGCGGATCCCTAGAGGCCTGTGAATGATCCACTTTGTTGGTGTTCGTCTTGGGAAGCAGAGGTAGCGATGGATGAAGCCGGTGTCACACGAGCGGTTTTTCCGGCAATTTTCGATGAGCAAGTTTTTTCCCGTACTATTTTGAGGCTCTTTTGCATTGGAATCGGAAACTATATTGAAGTTAAATTATTAATTATTCTAGGTTGGGCAGAATTCGTAACCTCTAACCTCTGTAGCTCGAAATGGACTAGAGTAATCAAGACAATATTTCTACCAAAGACTTGGCTAGGGAATAGGTGTGGAAATGGACACCTCATTTGCTCTAGCCCTTTTCTAGTTACAGAGGTTAGAGGTTACGATTTCTGTCCAACCTAGCATGAACGGACTATACTGTAGGTGGCTGATTTTTGTACATAACATGAATTTTAAAGAAAGACTACAATGGTCCGTAAAATTTGACGGAAATACCGCTCGTCTGACACCGCCTTAAGACCAAACTGATTTGTCGTTGATAATGCTTTCACTAAAGTCAATAACTTGTTTCATCCATAACGGGGCGTAAATCAAGACACTGTTATTATCAGACAATGTGTTCATTAATGCATAATGACGTAATTATTTTGCGGATGTAATTAAATAACAGGTTCATGCAATTAGCGCGGAATATAATAATTTATAAATATATAGATATAATATTGGATTTCTATCCCGCTATATGCATTTAATAATTGTGTGACATGACCCAGCCAGGGCTCGAACCCAGGCCAGTAGTGCAGCACTCCAACTCCTTAACCACTAGACCACCGAGGAGCTTAAAAGTAATGGCTTCATTACCTTGTTTTGCAACAATGAATGTAAAGATAAATATGATGTTTTCATACTCTCAGCCGGGCTCGAACCACCGAAAGTCAGGACGATAAATATACCGTTAAGGGGGATGGTTCACTCAAGGGTTTTTTTTCTTGACCCCTTTTTCCCTCATGTTTAGCCCCATTGCTTTTGATATTATAAAACGTTTGCCCCATTAGTTTAGCGATTTTAAGAACTTTCACCCCATATTGAGACCTTTCGTGGCATGCAGGTGTTGTCGATTTTATCCTGGCGAGCGATAGCGAGCCATGTAATTTAAGAGGGAAAACCGGCATTCGGCCGGGACATTTCTCTACCGAATAAAATGTACACATTTATCTTGAAAGGGACTCAAGGGGGTGTAATTTTAAGCTTGATGGAGGTCTAGGGAACAAACTAAATACCTCCCCTTAAACCGTATGTACTTGTGCCATGTTATTATTATTTTTGTGTTTAGGTTTTCATGCAAAGTGCCTGGCAAGCGTTTAAAAGGAAGAAGACTTGAGGAACAGCTTGAGTGATGTGGTGTTAAACCCGGGTCACGTCCTGGTGTTGTGTTTACATTGCAGCCACAGGGGGAGGGTCAGGGGCCGGAGCGTCAACGGGGCAGAGGTCAAATGGGGGGGTGGGCGGAGCGGATGGTTGGTGGTTGCATAGGGGGCGGATGGTTGGATGGAGAGAAAGAGTCATGTTCGTACAATTATTTCTATTTTAAGGCTCTTTAAGATGATTTGTTTCATCAAAGGGCCTGGTCTGTATTGTCATTGTTTATTACCAACCAATATGCAACCTATGTATGCCTTAGACCAAATCAAATATTTTCAGTTTCAGAGAGAGGGAGAGAGAGAGAGAGAGAGACACAGAGAGAGAGAGAGAGAGAGAGAGAGAGGACGACGACATATGCCCCTGTGTTTACCAATTACAAGGCCTGAATCAGCAATCCAGCAGTGTATGGCTCTTCCTTGTGAGGGCTGTGTGTGTGTATGTGTGTGAGAGAGAGAGAGAGAGTGTGTATGAGAGAGAGGAAGAGAGAGAGTGTGTGTGTGAGAGAGAGAGAGAGGACGACGACATATGCCCCTGTGTTTACCAATTACAAGGCCTGAATCAGCAATCCAGCAGTGTATGGCTCTTCCTTGTGAGTGTGTGTGTGTGTATGTGTGAGAGAGAGAGGAGGAGAGAGAGAGGCGAGATAGGAGAGAGGACGAGAGGAGAGAGAGAGAGAGATGCGATATGCCTGGTTACCAATTACAAGGCCTGAATCAGCAATCCAGCAGTGTATGGCTCTTCCTTGTGAGTGTGTGTGTGTGTGTGTGTGTGAGAGAGAGAGAGAGAGAGAGAGTGTGTATGAGAGAGAGAGAGAGAGAGAGAGGACGACATATGCCCCTGTGTTTACCAATTACAAGGCCTGAATCAGCAATCCAGCAGTGTATGGCTCTTCCTTGTGAGTGTGTGTGTGTGTGTGTATGTATGTGTGTGAGAGAGAGAGAGAGAGAGAGAGAGAGAGTGTGTGGGGCGCCATTTAGTCCCATCAACACACACACACACACACAAGCATCTCTCCATTTCTATGTCCATATTAAGACTTTTCGTGTCATTCTATCGAAAAATGTACAAATTTATCTTGAAGGAGGATCTTGGGATTTTTTTTTTTTTAGGTTTAA
>CM064565.1:2127370-2151699 GCA_032716605.1 Paralithodes platypus | reverse complement strand
GGGATAGGCTTAATTATTTGCTCATTTATGTATCTTATATATAATGTTTATATAATAATAATAATTATATATAATAATATATTTATCTAGTTTCCTCCCTAGACCTCCATCAAACTTTACCCTCATAAGTTTTCTAGTTTCCTCCCTAGACCTCCATCAAACTATATAATTTGTCTAAGTTTCCCTTGACCCTTATCATTCCCACAGGTCCTTCCTAGGTCGTGTAAAATCGTCTACTGATAGCCAGAATAAACTATCATAATTGCGTCATAATCTTGAAAGGGTTACATGAATGAGATCCGGTTACCTGAGTCTATCCGGACCAGGCTATCAACGGCCGGGTGAATTTCGGATAAACTAAGGGGGGGAAAGGGGAGGAGTGGGGGGGGGGGAAGTTGGAGGTGAAGGTCGGATATAAATAGTTATGATGTGTACTAGGATGGGAGAGAGAGAGTGAGTGTGTGTGTGTGTATGTGTGAGAGAGAGAGTGAGTGAGTGTGTGTGTGTATTAGTGTCGAGATGAGAGTGACACTGGGATGTGAGTGCGTGTGTGTGAGGAAACGGAGGAAGAGAGTGAGTCCGTGTGTGTGGTGAGGAGAGTAGAATTGAGACGGAGAGAGAGAGAGAGAGAGAGAGAGAGAAAGAGTTTATGAGTGAATCTACTCAGCTGTAGGCAAATGACAAAGTGTACAAAATGACGAGTTGGCAAAATAACATGTAGACGAAATTACCATTGAGCAAAGTGATGGGTGGGCAAAATATATTGTCAACGAAATAACCAGTTTACAAAATGGCTAATGTACAAAATAACATATTGATGATATAAACATTGGCCAAAATGACAATACAATAATATGTCGACGAAATGACCAGTTGGCAAAATGACGAGTGGACAATATGGCTCTTGAAATTATCTAACGAGCAAAACGAACCGCCAACGACTCGACCTTTGCCCCGAGTCGAGAGGTTGAGCCCGCACCGAGCCAAACAATAGGAGATGAGAGGGGGTGGAGAATGTGTTTTGAGGCCTCCAGAGATAAGAATGTGAGGTAGGGGTGTGAAGGGAATAGACCGGGGAATATTCTACACATACGTTTCTATCATTTGGGAAGAGGCCACCAGGAAATAGGTGTGGGATATTTACAACCAGTTTGCTCTAGGCCCTGTTGAGTGACAGAGAGGTCAGGGATCAAGATTACTGTCAAGTTCGTTCGGCCGCTAACCTATTAACAAATGGAGTACACTTCCTATTAATGCGAGAAGAAGAAGAAGACAGAGTAAAAAGACGAGATCGAGATAAGAAGAAGAAGAAGAAGAAGAAGAAGAAGGAAAAGAAGAAGAAGAAGAAGAAGAAGAAGAAGAAGAAGAAGAAGAAGAAGAAGAAGAAGAAGAAGAAGAAGAAGAAGAAGAAGACAGAGGATCCTTGAACTTGCTGGCGCTGAGGTGTCATTGCTTCGTAATTCTCCAAGTGCTTTTCCTGGACCTCTCATAACACTGCAACATTGCCTTCCTTGTGTACGGTCGCCCTAATAAGTCATGGTGCAGCTGTGTTGGTGGTGTAATGGTTTAGATGCTTATGTTCTGGGTATGGTGTCCCGAGTTCGAATCCCGGGAGGCCCATATGCTTTCATTTAGTTTATTCAAGTACATTGGGGGTTTGTAATTGATGATTAATGTTAAGAACGTGGTGTTACCTATGCACACACACACACACACACACACACACACACACACACACACACACACACACACACACACACACACACACACACAGTATACACTTCGTCTCCTCATAGTCAATATTGTACTTTGCACCATTTTTTCCTCATTTGTATCCTTGGTCATTCGCTGAGAAGATCTTGTTTTTCTTTGTGTTAAGGGGAGGTTTTTAGTTTGGTCCCTAGACCTCCATCAAGCTTAAAATTACACCCCCTTGAGTCCCTTTCAAGATATATTTGTACATTTTTCGGTAGACAAATTTCCCGGCCAAAGGCCGGTTCCTCTTAAACTACAGGCTCGCTATCGCTCGCTAGGATAAAATTGACACCTGAATGGCACGAAAGGTCTTAATATGGGGTGAAAGGTCTTAAAATCGCTAATCTAATGGGGCAAACGTTTTATAATATCAAAAGCAATGGGGCTAAACATGAGGCGAAGAAAGGGTGTTCCAGAAAAAACAATCCCTCAAGTGGATATCTCCCCTTAACCCTTACAGTACCGGTGACGTCCCTTTAACTTTATTCTGGCTACTATTAGACGATTGTGCTTAGTTCAAAAAGGGGCCTCCAGCAATTAACAGGCTTCGAACCATCTCATTCAACCCTTTTTACCACCACAGATCCTTCTTAAACTGCACAAAATTGTCTAAATATAGCTAGCATAAAATTAGTAAGAGGTACAGAAGGGGTTAATTGTGAGTCTGAATGTGTGTAATGTATAATAAACACACACACACACACACACACACACCCACACCCACACACACACACACACACACACACATAGGAGGCGGGAATTAACGAGCATGCTCACTCCCGCAAATACAACTAGTGTAAGTACACACACACACACACACACACATCACCACCCAACATAGGAGGCTGGGAATTACCGAGCATGCTCACTCCCGCAAATACAACTATGGTGTACGCTACCCCCCCCACACACAACACACACTACCACACACACACACACACACACACACACACACACACACACACACACACACACACAGTAACAAATCAAACAAGCCTACCCCCCAGACCAGAATATTATGACCTGGGTGGGATTCAAGGCCAGGACAGCAAGAGGAGATGCAAGAAAGGCAACAATGTAGGCTTAAGGGGCGGTGTTTCCCCTAGTTTCTGGTCCCTACGATATCCTTCCAAGCTTAAGTATTACACTTCCATGAGCCCCCATTTCAAGATAAATGTGTACAATTTTCGGTAGAAAAAATTTCCCAGCTGAAAAGCCGTATCAAGGTCGCTAATCGCTCCGCACAGGGATAAAATCGACACCTAAATGGCACGAAAGGTCTTAAAATTGACAGAAATGGGTTGAAAGTTCTTAAAATCGTCAAAATAATGGGGCAAACTTCTTAAAATTAGAAAAACAATGAGGCTAAACATGAGGGAGAAAGGAGTCAAGAAAAAAAATCCCTCACGTGGAAATCTCCCCTGGAGGAAGGGAAATTGTTGATAAAGAAGAGAATAAAGGTAGAGCAAAGAAGAAAACATTAAAGACGGAATGGAAGTGTGAAGATTGAGAATATACTCTTTACCCCATTAACTCTTTCACGCACATATGACGCATAGGTTGCCAGATTAACAATAAGAAATAGAGTTCTCTCACTCTTATAATTACCTCTCCAAAATTAGTTTTCTGCCCACAGCTAACTCAAAGACTAACTGCAGAGGTTGAAGTAACTCAACTAAAGGTTTCTAAATACCCCTGAAGGTAACAAAGGCTTTAAAGTATCCCCAATAGGCTCAACACAGCTAACTCAAAGACAACTGCAGAGGTTGAAGTAACTCAACTAAAGGTTTCTAAATACCCCTGATGGTAACAAAGGCTTTAAAGTATCCCCAATAGGCTCAACACAGCTAACTCAAAGACAACTGCAGAGGTTGAAGTAACTCAACTAAAGGTTTCTAAATACCCCTGATGGTAACAAAGGCTTTCAAGTATCCCCAATAGGCTCAAAATCGCGTCATATGTCGGAGAGGGTATATACAGTATATATATGAAAGACAATGCGTCATGATCTTCCAAGTGTTAACATGTGGTCCCAATCTATTTTCGTTCAACAAATATAGTTATGGATACTAAATCACAATATTCTGCTGATTGGTTGATAAATAAAACTTCTATTATCACTTGCGTTCACATAATTGCCTTATTACCGAGCGAATATCACAATAATCACAAATAACAGTAATTGCATCTTTTGTCATAATATTTAGAATCGTTAACTCAGATAATGGCTTGATCGTTTGCATCGTAATTGGTCTGTTTTCATTACGTAAACCATATGAATGATAAATATATCTTCAGGAACAAATACATCACACAGTTTTGCCAATAATATAGGACACAGAGTAATTAGGCTAAATAAGCAAATTGACTCCTACGAAGGGTCCTTCTTAAGGGGAGGTCTCCACTTGAGGGATTGTTTTCTGGACCCCTTTCTCCCTCACGTTTAGCCCCATTGCTTTTGATATTATAAAACGTTTGCCCCATTAGTTTAGCGATTTTAAGAACTTTCACCCCATATTAAGACCTTTCGTGCAATTCAGGTGTCTATTTTATCCTGGCGAGCGATAGCGAGCCTGTAATTTAAAAGGAACCGGCCTTCGGCCGGGAAATTTTTCTACCGAAAAATGTACAAATTTATCTTGAAAGGGACTCAAGGGGGTGTAATTTTAAGGTTGATGGAGGTCTAGGGAACAAACTAAATACCTCCCCTTAACACGATCATTGCAACATTGTAATTGTAAGGGGAGATGGGCCGTGTTTTGGTCTATTAATTCATTTATTCCTTTATTTCTTAGTTTCCTCGCTAAACCTCCATCAAGATTAACACCCCTTAGACCCCCCTTCAATGTCCCGTTCCTCTTCAATTACAGGCTAGCTATCGCTCGCCAGTAAAAATCGACACCTAAATGACACGAAAAGTCTTGATATTGACAACAAAATGGGGTGAAAGGTCTTAAAATCGTCAAACTAATGGGCCGAACGTCTTACAATCTGACAACTAATGGGGCTAAACATGAGGGTGAAGGGGGCTGAGAAAAACGACCCATCTCCCCTTAATTAAACAAGACAATCGCGAGAATTCCACACTAGGACATTAACACTCCTTAACCCCCTCTATACGACGTCTGTTATATTTTATTCTAGCAATATCTATACGATTTTATGCAGCTTAGAAAGGATCTGTGGTAGTTAACCCTCTCCGACATATGACGCGATTTTGAGCCGATTAGGGATACTTTAAAGCCTTTGTTACCATCAGGGGTATTTAGAAACCTTTAGTTTAGTTACTTTAACCTCTGCAGTTGTCTTTGAGTTAGCTGTGTTGAGCCTATTGGGGATACTTTAAAGCCTTTGTTACCATCAGGGGTATTTAGAAACCTTTAGTTTAGTTACTTCAACCTCTGCAGTTGTCTTTGAGTTAGCTGTGTTGAGCCTATTAGGGATACTTTAAAGCCTTTGTTACCATCAGGGGTATTTAGAAACCTTTAGTTTTAGTTACTTCAACCTCTGCAGTTGTCTTTGAGTTAGCTGTGTTGAGCCTATTGGGGATACTTTAAAGCCTTTGTTACCATCAGGGGTATTTAGAAACCTTTAGTTTAGTTACTTCAACCTCTGCAGTTGTCTTTGAGGTAGCTGTGTTGAGCCTATTGGGGATACTTTAAAGCCTTTGTTATCATCAGGGGTATTAGAAACCTTTAGTGTAGGGACTTCAACCTCTGCAGTTGTCTTTGAGTTAGCTTGTTGAGCCTATTGGGGATACTTTAAAGCCTTTGTTACCATCAGGGGTATTTAGAAACCTTTAGTTTAGTTACTTCAACCTCTGCAGTTGTCTTTGAGTTAGCTGTGTTGAGCCTATTGGGGATACTTTATAGCCTTTGTTATCATCAGGGGTATTTAGAAACCTTTAGTTTAGTTACTTCAACCTCTGCAGTTGTCTTTGAGTTAGCTGTGTTGAGCCTATTGGGGATACTTTAAAGCCTTTGTTATCATCAGGGGTATTTAGAAACCTTTAGTTTAGTTACTTCAACCTCTGCAGTTGTCTTTGAGTTAGCTGTGTTGAGCCTATTGGGGATACTTTAAAGCCTTTGTTACCATCAGGGGTATTTAGAAACCTTTAGTTTAGTTACTTCAACCTCTGCAGTTGTCTTTGAGTTAGCTGTGTTGAGCCTATTGGGGATACTTTATAGCCTTTGTTATCATCAGGGGTATTTAGAAACCTTTAGTTTAGTTACTTCAACCTCTGCAGTTGTCTTGAGTTAGCTGTGGGCAGAAAACTAATTTTGGAGAGGTAATTATAAGAGTGAGAGAACTATTTTTTATTGCTAATCTGGCAACCTCTGCGTCATATGAGTCTGAAGGGGTTAAAAGGGTTGATTGAGATAGTTCGAAGCCTTAGAAATTGCTAAAGATCCTCTCTCTCTCTCTTACACACACACACATACACACACACACACTCTCACACACACTCTCAATGTCCATATATATACATTTATCCAAACAACGACATTATATCAAACGTACCTGTGTGTGTGTGAGAGAGAGAGAGAGATTGAGCGTGAGTGATTGGGAATAACACAATAGAAAAGAGATAAATTATATATAGATTCAGAGAGAGAGAGAGAGAGAGATTACCACAGTCAACAACGGTATTAAAGGGGATTACCTAGTCACGTATAATCCCATATCACGATTACCTCTTCACTTGAGAGGCGATTAACCCCTTCAGTACCGGTGACGTCCTTTTCAGCAGATTCTGGCAACTATTAGACGATTGTATTTCCTAATCTGAATAAAATCGTCTAATAGTAGCCAGAAACAGAACAGAAACGCGTATTGGAGCTTGAAAGGGTTAAGATCAGAAAAAACAAAAATCATACCAACAGGCGGAGGCCTCGCTCGGGGAAAAGCCTCTGATGCCACTGTCTAGGAATCTGGCCGATGCGAGGCAATTTATGGTACCAGCTCAAACACGCAAGCTTGATTGAATGTGGGGGTGGGGTGGGGGGGGGGGGTGATCTTGATATGCAGGGGAAACAAATCTTCTCCCTCATGTTTAGCCCCATTAGTATTGAGGTTTTAAGACGTTCGCCCCATTAGTTTGTCGATTTAAAAACTTTCACCCTATTTCTTTGTCAATATTAGGACATTTCGTGCCATTTACGTGTCGATTTTTCCTGGCGAGCGATAGCGAGCCTGTAATTTTAAGAGGTTCGGCCGGGACATTTTTATACAAATGAACGTTGAAAAGTGCTCTACGGGATACTATTTTAAGTTTGATGGATGTCGTGCGAGGAAACTCAAAAATAAACAATTATATAGATACACAGACCAAAAAGTCGTATTTATTTCCTCATTTATGTATTTTTTAATAATGGTTTAGTTTCCTCTCTAGACCTCCATCAAGCTTTAAAAAAAAAAATAAAAAAATAAAATAAATAAATAATAATAATAATAATAATAATAATAATAATAATAATATATATATATATATATATCCTCCTTCAAGGTGAACATATCGGAGGCTGAAAAAAATCCCAGGGGAACCGAAATCCTGCGATTAATCCGTCCATCGTGAGAGTTTGTGTCCATAAATTTTCCGAGATCACGACCGAAAAGATGAATTTGTTTGGTTTTTGTATATATATCGGGAGGGAGAGTTAAGGGGCTAGTAGTGCTGGGTGTTTGGTCTATATACTGTATTTACTGTATATATTAATTTAATATTGAATTCCCTTGCTAGGACCTCCATCAAGCTTAGAACCCCCCCCCCCCCCCCCAGACCTATGAGAGTTCCGTATGGAGCTCAGTGGTCTGGTTAATCTTCTCTACATAACTAACTAACTGACCCCCTAGACCCCCTTTCAAACTAAATGTGTACATTTTTCGGTAGACAAATGTACCGGTTCCTACTAAAATTAGAGGCTCGCTTTCGCCCGCCAGGAAAAAATCGACACCTAAAGGGCACGAAAGGTCTTAATATTGACCAACAAAAAATGAGGCGAACAAAATGAGGCGATATATCTCAAAATCGCCAAACTAACGGAACGAACGTCTTTCAACCTCAAAACTAATCTACTAAACATGAGGGAGAAGGGGGTCCATAAAAAAGCGAGTACTACCCCCTTAAGCTGGTATCACACGAGCGCTTTTTCCCCTCAACATTTATCCTCAACACTGGTCTGGCAGCTTCTGAGGTAGATATTTACATGATTTCGGTGACCTAAATGTATCTACCTACCATCAGTTTTAGTTTCCGATACCAGTGCAAAATATTCCAGAAATGTTGATCATCGAATGTTGACTATAAAAGCTCTCGTGTGATACCGACCCCTTTATGATGCGATGATATGAGGAGCATGACTCTCGGATGTTGAGAGAGAGAGAGAGAGTTTTGCAAGAGAGAGGCTAGTAGGGTGGTCAAGGATATTGGGAGAGTCGAAGGTAATTGAACTTTACAAGAGAGAGAGAGAGTTTTGCAAGAGAGAGGCTAGGGTGGTCAAGGATATTGGGAGAGTCGAAGGTAATTGAACTTTACAAGAGAGAGAGAGAGAGAGAGAGGAAGAGAGATAGAGATAGGTATAAAGATAAATATAGAGATAGAGAGAGAGAGAGATAGAGATAGGTATACAGATAAATATATATAGAGAGAGAGAGCACCGTATGTCTTCTCTCTTTCCCACTAACTCTACATTTCACTTACTCTCTATTCTGTCATTGCTTGCTCTTCTTTCCACTCTAACCCTCCCATTGAAGAAGAAGAAGAAGAAAAACAAAAATACAAGAGGAGGAGGAAGAAGACACAACAATGGGTAGAGAGAGAGAGAGAGAGAGAGAGAGAGAGAGAGAGAGAGAGAGAGAGAGAGAGAGAGACGGTTCAAGATCAAGGTCGACTCGTCTCCTCGCCTTTCTTCCCCTCGCCTTTCTTCCTTACCCCCCCCCCCCTCCCTCTCTCACTCTCTCTCTCTCTCTCTCTCTCTCTCTCTCTCTCTCTCTCTCTCTCTTAACCTCCTTCCTGCCTCCCTCCCTCCCTCCCTCCCTCCCTCCTGCAGTTCTGAGTTATGTTCACTAAATATACACAAGACTAAAAACAGATTCAAGATACGCAACAGAAACTACTGGCTCGGTAGAGTAGTGGAGAACGTGACTCGAGCTCAATCCCACGCTCAGGAATCAAGTTTTTTTTCTTCTCGCATACACTGGTAGCCGGTACCGTTTCCCTTGAGCAAGGCAATGGGTAATAGTGTCTGGTAATATACTTTGGTCGAGCGCTATTGAATTGAGATAAATGTCGCTATATAAGTAACCTATCTATCTATCTATATGCTCAGGCCCAATCCCCATTTTGGGGGTAGCCTGAAAATTTTTATGAATATGGTTTACGAATGTAGCCTATGCCTTTTATTAATATAGGCAGGACTGAGAATATACAAGAATAAAACACGATTCAAGATACGAAACAGGCACGAATTGTTTGTATGTGAATGAAATGATATTCGAATGTATACCGGTTATAGGTAGGAATGAGTTATGTTCACTAAATATGCAAGAATAAAACGTAAATCAAGATACGAAACACACGAAATGTTTGTGCCCGTTAATAGATTATTTAAATAAAGGTTTAGGAATAGTTCGTAGCGAGGTCGGTCCCTTTGAGATCTGTGCCCTATAAATTGTTCCTTCCTTTTCATATAAACGTTAGGCTATTCAGGGTGTGCAGTTGGGTCGGAGTACGGTCGCGCTAATAGGTCATGTCCCAGCTATATCATTACGTTTGGCTTGCTGTGCTGTATTAATGTCTGTCAGATGTGGAATAGGGTGGGTAAGTGTAGATATATGTTTTTTATATTGCACTCGATACGAAGAAATGAAGCTTAGATGTTGCTGATACCAATTATTGATCAAAACATAATCGGTGCCGAGCCATCACTTATTAGCGCGACTGTACATGATTAGGTTAATAGCCAGAATTCGATAAATGGATGTCAAATCGTAGTCATGTACTCAACCTTTAACTGTCTTGGTGGTGTAATGGTTAGTGTTATTAAGGGGAGATCTCCACTTGAGGGATTATTTTCTTGACCCCTTTCTCCCTCATGTTTAGCCCCATTGCTTTTGATATTATAAAACGTTTGCCCCATTAGTTTAGCGATTTTAAGAACTTTCACCCCATATTAAGACCTTTCGTGCAATTCAGGTGTCGATTTTATCCTGGCGAGCGATAGCGAGCCTGTAATTTAAGAGGAACCGGCTTTCAGCCGGGACATTTTTCTACCGAAAAATATACACATTATCTTGAGAGGGACTCAAGGGGGTGTAATCTTAAGCTTGATGGATATCTAGAGACCAAACTAAAAATCTCCCCTTATTAACACATGTGTATTTTGTATCCCAGATTATTATAGTGAGCCTGTAATTTTGGAAACCGGGACATTTTTCTACCGGGGAAGAAAACAAAAAAATGGACACAATAATCGAGAAGGGGGATCTAATGGACGAGTGTTTTTAATGACAAAAGACAAAAATATTAAATATATGAAATAATCGAGAAAAAACACAAAAAAACACAAAAAAACGCCCTAAATACTTTTGAGTGTAGGAATGACGTGGGTGATATCACATTCCAAAGTCTCAAGGCCCTGTATTAAGTATCATTAGTAGCGATGACTTCACGCATTAGTAGGCTCCGTACTGCGCTTCGTTATTTGTAGCGAATAATAAACTACCAAATTGTAACAGTGTGCAACGTGTAATGGGGTCTTAAGGGGAGGTTTTTAGTTTGGTCCCTAGATATCCTTCAAGCTTAAGATTACACCCCCTTGAGCCCCTTTCAAGATAAATTTGTACATTTTTCGGTAGAAAATTTTCCCGGCTGAAAGCCGGTTCCTCTTAAATTACAGGCTCGCTATCGCTCGCCAGGATAAAATCGACACCTAAATAGCACGAAAGGTCTTAATATTGACAAGGAAATGGGAAGGAAGGTCTTAAAATCGACAAGCTAATGGGGCAAACATCTTAAAATCTGAAAACTAATGGGGCTAAACATGAGGGAGAAGGGAATCTAGAAAAACGACCCATCTCCCCTTAATCTTGCACAGCATATTTTATAAGCGCAAACCAAATTGGCAACCTTGATAATAGTGCGAGACAAGTTGTAATAAAATCCTCGGGGTTGACTCATATATTTTCGTCCCGATTTTCGTTGTATGTTTAGAAATAGTTAATTATTCTAGATTATTTACACGCATCTTTCGCTATCTTCTTCTTTGCTATCCTTTTCTCTCTACCTCATAGTCAATAGATTAGCAGTTTTAGATAAACAAACTGCCCCGTAAGGACTGATAGGTCTGTTGCAGTTTGTTCTCCTTTGTATCTAGCTTTCACTATCTATCTATCTATTTCTATTTACCTACCTATCTATACTATTTATCAATCTATCTACCTATCCATGGCAATCTTCTACCTGTATTTCTTCCCGATATCACCACATCCTATACCCCCTACCCCCTTTCCCTCCCTCCGCCCCTCCCCTCCCCTCCCCTCCCTCCTCTGCCAGTACCACACTCCTCCCTGCCCCCTCCTCTCTGGCCCTGACCGTGACCGTGGACTTGGGCCTGAGAGAGAGAGAGAGAGAGAGAGAGAGAGAGAGAGAGAGAGAGAGAGAGAGAGAGAGAGTTATGTGTCGCTGTGTGTGTATGTGTCGCTGTGTGTGTGTGTGTGTGTATGTGTGTTGTTTGTTTACGAGTATGTATGTGTATATTCTATTCAACAGCTGAGCTTTGAAGCTATCTTTCCCTCATCCTATGATTTAAATTGCTGCAAACTCCGTGTGTCCAAGTATTTTTACTCGAACATTTCTTGATCTTGGCCCTGTCACTCTTTCAACTCTGGGGGAGGCACTCGTCACATTCAGTTTTTCCTTTTGTCTCCCTCATCCACATAGCAAAACAATATCAACATTAAGGGGAGGTATTTAGTTTCTTCCCTAGACCTCCATCAAGCTTAAAATTACACCCCCAGACCCCCTTCAAGATAAATTTGTACATTTTTCGGTAGAAAAATTTCCCGGCCGAAGGCCGGTTCCTCTCAAATTACAGGCTCGCTATCGCTCGCCAGGAAAAAATCGACACCAGAATGGCACGAAAGTTCTTAAAATTGACAGAAATGGGGCGAAAGTTCTTAAAATCGCCAAACTAAAGGGGCGAGCGTCTTAAAATCTAAAAAGCAATGGGGCTAAACATGAGAGAGAAAGGGGCCCAGAAAAAAAATCCCTCAAGTGGAAATCTCCCCTTGACCCCGCGCATCGTTTATATCAATTAGTCTCTTGCCTGACTTCGAATATTGAACCGTAATAGATGTCATTTTTGGTCTCTAAAAACATGAGAAAATGTGAACAGGGGAGTCTGCGGAAAGCCACTTGCGAGTTTCAGTGTATAAGGAAGTTGGAGCCGTGAACATCGATATTAAACAGAAATGCAATACTAATGTACGTTTCTGATGGATCTAAATGGTACGTTGAATTGGGTTTTATGTATTTATAAATGGACTACGACCGTATTATTTTTAGCTGTAAATTCTGTTAAATATCGTTATCTACAGCTCCAACTTCCTTATAGAACGAAACTCGCAAGTCAGCAATCGGCCCATACATATCCCTTTCACACCCAACCTATCTCATCCATGGGGCTATCTATACTGTATATATATACTGTATATCTCTCTTAAAACTCTCTATAGTTCTTGGCCCTCTCAAGATCCAATATCGCATTTCTTTTCTGTTTTTTGACAATTATCTACCGAAAAATGTACAAATTAGGGGTTAACTTGAGGTATTGAGTGAGTGATGGCACCACCTCGGAAGAGTAGCTGGATTAGTTTGGGAAGAACCAGTCAACCAGCTAGAGGGATAACCATTTCCTGTACAAGGTGTGTGAGAGAGAGAGAGAGAGAGAGAGAGAGAGAGAGAGAGAGAGAGAGAGAGGTGGGGTGGGGGTTATAGAGAGCTTTAAGAAAAAAATAGATAGGCTAGTCATATGGACGAGATGGGTTGGGTGTGAGGGGGATCTGCCGGGTGTGGGCCAATCGGCTTTCTGCAGACTCCCATGTTCATATATTCTTAATGATATTCTTCCTCTTTCCTGCCCCATCTTCTTCTTCCCTTCCTAGTTTTCCTATGTATTAGCATCTGTCTTGTATCTACTTTGAAAACACTAAACCCCAACTGTATATATAGTTATAAATACCATGTAGGAAGAATAACCACTATCGGTGGAAATAAACTTTATTATTATTATTATTATTATTATTATTATTATTATTATTATTATCCTCCTCCTCCTCCTCCTCCTCCTCCTCCTCCTCCCACCCAATCTCGGTCCGTCTTTTGAGATTGAAAAGGGCGGGGTTGAACGAAAGCTTTGACCGCCCTGTCGTAATTGGTAGTCTAGGTTTTCACTCACTTCCTTGTATTCGCTCTCTCTCTCTCTCTCTCGCTCTCTCTCTCTCTCTCTCTCTATATATATATATATATATATATATATCATAAATGTGTATCAGACCCTTCTTGTACAAAGTTCTATGTAGCTTTTACGAAATAAAATACTAAGTCTCTCTATCTCTCTATCTATCTTAAATGTGTATGCAGCTTTTACGATATAAAATAATGAGTCTGATTCTCTCTCTCTCTCTCTCTCTCTCTCTCTCTCTCTCTCTCTCTCTCTCTCTCTCTCTCTCTCTCTCTCTCTCTCTCTCTCTCACACACACACACAGAACTCGATCAGAGAACCGTTGTTGAGTTCATCGCAGCATCTATTGGAGAGCTATGTTGCGGTTTCGGTATCAATGTGGTGGTGATGGCCATTTGCAGGGTGAAAGACCAAAATAGAAAACAGTTAGAGAGTGTTACAAAGAATAGCTAATATCTCAAAGACCATGCGGTTCATTCCAGAGAGAGACACAAAGTGGAACAATTAACGGGCTTCGAACTACCTCATTTAACCCTTTTTACGACCACCAAATCGTCTAAATATAGCTGGAATCCAATGAAAATGACGTCGCCGGTACAGAACGGTATATTACGGAGCAGCGCACCACCAGATGTTTGGGGGGAGGGGAGGGAAAGGGGTAAATACTCGCTCTGGAATGAAGAACAACAGGTGAAGGACGATACGAGTTGATGATCAGGAAGAAGAAGAAGAAAGGTATAGAAGAAGAGAAGAAAAATATATGAAGAAAGGAATGGATGAAGAAGAAGAAGAAGTATTAGAAAAGGGAATAGGAGGAGAAGACTAAGAAGAAGAAGAAGAAGAAGAAGAAGAAGAAGAAGTATTAGAAAAGGGAATAGGAGGAGAAGAAGAAGAAGAAGAAGAAGAAGAATACAAAGAAAGGAACAGATGAGGACGAAGAAATATATGAAAAGGGAATATAAGAACAAGAAAAAGAAGAAGAAGACGACGACATATAAGAACATCAACAACAACAACAACAACAACAACCACAACAAGATAATATGAACACTACTGCGAGTAAAATGAAACAGGTGATGAGGAAGAGGAAGAGGAAGAGGAAGAGGAGGAAGAAAGAGAAACTAATGACAACAAAATACAAAAGAGAGGCGACGAGGAAGAAGAATGCAAGAAGGTGGAATGTCTCATCACCATTATCTTCGCCACTAGCACCATTGTCATTATTATCATCACCACTTTCACCACCACTATCATCACCACCATTAGCATCACCACCAACACCAACAGCACCACCATAACCATCCTCACCACCACCATCGCTACCACCAACACCTCACCACCACCACCATCATTATATCCCCCTCCACCACCACCACCACCACCACCATCACCACCACCAAAGGAAAAACGCTCAAGTCTCTCTCCAAGTTATATATTTTTTTCTCTCGCCTATTTTGTTTTCCTTTACGTGCTCCCGTCGCGTCTAAACCGCAGTGTCGAATGGTACCAAGCGACGAGGGTCCAGAGGCGATATTTTGGCCTTTGGAGAGATTAAAAGTAAGGAAGTGTATGTTAGGTGAGTAGAGATGTAGGTTGGTGGAAGGATAGAAAGTTGAATGGGATAGTAAAATGTGGTAGATATATAGTTAGATAGATAGGAATCTTACCAAGCTACACATTAAATCAAGAGGTGATATCATGGCTTCCAGAGAGATTAAAATCCAAGAGTATTAGCTAGGTTGGTTGGTTGGTAGGGTGGTGAATTGGTAGGTAGGTTGATTGGTTGGTTGGTTGGTTTATTGGTTGTCTTGGTGGATGTCAATTGAATGGTTGATTAATAGATAGATAGATGGAATGAATGGTAGATTAGCTTGATATGTGTATATAGATAGCCCTACACTATGGAGATAGACAGATAGATTACTTAGAGAAGAAGAAGAAGAAGAAGAAATGCCAAGTAGCCTACCCTGGTAAAAAAGTAAATGTGATGTGGAGCAAGTTGTGTGTAAGGTGGCAGTGAACAGAGAGAAGAGAGTAGAGAGAGGTGGAGAGACGATAGATACATACACATACAGCATACACGAGACAGTCATTATACAAGGTCTAGGTGAGAGAGAGAGAGAGAGAGAGAGAGAGAGAGAGAGAGAGAGAGAGAGAATGAGAATACATACATACATACACCAGCCAGTCACTACAAGGTCTAGGTGAGGGTCTGAGGAAACTGGATGGTTGCCTCACTAAAGATGATGTTATGTGTGTGTGTGTGTGTGTGTGTGTGTGTGTGTGTGTGTGTGTGTGTGTGTGAGTGTGTGTGTGTGTGAGAGAGAGAGAGAGAGAGAGAGAGAGAGAGAGAGAGAGCGAGAGAGAGAGAATACATACATACATACATACACCAGCCAGTCACTACAAGGTCTAGGTGAGGGTCTGAGGAAACTGGATGGTTGCCTCACTAAAGATGATGTTGTGTGTGTGTGTGTGTGTGTGTGTGTGAGAGAGAGAGAGAGAGAGAGAGAGAGAGAGAGAGAGAGAGAGAGAGAGAGAGAGAGAGAGAGAGAGAGAGAGAGAGAGAATACATACATATATACACCAGCCAGTCACTACAAGGTCTAGGTGAGGGTCTGAGGAAACTGGATGGTTGCCTCACTAAAGATGATGTTATTTGTGTGTGTGTGTGTGTGTGTGTGTGTTTGAGACAGAGAGAGAGAGAGAGATAGTGAGAGAAAGAGTGAGAGATAGAGAGAGAAGGAGGTGGGGAGAGATATTTGGAGACAAAAAACAAAACAATAAAAGTATGAGAGAGGTGGTAGACATGAACTAGGGAATAACCTTATGAGAGAGAGAGAGAGAGAGAGTGTGTGAGTATAGTAGTTGTGAGAAAAAGGTATCTTATTAAATTCGTCTTAACTGTTCGGCGGTGGGAAGTGGCTCATGTTCCGTTTGGTGAAGTTTGGGGCTTTGTAATATCCTCTACAACTAAAGGACACACACACACACACACACACACACATACATACATACATACATACATACATACATACATACATACATACATACATACATACATACATACATACACTAACTCACACACAAATAACACGCACAAAACACACACCACATTAACTCACACAAACTCACACACACACACACACACACACACACACACACACACACACACACACACACACACACACACACACAACACAAACGTCCACTAAACACACGCACGCAAGCACATCCCCACGCACACACATAGATCGGCCTTGGTGATTGCGTATCGAGTTCTTTCTTTGCTTGTTTCCATTCCACTCTCTGTTTCATACGTTAGACTTCAGTTGCCTACGTTTTAACCCTTTCAAGATTCGATGACGTATTTCTTCTCTGCTTGCTGGCTATTAGTAGACGATTTTATTCAGATTAGGAAAGGGTATATGGAAGTTTGAGGGTAAATTAAGATAGTCTGGACCTTTACGATTCCCAATACACCAATCCGAGTGAGCAAGCTTAACCCTTTGAAGGTTATGATGCATTTTGACAGTATATGCTGGCTCTCATTAGACGATTTTACACAGCTTAGGAAGGATCTGTGGGAATTATGAGGGTAAAGACTATCTAAATTAACCCTCTGACTTCCATACACCCTTCCTAATCTGATGAAAATCGTGTAATAATGTCTAGAAAACAAACAAAAACTGCGTCATCGGATCTCTCAAAGGGTTAAGGGGGGTTACCGGCTTGTTTTATATTTCTCTCCTTTTCTCTCTTTCCCTGACTTGTATACATTCGGTCCCATTCAGCCAACTGTTTTAAGACGTTTATCCCCATTCAGGTGTCAATTTGTTTTTTCTGGCGAGCGGTAGGGAGCCAGCATATGTATATTTTTGTTTTGACAGCAAGCTAAATTTGTACATTTTTCGATAGAAAAATCTCCGGCAAAGCCGGATTTCTCCATACAATGCTGGCTCGCTATCGCTCGCCAGGAAGAAATCGACACCAGGATGGGGATAAACGTCTTAAAACAGTAGGCTAAATGGGGTCGAATGGTTACAAGCCAAAGAGAGAGGGAGATAAAGAGAAAAAGCGAGGTGGGCCCCCTTAAGGATCGGTCCTTCGTGTTGCGTCGAAATCTCCGGGCGCGCCACACACCCCACTTCCTGGCGAGCGAAGGAAGTATTCTTAAACCATTTTTTCCCTTTACACCGACGTTAGTGGACGAAATAACTTGACAAATGACACTAGCTTCAGAAATGTTTAGCCCCATTGCTTTTGAGATTTTAAGACGTTCTTCGCCCCATTAGTTTGGCGATTTTAAGAACTTTCACCCCATGTATGTCATTTTAAGACCTGTCGTCCCAATTAGTTGTCAATTTTTTTCTGGCGAGCGATAGCGAGCCTGTAATTTAAGAGGAACCGGCTTTCAGCCGGGAAATTTTTCTACAAATTTATCTTGAAAGGGGGTCAAGGGGGTGTAATTTCAAGCTTGATGGAAGTCTAGGAAACACACTAAAAACCTCCCCTTAATTCTGTCTATTTGTCTAAGTTTATTTCTATCATATGTATTATTATTTCACCATGAGGATTGGAAGTACGGAAGGATGTGATGATTCGTGAAAGAGGACTAGACACTTCGCTAATTTGACCGACTCGAGACAGAGCCCGAACAGAAACAAAATTTAAAAGTTCCGATTCTTAGGGTCCTGGAGGGCCACTTTCGCGTTCCCTCGCCCCTTTCTCTGTCTCGTCTAGTAGGTAAATAAGATACACCGACATATTTAGAGAGATAAGCAGATAAAACTTGTAAACCATGCACAAAATAGGCCGGGATCTTAATTAACCCTTTCAAGCTCCAATACGCGTTTCTGTTCTGTTTCTGGCTACTATTGGACAATTTTATTCAGATTAGTAACGGTATATGGAAGTCAAAGGGTTGATTGATATAGTCTTTACCCTTTACTACCCACAGATACTTCCTAAGCTATATAACATCGTCTAATGATAGCCAAAATAAACTGCTAAAACGCGTCAGAGCTTCAAAGGGTTAATGTAAACAACAAACAAAGAGCGTGGGAAAATCGCTAGCAACAAACGTCTGAAGATGCGCGGCGGGAGGAGGAGTGAGGTCAGAGTCAGAGTCGACCTTGGTTGTGTCTCTCTCTCTCTCTCTCCTCCCTCCCCACTCCTCCCTCGTCATGACCTCGCTAGCCCCTCTTCGCCAGAATTCAAGTTCACGTTCAAGACACAAAAAGAGGCGAGTACACTGGCGTTTTATTTTCGCCCGCTAAAATTGGTACGCGTGAAATATGGTACTTATATTCGGTTAACCCGTTCTGTACCGGCGACGTCTACTTAATTTAACTCGGGCTACTATTAGACGATTTTATTCAGTTTTTATAAGGGCCTCCTGCAATTAACAGGCTTCGAACTATCTCACTTAACCCAATTCACTACCACAGATCCTTCTCAAACTGCACAAAATCGTCTAAATAAAGCTAGCATAAAATGCAAAAGACGTCGCCGGCACAGAAGGGGTTAATGTGTTCAAAATAGTGTTAGTAAAGCTGATTGAACACTTGTTATACATCATACTATTAAACAGAAATGAACACCTAATAATATGAGTGTTCAAAAGAATTTGAACTGTCATCGTTCGGAATTTATTTTTAGACAACCGTTATGGCATCATATATTCATTATTGTTTTCTTTCCTGTTTAGTCTAATCATCTTCAATGCTATGCTTGAGTGACTATTGATAGTTTTTTTGCACTCTCGTTGTTGAGTTCGAATAAATTGTATTTCGTTCCTCCTTGCTGGATTCGCAATATTCAGTGTGCTACGTCTTAGAGTTGTTGGCGGGACATAATTATAAGATTTTTCGGCTACAAAAAATCGTAATGTCTAAATTTTAAGAAAATTTGGCATTTTTTTAATATAAAGTTTAAAGTCTGTATATAATTTGTACGTACATGTTTTTCTTCTTGTACAAACATATTAAACCAGTTTCCACACTCACGAATCCAGTCACGTAAATCACTGTATATATATATTGTCTGTTTGATACTTCTTGTTATCAGAAGTGTCTTGGATTCATTTTCACTCAAGTCCCAAATGTGTTTTGCTACATTTCGTAAATAATAATGTTTTAGGTAGCGCCAGCGAACTTGACAATTTTTTTGGACCCCTTATCTTCTTGAAACTCGAAATGAATGAAAGCAATCGGGCTGACGTTTCTATCATTTGGGAAGAGTCCACCAGAAAATGGGTGTGGATATTTACAGCCAGTTTGCTCTAGACCCTTTTGAGTTACAGAGAGGTCAAGTTCGTTGGCGCTACCTATAATTTGGATGCTGGCCACTTATGCTCCCCACATATTATTTAGGTCCTCGTGATGGGCCAAGCATTACGATATTACTTTGCCATCGATATACTTATCTTGTGTATTTGTCGTTTGGGTAATATCTTAGATTAGTTTCCACTCGTGTATTCCCTGTGTTCGTAAAAAAAAAAAAAAAAAAAAAAAAAAAAAAAAAAAAAATCGTTTCATATTCCCAGTGTTCGTAAAAATTCAATGCTAGAAAATTGGATCTTAAAGTACTTATTCACTGAGGTCCCCATGGTATATATTGGTATTTTTCGTGATGGGTATTTTTGGATTGTACATCACTGGTATTATTTTTGTGTGATGGGTATTTTTGTTTAGAATGTATATCACTGGTGTATTGTTTTCGTGATAGGTAGGGTTTTTTTTTATTGTATGTCAGCACCTGGTATTGTGTTTGCATGATGGGTATTTTATTTTTAGATTGTATATCACTGACATTATTTTTTGTGATGGAATTTTGTTGAAGATTCTATGTCACTGGTATCCCCCTGGTATTATGGTTGCATGATGGGTATTTTATTTTTAGATTTTATATCACTGAAACTATTTTTTGTTATGGGATGTTGTTAAAGATTGTATGTCACTAGTATCCCCCTGGTATTATTTTGCATGATGGGCATTTGTCTAGACTTTATATCACTATTATCCCTGGGGTGATGGCAGAGTACCCACCTTAAGGTCTGGGTGTGTGGGAGAGGAGATGGTGTTCGGCGCTGCTCCCCGTGCGACTGTCGGAGAAGGAATGACGTTGAGGCAATGCTAGGTGGCCCACGGTACCGCTTAAGTTCCCTCGCTCTCGCTCTCTCTCTCTCTCTCTCTCTCTCTCTCTCTCTCTCTCTCTCTCTCTCTCTCTCTCTCTCTCTCTCTCTCTCTCGCTCGCTTCCCCCCCCCCCTCTCTCTCTCTGTACATTCTTACCGACACTGTTTATGTATTATGTAATTTGTTTAAAATTATTTTATTGTATGAACAGCCATTGTATATTTAATGGAAATAAAATAATCTGAATCTCTCTCTCTCTCTCTCTCTCTCTCTCTCTCTCTCTCTCTCTCTCTCTCTCTCTCTCTCTCTCTCTCTCATTCTCTCTATTTATCTATCTATCTCTTTAATTACGCACCCACATACAAACAATAAATACAATTACACATTCTCTCTCTCTCTCTCTCTCTCTCTCTCTCTCTCTCTCTCGCTCTCGGTTTCGGTCTTTCTCTCGCTCCCTCCCCCGCCTCCACTTGTTACGTCTGGCAACTCCGTTACTCCTCCTCCTCCTCCTCCTCCTCTTCCTCCTCCTCCTCCTCCTCCTCCTCCTCCTCCTCTTTCCTTCTTTCCCTCTCTACTCCTAATGGCGTTCTGTGGTGGCCAGTAGTGGGAGAGAAGGGGAAACAGTAGGAGCTCCTGTACCCTATTCCAAGGAGATAGCCTCAATTCGTGAACTCTAACCTCTGTAACTCAGAAAGTACTAGAGCAAACGGGTTATCCATTTCAACACCCATTCCCAAGTTGCCCTTCCCAAATGGTAGAAATATTAGCTCGATTACTATAGTCCTTTGTGAGTTGTAGAGGCTAATGCTCAAAAGTTGCCCAGAAATCCTAACTCTTAACCTCTGTAACTCAGAAAGGGCTAGAGCAAACGGGCTGTCAATTTCAACACCCTTACCCTGGCTGACCCTTCCCAAATGGTAGAAATATTAGCTGGATTACTCTAGTCCTTTGTGAGTTATAGAGGCTAATGTTCAAGAGTTTTGGCCTATTTACTTGTAACACGGTATAGTACTCTACAATGGGGCTAATAAGTCATGTCTCAGGTGTCATTAAGTTTGACTCGCTCTGTGCTGTAGTAATGTCTGTCAGATGTTGAATAGGGTGGATAAGTATAGGAACATGCAACTTGTATGTCTCACTCGAAACGAATACATCAAGTTTTAGACATTGATGATACCAATTATATTGATCAAAATATACTTGGCGCCGAGACATCACTTATTTGACCGACTGTACAATCGCGCTAATAAGTGATGTCTCGGCACCAAGTATGTTTTGGTCAGTAATTGGTATCAGCAATATCTAAAACTTGATTTATTCGTTGCGAGTGAAATATACAAACATTATCATACCCTTACCCACCCTATTCAACATCTGGCAGACATCAACACAACACAGAGCGAGCCAACGTAATGACAGCTGGGACATGACTTATTAGCGTGACTGTACCAACACAGATTATGAGTCGCATTCAAATTCCTTATAGTTATCGGGAAACATAGGGGGGGGGGGTGTAATGGTCGGTTTTTCTGGTCCCCCTTCTCCCTCGTGTTTAGAAGGGGTTGATGATTCCAGGCAGATGGGATACTATGATAGAATGCACAGACAGGACTAGGTTGAAGTGACTTTCTATCTAGCTATCTATCTATATGCTCAGGCCCAATCCCCACTTTTCATATTTTTTATTTTTATTTTCTATTTTACTCTATTTTATTAATTTTGAAGTGACTACACCCTGTTTCAAATTGGTAGGCCAGACATCGTGACCCTTAACCTCTGTAACTCACAAGGGGCTCGAGCAAATGGGCTGTAGATTTCCACACCTCTTCCCTGACTGACCCTTCTTAAATGGTAGAAATATTAGCTGGGATACTCTAGTCGTTCTTTGTAGTTTAATGTTCAAGAATTTGGGTCTACTTACTTGGGACAGGGTATAGCAGTTTACATTGGTCAAGTTCACAGGTAGAAATGTAGCGGATCATAGGGCGACAGACAAACAAATAGAGTGGTAGACATTTTATTTTTATTTTTTTCTATGTGGATGAGGGAGACAAAAGGCAAAACTGCCTGTGACGAGTGACTCCCCCAGAGTTGAAAGAGTGACGGCCAAAATCAAGGAATATTCGAGCCAAATTGTCTGGACACACGGAGTTTGAAGCAATCTAAGTCATAGGATGAGGGAAAGGTAGATCAGGGAGAAACTTCCAGAGCTCAGCTGTTGAATAGAAGAAAGATTGGGAGTAACGTTTCACTCTTGAGTTGGAGAGTTGTGCAGAGTAGGGGTGGGATTGTGTTGCAAGACGGGTGCTACGTGGTCTACGTAGAGGAGGTGGTATACACTGAGAGAGCTCTGAGGAACACTGATTATTGTAATAGCGATAGAATAGGATCAGCATAGAATAGGATCAGGATAGAATAGGATCAGGATAGAATAGGATCAGGATAGAATAGGATCAGCATAGAATAGGATCAGGATAGAATAGGATCAAGATAGAATAGGATCAGGATAGAATAGGATCAGGATAGAATAGGATCAGCATAGAATAGGATCAGGATAGAATAGGATCAAGATAGAATAGGATCAGGATAGAATAGGATCAGCATAGAATAGGATCAGGATAGAATAGGATCAGGATAGAATAGGATCAGCATAGAATAGGATCAGCATAGAATAGGATCAGGATAGAATAGGATCAGGATAGAATAGAATCAGGATAGAATAGGATCAGCATAGAATAGGATCAGAATAGAATATGATCAGGATAGAATAGGATCAGCATAGAATAGGATCAGGATAGAATAGGATCACGATAGAATAGGATCACGATAGAATAGGATCACGATAGAATAGGATCACGATAGAATAGGATCAGGATAGAATAGGATCAGGATAGAATAGAATCACGATAGAATAGGATCAGCATAGAATAGGACAGGATCGAAGGTATATTGCAAAGTGGCCGAATACAGGTTAAGGGGAGATGGGTCGTTTATATTTGGTCATTTATGTATTGTTTTATTAGTTTATTAGTTTCCTCCCTAGACCTCCTTCAAGCTTGAATATAACCTGGCCAACACCCTCCTTCAAGATAAATTTGTACATTTTTCGATAAAAAAAAATCCCGGCCGAATGAGACAAAAGGCAGGTTCCTGTAACGAGTGTCTGCCCCAATGCCAAAAGAGTGACACCACCAGCACCAACAACAACAACACCAACAACAACAACACCATACCACACCCTGGGGCCTACCAGATCATCATGACGGTTCCACGACCCCTGACACACACACGTACACACACTCACGTACACACACACACACACACGTACACACACTCACGTACACACACACACACACACACTCTCTCACGTACACACACACACACACACACACACACACACACACACACACACACACACACACTTAAACAAATATGATGTTGTGGTGAGGTGTTATGCGAAACATCCTAAACACCCAAGTTCAATTTCCGATTGTCAAGGAGAGCTATCATCATGGTAATATTTGTTTTACTTCTCAGTTCACTAGAGGGTCTATCTATCTATATTATCTCTCTCTCTCTCTCTCTCTCTCTCTCTCTCTCTCTCTCTCTCTCTCTCTCTCTCTCTCTCTCTCTCTCTCTTTCTGTATCTATCTATCTATCTATCTATCTTTCTCTAGTACTCAGCCTCTCCTCACCTGAGAGATTTGAAGGGTAACATAAGTAGTTATCAAAGAGTCACCCCTTAGGATGGTAGTAATTCTATAAGTGTATATTTAATTTTGCTTTGCCCTAATTTAAATACAGATCTATAGATTGGTAGATAGATGGATAGATATAGATATATTGAGATAGATATACCTGTATAAATGTAGGTTGATATATATACCTGTATAAATGTAGGTTGATATATATATATATATCGTGAATAATAAACTGTAGTTCTCAGTGGGTACATTGGGAGAAAAAAGCAGAGAG
>CM064565.1:2097370-2122370 GCA_032716605.1 Paralithodes platypus | reverse complement strand
AGAAAACTAGCCCATCTCCCCTTAAGGAGGGTGACCTGCTTTTGTTATTTCCGTCCTTTTCTCTTTCTCTGGCTTGTATCCATTCGGCCCCATTCAGCCAACTATTTTAAGATGTTTATCCCCATCTAGGTGTCGATTTCTTCCTGGCGAGCGATAGCGAGCCAGCATTATATGAAGAAATCCGGCTTCGCCGGAGAAATTTTTCTATCGAAAAATGTACAAATTAAGCCTGTCAAACAAAAATAAAAAATATGCTGGCTCGCTACCGCTCACCAGTAAAAAATTGACACCTGGATGGGGATAAACATCTTAAAACAGTAGGCTAAATGGGGCCAAATGAATACAAGCCAGGGAAAGATAGAAAAGGAAGGAACAAAAACAAGTCCCCCCCCCCCCCCCCTTAAAGCATATGAAGCCTAAACCTAAGATGGCGGAGTCAACGCAAGAATAAGAGTAAACAAAGAGACCGTGTTACCAAGACCGTGTTACCAAGAGAGCAAAGAGCACAAGGAAACAATCAAGCAGCAGCAGGAAGGAAGTGTTTTTAAACCGTATATAAGACTAAAGATGGTACCGTACGTGTGGAGTCAATGTCCTGTCATATATGCAGTGTATTTTGGGGGGCTGCGACTAACTTTCGTTCCATACACCTTTTCGATCGGAGGCCTCCTTCTGCCCCAAACGGCCATTTTTGTTTGAAACCAAAAGCGATTTTTCCGATTTCGCGCCCATTTTCTCCGTCCCTTTCACCCTGGGGAATTCTATTTGTTCACTAAAACCTGCCTAGGGACCCCTTTACTATGCATACCAAGTATGAACGCTCTGGCTTAAAAACTGTGGCCAAGAACAGACACACACAGACAATCGAAAATATTATATAGATATATAAGATATATATATATATATATATATATATATATATATATATATATATATATATATATATATATATATATATATACATATATCGTATATATATATATATATATATATATATATATTATTATATATAAGATATATATATATATATATATTATATATTCTATATATATACCGGTATAATATCTATATTATATATATATATATATATATAATATATATATATATATACCGGTATATATCTATATAGTATACCGGTATATATATATTTACAGGTATATATACATATATATAGATATATATATATATATATATGTATATATATATATATATATATATATATATATATATATATATATATATATAATATACTGTATATGTATATATATATATATATATATATATATATATAATATATATATATATATATAATATACTGTTATATACAGTATATATATATATATATACACATACGCCGGTGGAACAGACATGCAGACACACAGTAAAACCATTATTACCCCAACACTCTCCTTTATGAGGGGAGGGTATATTTGTTGGTCGATTAATTTATTTATTCATTATTTTTTAGTTTCCTCCCTAGACCTCCATCAAGCTTTATCAAATACCCCCAGACCGTCTTTAGTATTGTTATATTCCTCCCTAGACCTCCATCAAGCTTAAATAAACATCCCCGATATCCCCATTCTAGATAAATTTCTAAATTTTTCGGTAGAAAATGTTCCGGCCAAAGGCCGGTTCGTCCACAATTACAGGCTTGCTATCGCTCGCCAGGATAAAATCGACCCCTAAATGGCACAAAGGGTCTTAATATTGACAAAGAAATGGGGTTAAAGGTCTTAAGATCGCCAAACTAATGGGCCGAATGTCTTAGCATCTGGAACTAATGGGGCTAAAACATGAGGGAGAAGGGGAGATGGAAACAGGGAAACAATCAAGCATCAGGAACCGTATATAAGCCTAAGATGGTAATACGTGTGGAGTCAACGTCCTGTCATATACTGTACATACGCCGGTGGAACAGACACACACACTAAAACAATTATTACCCCAACACTCTTTCTTTAACCCTTTCAAGCTCCAGTACGCGTTTCTGTTCTGTTTCTGGCTACTATTAGACGATTTTATTCTGATTAGTAACGGTATATGGAATTCAAAGGGTTGATTGAGATAGTATTTACCCTTTTAATACCCACAGATCCTTCCTAAGCTGCATAAAATCGTCTAATGATAGCCAAAATAAACTGCTGAAACGCGTCAGAGCTTCAAAGGGTTAATAAAACCTGAATTACATCCAGCCGCCTCCTCTTCTTCTTATCCTCCTCCTCCTCTTCTTCTTATCCTCCTCCTCCTCCTCCTCGTCCTCTTCTTCTTATCCTCCTCCTCCCCCTCTTCTTCTTCTTATCCTCCTCCTCCTCCTCCTCCTCCTCCTCTTCTTCTTCTTATCCTCCTCCTCCTCCTCCTCATCCTCTTGTTCTTCTTATTATCCTCCTCCTCCTCCTCCTCCTCTTCTTCTTCTTCTTCTTCTTCTTATCCTCCTCCTCCTCCTCCTCCTCCTCCTACTCTAAATAACCCCCAATACACAGTTCCTTTCAGAATAACGTGCAGCGAAGTGACAACGCATACCGCAATGTATATTGATATTCATACACCTTTTCCCTTTCAGAATTGTAGTAACAGAGTTAGCTTAGATTACAAATAAATTGAATTTTCTCCATCTCCTATCCGAAATTCCGTGGCAGTTTTTCCAAAATATGTATTTGTCCAACTGTTTCCATGCCAGTATTGGTTGGAGTGAGTGGTGGGTGGGGAGGAGTATTTTGTTTTACTATCCTTTTCTTTACCTAGTAGTTAGTAGCTTAGCAGTGTAGATATCCAAACTGCCCCGTAAGGACCAATAGATATGTTGCAGTTTGTAAGTCCTTTGTATTCCCTTGAATGCCATCCCCCCTCCACCTCCATCCCACCCCTTCTCCTTCACATCCTCCACCCACCCCTCCTCCACCTCCTCTAAACAATTTTCCTTTCTCTTAATACGTAATGAGTCTTCCTATTTTTGGAGGGTAATCACCACCTTAACTACCAATTAGACCCAGGCACCACTCATTACGGCTGACAATTACACCTCCTTCCCCATTATCCGCGTAATTCGTCGGGCCAATAACAGTTCCTCTAATATCCTAACGTAATTTAGAACTGACCTTTTGCGAGTTTCAAGCTATAAGGAAGTTGGAGCCATACACATTGATATTAACCCCTTCAGTACCGGTGACGTCCTTTTAACTTTACTCTGTCTACTATTGTACTCAGCTGAAATAGCAACAAAAAACATGCTTCGAACTATCTCACTTCACACTATTACTACCACAGATCATTCTTAAGGGGAGAATTCCACCTGGAGGGGGTTTTTTCTGGACCCCTTTCTCCCTCATGTTTAGCCCCGTTGCTTTTGAGATTTTAAGACGTTCGCCCCATTAGTTTGACGATTTTAAGAACCCTCGCCCTATTTAAGTCAATTTTAAGACCATTCGTGCCATTTAGGTGTCGATTTTTTCCTGGCGAGCGATAGCGAGCCTGTAATTTAAGGGGAACCGGCCTACGGCCGGGACATTTTTCTACCGAAAAATGTACAAATTTATCTTGAAAGGGGGTCTAGGGGGAGTAATTTTAAGATTGATGGAAGTCTAGGGAATCAACTAAAAACCTCCCCTTAAACTGCACAAAATTCGTCCAAAAATACCTAGAATCTAATTAAGGGGGAATGTTTTTTTTTTTTTTTTTTTTTTTTTTTTTTTTTTTGGTCCTTCCTAGGCCTCCACCAAGCTTATTAAAACAACCCCAGGATCCCTCTTGAAGATATATTTGAACATTTTGTCCCGCGGTTCTTCTTAAGTTACCACCGGTTCGCTATCGCTGGCCAGGAAAAAATCGACACCTAAATGATACGAAAAGTCTTAATATTGACAAAGAAATGGGGTGAAAAGTCTTAAAATCGACAAACTAATGGGGCAAACATCTTAAAATCTGAAAACTAGTGGGGTTAAACATGAGGAAGAAGGGGGACCAGAAAAATAAGGAAATGCTGGAGGTCCTTATTAAACTGAATAAATATAGTTTAATAGTAGCCAGAATAAGGATAAAAAGGACGGCACCGGTACTGAAAGGGTTAAACACACTCGGAAATATCTGGAGCACGCATCCTTAGCTAATCTCTCACTTTAAGGGGAGGTCTCCACTTGAGGATTTTTTTTCTTGACCCCTTTCTCCCTTATGGTTAACCCCATTATTTTTGAGATTTTAGGACGTTTGCCCCCATAAGTTTGGTGATTTTAAGAATTTCCGCCCCATTCTGTCAATTTTAAGACCTTTCGTGCAATTTAGGTGTCGATTTTATCCTAGCAAGCGATAGCGACCCTGTAATTTAAGAGTAACCGGCCTTCGGCCGGGAAATTTACAAATTTATCTTGAAAGGGGGTCAAGGGGGTGACATTTTAAGATTGCTGGAGGAGTAGGAAACAAGCTAGAAACCTCCCCTTAACCCCTTCTGTACCGGTGACGTCTTGTTTATTTGATTCAAGCTACATTTAGACGGTTTTGTGAAGCTTAGGAAGAAGAATTGATAGTTAAAAGGGTGAGTTGAGATAGTCTGTATAGCCTTTGAATAGGTAGACGTCCTCCCTAAGCTGAATAAAATGAAAAAAGACGTCGTCGGTACAGAAGGGGTTAATCTGCATAAAATCTTCTAATTTTAGCCAGAATCAGAGGTAAAAAGGTGTGATGGTGTTGAAGGGAACATAAAAGGTGTGATGGTGCTGAAGGGAACATAAAAGGTGTGATGGTGCTGAAGGGAACATAAAAGGTGTGATGGTGCTGAAGGGAACATAAAAGGTGTGATGGTGTTGAAGGGAACATAAAAGGTGTGATGGTGCTGAAGGGAACATAAAAGGTATGATGGTGCTGAAGGGAACATAAAAGGTGTGATGGTGCTGAAGGGAACATAAAAGGTGTGATGGTGCTGAAGGGAACATAAAAGGTGTGATGGTGTTGAAGGGAACATAAAAGGTGTGATGGTGCTGAAGGGAACATAAAAGGTGTGATGGTGCTGAAGGGAACATAAAAGGTGTGATGGTGCTGAAGGGAACATAAAAGGTGTGATGGTGCTGAAGGGAACATAAAAGGTGTGATGGTGCTGAAGGGAACATAGAAGGTGTGATGGTGCTGAAGGGAACATAAAAGGTGTGATGGTGCTGAAGGGAACATAAAAGGTGTGATGGTGCTGAAGGGAACATAAAAGGTGTGATGGTGCTGAAGGGAACATAAAAGGTGTGATGGTGCTGAAGGGAACATAAAAGGTGTGATGGTGCTGAAGGGAACATAAAAGGTGTGATGGTGCTGAAGGGAACATAAAAGGTGTGATGGTGCTGAAGGGAACATAAAAGGTGTGATGGTGCTGAAGGGAACATAAAAGGTGATGGTGCTGAAGGGAACATAAAAGGTGTGATGGTGCTGAAGGGAACATAAAAGGTGTGATGGTGCTGAAGGGAACATAAAAGGTGTGATGGTGCTGAAGGGAACATAAAAGGTGATGGTGCTGAAGGGAACATAAAAGGTGTGATGGTGCTGAAGGGAACATAAAAGGTGTGATGGTGCTGAAGGGAACATAAAAGGTGTGATGGTGCTGAAGGGAACATAAAAGGTGTGATGGTGTTGAAGGGAACATAAAAGGTGTGATGGTGTTGAAGGGTACATAAAAGGTGTGATGGTGCTGAAGGTAACATAAAAGGTGTGATGGTGCTGAAGGGAACATAAAAGGTGTGATGGTGTTGAAGGGAACATAAAAGGTGTGATGGTGTTGAAGGGAACATAAAAGGTGTGATGGTGCTGAAGGGAACATAAAAGGTGTGATGGTGCTGAAGGGAACATAAAAGGTGTGATGGTGCTGAAGGGAACATAAAAGGTGTGATGGTGCTGAAGGGAACATAAAAGGTGTGATGGTGCTGAAGGGAAGGTGTGATGGTGCTGAAGGGAACATAAAAGGTGTGATGGTGCTGAAGGGAACATAAAAGGTGTGATGGTGTTGAAGGGAACATAAAAGGTGTGATGGTGCTGAAGGGAACATAAAAGGTGTGATGGTGCTGAAGGGAACATAAAAGGTGTGATGGTGTTGAAGGGAACATAAAAGGTGTGATGGTGCTGAAGGGAACATAAAAGGTGTGATGGTGCTGAAGGGAACATAAAAGGTGTGATGGTGCTGAAGGGAACATAAAAGGTGTGATGGTGCTGAAGGGAATATAAAAGGTGTGATGGTGCTGAAGGGATTATAAAAGGTGTGATGGTGTTGAAGGGAACATAAAAGGTGTGATGGTGCTGAAGGGAGCAAAAGGTGTGATGGTGGTGTGATGGTGCTGAAGGGAGCAAAAGGTGTGATGGTGCTGAAGGGAACATAAAAGGTGTGATGGTGCTGAAGGGAACATAAAAGGTGTGATGGTGCTGAAGGGAACATAAAAGGTGTGATGGTGCTGAAGGGAACATAAAAGGTGTGATGGTGCTGAAGGGAACATAAAAGGTGTGATGGTGTTGAATGGAACATAAAAGGTGTGATGGTGCTGAAGGGAACAAAAGGTGTGATGGTGCTGAAGGGAACATAAAAGGTGCGATGATGCTGAAGGGAACATAAAAGGTGTGATGGTGCTGAAGGGAACATAAAAGGTGTGATGGTGCTGAAGGGAACATAAAAGGTGTGATGGTGCTGAAGGGAACATAAAAGGTGTGATGGTGTTGAAGGGAACATAAAAGGTGTGATGGTGCTGAAGGGAACATAAGAGGTGTGATGGTGTTGAAGGGAACATAAAATGTGTGATGGTGCTGAAGGGAACATAAAAGGTGTGATGGTGTTGAAGGGAACATAAAAGGTGTGATGGTGCTGAAGGGGTAGAAAGGTGTGATAGTGCTGAAGGGAACATAAAAGGTGTGATGGTGTTGAAGGGAACATAAAAGGTGTGATGGTGCTGAAGGGAGCATAAAAGGTGTGATGGTGCTGAAGGGAACATAAAAGGTGTGATGGTGCTGAAGGGAACAAAAGGTGTGATGGTGCTGAATGGAACATAAAATGTGTGATGGTGCTGAAGGGAACATAAAAGGTGTGATGGTGCTGAAGGGAACAAAAGGTGTGATGGTGCTGAAGGGAACATAAAAGGTGTGATGGTGCTGAAGGGAACATAAAAGGTGTAATGGTGCTGAAGGGAACATAAAAGGTGATGGTGCTGAAGGGAACATAAACGGTGTGATGGTGTTGAAGGGAACATAAAAGGTGTGATGGTGCTGAAGGGAACATAAAAGGTGTGATGGTGTTGAAGGGAACATAAAAGGTGTGATGGTGTTGAAGGGAACATAAAAGGTGTGATGGTGCTGAAGGGAACATAAAAGGTGTGATGGTGTTGAAGGGAACATAAAAGGTGTGATGGTGCTGAAGGGAACAAAAGGTGTGATGGTGCTGAAGGGAACATAAAAGGTGTGATGGTGCTGAAGGTAACATAAAAGGTGTGATGGTGCTGAAGGGAACATAAAAGGTGTGATGGTGCTGAAGGGAACATAAAAAGTGTGATGGTGCTGAAGGGAACATAAAAGGTTTGTGGTGATGTTGAAGGGAACATAAAAGGTGTAAAGGGAACATAAAAGGTGTGATGCAGCTGAAGGGAACATAAAAGGTGTGATGGGTGCTGAAGGGAAGGTGTGGATGGTGCTGAAGGGAACATAAAAGGTGTTGATGGTGCTGAAGGGAACATAAAAGGTGTGATGGTGTTGAAGGGAACATAAAATGGTGTGATGGTGCTGAAGGGAACATAAAGGTGTGATGGTGTTAAAGGGAACATAAAAGGGTGTGATGGTGCTGAAGGGGTAGAAAGGTGTGATGGTGCTGAAGGGAACATAAAGGTTGTGATGGTGCTGAAGGGAACATAAAAGGTGTGATGGTGTGAAGGGAACATAAAAGGGTGTGATGGTGCTGAAGGGAACATAAAAGTGTGATGGTGCTGAAGGGAACATAAAAGGTGTGTGGTGCTGAAGGGAACATAAAAGGTTGTGATGGTGCTGAAGGGAACATAAAAGGTGTGATGGTGCTGAAGGGAACATACAAGGTGTGATGGTGCTGAAGGGAACATAAAAGGTGTGATGGTGTCGAAGGGAACATAAAAGGTGTGATGGTGCTGAAGGGAACATAAAAGGTGTGATGGTGCTGAAGGGAACATAAAAGGTGCGATGGTGCTGAAGGGAACATAAAAGGTGTGATGGTGCTGAAGGGAACATAAAAGGTGTGATAGTGCTGAAGGGAACATAAAAGGTGTGATGGTGCTGTGCTGAAGGGAACATAAAAGGTGTGATGGTGCTGAAGGGAACATAAAAGGTGTGATGGTGCTGAAGGGAACATAAAAGGTGTGATGGTGCTGAAGGGAACATAAAAGGTGTGATGGTGCTGAAGGGAACATAAAAGGTGTGATGGTGCTGAAGGGAAGGTGTGATGGTGCTGAAGGGAACATAAAAGGTGTGATGGTGCTGAAGGGAACATAAAAGGTGTGATGGTGCTGAAGGGAACATAAACGGTGTGATGGTGCTGAAGGGAACATAAAACGTGTGATGGTGCTGAAGGGAACATAAAAGGTGTGATGGTGCTGAAGGGAACATAAAAGGTGTGATGGTGCTGAAGGGAACATAAAAGGTGTGATGGTGTTGAAGGGAACATAAATGGTGTGATGGTGTTGAAGGGAACATAAAAGGTGTGATGGTGTTGAAGGGAACATAACAGGTGTGATGGTGTTGAAGGGAACATAAAAGGTGTGATGGTATTGAAGGGAACATAAAAGGTGTGATGGTGTTGAAGGGTACATAAAAGGTGTGATGGTGCTGAAGGGAACATAAAAGGTGTGATGGTGCTGAAGGGAACATAAAAGGTGTGATGGTGCTGAAGGGAACATAAAAGGTGTGATGGTGTTGAAGGGAACATAAAAGGTGTGATGGTGTTGAAGGGAACAAAAGGTGTGATGGTGCTGAAGGGAACATAAAAGGTGTGATGGTGCTGAAGGGAACATAAAAGGTGTGATGGTGCTGAAGGGAACATAAAAGGTGTGATGGTGTTGAAGGGAACATAAAAGGTGTGATGGTGTTGAAGGGAACATAAAAGGTGTGATGGTGCTGAAGGGAACATAAAAGGTGTGATGGTGCTGAAGGGAACATAAAAGGTGTGATGGTGCTGAAGGGAACATAAAAGGTGTGATGGTGCTAAAGGGAACATAAAAGGTGTGATGGTGCTGAAGGGAACATAAAAGGTGTGATGGTGCTGAAGGGAACATAAAAGGTGTGATGGTGCTGAAGGGAACATAAAAGGTGTGATGGTGCTGAAGGGAAGGTGTGTGATGGTGCTGAAGGGAACATAAAAGGTGTGATGGTGCTGAAGGGAACATAAAAGGTGTGATGGTGTTGAAGGGAACATAAAAGGTGTGATGGTGCTGAAGGGAACATAAAAGGTGTGATGGTGTTGAAGGGAACATAAAAGGTGTGATGGTGCTGAAGGGAACATAAAAGGTGTGATGGTGCTGAAGGGAACATAAAAGGTGTGATGGTGTTGAAGGGAACATAAAAGGTGTGATGGTGTGGAAGGGAACATAAAAGGTGTGATGGTGCTGAAGGGAACATAAAAGGTGTGATGGTGTTGAAGGGAACATAAAAGGTGTGATGGTGTTGAAGGGAACAAAAGGTGTGATGGTGTTGAAGGGTACATAAAAGGTGTGATGGTGCTGAAGGGAACATAAAAGGTGTGATGGTGCTGAAGGGAACAAAAGGTGTGATGGTGCTGAAGGGAACATAAAAGGTGTGATGGTGCTGAAGGGAACATAAAAGGTGTGATGGTGCTGAAGGGAACATAAAAGGTGTGATGGTGCTGAAGGGAACATAAAAGGTGTGATGGTGTTGAATGGAACATAAAAGGTGTGATGGTGCTGAAGGGAACATAAAAGGTGTGATGGTGCTGAAGGGAACATAAAAGGTGTGATGGTGCTGAAGGGAACATAAAAGGTGTGATGGTGCTGAAGGGAACATAAAAGGTGTGATGGTGCTGAAGGGAACATAAAAGGTGTGATGGTGCTGAAGGGAACATAAAAGGTGTGATGGTGCTGAAGGGAACATAAAAGGTGTGATGGTGCTGAAGGGAACATAAAAGGTGTGATGGTGCTGAAGGGAACATAAAAGGTGTGATGGTGCTGAAGGGAACATAAAAGGTGTGATGGTGCTGAAGGGAACATAAAAGGTGTGATGGTGCTGAAGGGAACATAAAAGGTGTGATGGTGCTGAAGGGAACATAAAAGGTGTGATGGTGCTGAAGGGAACATAAAAGGTGTGATGGTGCTGAAGGGAAACATAAAAGGTGTGATGGTGCTGAAGGGGTAGAAAGGTGTGATGGTGCTGAAGGGAACATAAAAGGTGTGATGGTGCTGAAGGGAACATAAAAGGTGTGATGGTGCTGAAGGGAACATAAAAGGTGTGATGGTGCTGAAGGGAACATAAAAGGTGTGATGGTGCTGAAGGGAACATAAAAGGTGTGATGGTGCTGAAGGGAACATAAAAGGTGTGATGGTGCTGAAGGGAACATAAAAGGTGTGATGGTGCTGAAGGGAACATAAAAGGTGTGATGGTGCTGAAGGGAACATAAAAGGTGTGATGGTGTTGAAGGGAACATAAAAGGTGTGATGGTGCTGAAGGGAACATAAAAGGTGTGATGGTGCTGAAGGGAACATAAAAGGTGTGATGGTGTTGAAGGGAACATAAAAGGTGTGATGTGATGGTGCTGAAGGGAACATAAAAGGTGTGATGGTGTTGAAGGGAACATAAAAGGTGTGATGGTGCTGAAGGGAACATAAAAGGTGTGATGGTGCTGAAGGGAACATAAAAGGTGTGATGGTGCTGAAGGGAACATAAAAGGTGTGATGGTGCTGAAGGGAACATAAAAGGTGTGATGGTGCTGAAGGGAACATAAAAGGTGTGATGGTGTTGAAGGGAACATAAAAGGTGTGATGGTGCTGAAGGGAACAAAAGGTGTGATGGTGCTGAAGGGAACATAAAAGGTGTGATGGTGCTGAAGGGAACATAAAAGGTGTGATGGTGCTGAAGGGAACATAAAAGGTGTGATGGTGCTGAAGGGAACATAAAAGGTGTGATGGTGCTGAAGGGAACATAAAAGGTGTGATGGTGCTGAAGGGAACATAAAAGGTGTGATGGTGCTGAAGGGAACATAAAAGGTGTGATGGTGCTGAAGGGAACATAAAAGGTGTGATGGTGCTGAAGGGAACATAAAAGGTGTGATGGTGCTGAAGGGAACATAAAAGGTGTGATGGTGCTGAAGGGAACATAAAAGGTGTGATGGTGCTGAAGGGAACATAAAAGGTGTGATGGTGCTGAAGGGAAACATAAAAGGTGTGATGGTGCGGAAGGGAACATAAAAGGTGTGATGGTGCTGAAGGGAACATAAAAGGTGTGATGGTGCTGAAGGGAACATAAAAGGTGTGATGGTGCTGAAGGGAACATAAAAGGTGTGATGGTGCTGAAGGGAACATAAAAGGTGTGATGGTGTTGAAGGGAACATAAAAGGTGTGATGGTGCTGAAGGGAACATAAAGGTGTGATGGTTGCTGAAGGGAACATAAAAGGTGTGATGGTGCTGAAGGGAACATAAAAGGTGTGATGGTGCTGAAGGGAACATAAAAGGTGTGATGGTGTGGGGAAGGGAACATAAAGGTGTGATGGTGCTGAAGGAGTAAAAAGGTGTGATGGTGCTGAAGGGGTAGAAAGGTGTGATGGTGCTGAAGGGGTAGAAAGGTGTGATGGTGCTGAAGGGGTAGAAAGGTGTGATGGTGCTGAAGGGAACATAAAAGGTGTGATGTGGTGCTGAAGGGAACATAAAAGGGTGTGATGGTTGCTGAAGGGAACATAAAAGGTGTGATGGTGCTGAAGGGAACATAAAAGGTGTGATGGTGCTGAAGGGAACATAAAAGGTGTGATGGTGCTGAAGGGAACATAAAAGGTGTGATGGTGCTGAAGGGAACATAAAATACCCAATGAATTTCCGGTAGCTTCTTCTAAGTGGATGACGTCATAGGTACTAGGGGAAAAATAAAAAAAAGGTCTTGTTTCGGAATGTCCGGTTTTGGTGAAGTATTTTTAGTCTCGCAAGAAGTACCTGGGGGTCAACCTGGTTTGTTTATCTTTCTCTCCTTTTCTCTTTCTCTGGCTTGTATCCATTTGGCCCCATTCATCCAACTGTTTTAAGACGTTTAGCCCCATCCAGGTGTCGATTTCTTTCTGGCGAGCGATAGCGAGCCAGCATTGTATGGAGAGATACGGCTTCGCCGGAGACATTTTTCTATCGAAACATGTACAAATTTAGCTTGCTGTCAAAACAAAAAAAATATATATGCTGGCTCGCTACCGCTCGCCAGGAAAATATTGACAAGTGAATGTGGGTATACGTCTTAAAACAGTAGGATGAATGGGGCCGAATGGATACAAGCCAAAGAGAGAGGGAGAGAAAGAGAAAAAAGCGAGCTGGGCCCCCTTAAGTTACGACATAGAGAGAGAGAGATTTACGACATAGCAACCCTCTGAGGATATACAAAGGACTGGCAAACTGCAACATACCTATTGGTCCTTACGGGGCAGTTTGGATGTCTACACTGCTAAGCCACTAACTACTAAGTAATGAAATGGATCGTAAAGCGGAAGGAGGAGGAGGAGGAGGAATACCAAGGACTTACAAACTGCAACACACCTATTGGTCCTTACGGGGCAGTTAGCGTTGACAAAGAAATGGGGTGAAAGGTGTTGCAAATGCTAATTCATTCATACTGCTAACTGCCCATTGCTAAGCTACTAATTACTAGGCAGAAACAAAGATAGTAATGCAGAAGGCTCCTCCCCACCCACCACTCCCTCCAGCTTACCCTGTCGTGGAAACAGTTGAGACAAATATGAATATGAATAGGATTGGATGAAAAGAGATTAATTAGTAGTCTATGCTAATTATGTATCAAAGATCATGAATATATATATATATATATATTATATATATATATATATATATATATATACTGTATATATATATATATATACTGTATATATACCGGTATATATATATATATATATATATATATATATATATATATATATATATATATATATATATATATATACTGTATATATATATATATATATATATATAATCTTAGATGCATAATTAGCACAAAATACTAATTCATCTCTCCCCTTCTCTCTCTCTTTTTTTCTCTCTCTCTCTCTCTCTCTCATTTCACGTTCCACTCATTTTACTCACACGCAAGCTCTGTTACCATCACACACACACACACACACACACAAGGTCACCCAAATGGACTAAGCCAACCCTTGTACCGCTGTCACACGAGCGCTTTTTCCGTCAATTTTCCATGAGCAAGTTTTCTCTCCTATTATTTCGGGACAATTTGGCACTGGTATCGGTAACTAGACTGAAGGTAGATTATGTTAGGCGGACGAATTCTGATAAAGTGTTTCAGGCTATAAGGAAGTTGGAGCTGTAGACATCAATATTTAGCCGAATTACAATCTAAAATACGGTTGTAGTACATAATATATAAATACATAATATCATTTTCAACATAGTTTCCATCCATCAGAACTCTACATTTGTATTGCATTTCTGCTTAATAGGGATGTTTACAGCTTCAACTTCCTTATAGCCTGAAACTCGCAAGTGGTCAATTGCCCGTAAAAATTGCTCGAAAAAGGGCTCGTGTGCTTCCAGCTATATAATATACCCATCACCAGACCACCCACACATATCACCTCTATTTCTTTCTCATAAGTTCCTTTAAAGGGAGATGGGTCGTTTTTCTAGACCCCCTTCTCCCTCATGTTTAGCCCCATTCGTTTTCAGATTTTACGACGTTCGGCCCATTACTTTGGTGATTTTAAGACTTTTCGACTCACATTTTTTTTTTTGGCAATATGACTTTTCGTGTCATTTAGGTGTCTCTGTTTTCCTGGCGAGCGATAGCGAGTCTGTAATCTAAGAGACTACCGAACAATGTACAAATTTATCTTGAAGGAGTACAAAGGAAATCAAGCAACAACAGTTCTAGTGATGATCAAGTGTCCAAACAGTGGTTTAGAGTGGGTAAGGGTCTTGGTGGGGTGGTTTTTTGTTTTTTAAGGGGAGATTTCCACTTGAGGGATTTTTTTCTTTACCCCTTTCTCCCTCATGTTTAGCCCCATTGCTTTTGAGATTTTAAGACGTTCGCCCCATTAGTTTGGCGATTTTAAGAACCCTCGCCCCATTTAAGTCAATTTTAAGACCATTCGTGCCATTTAGCTGTCATTTTTTTCCTGGCGAGCGATAGCGAGCCTGTAATTTAAGGGGAACCGGCCAACGGCCGGGAAATTTTTCTACCGAAAAATGTACACATTTATCTTGAAAGGGGGTCTAGGGGGAGTAATTTTAAGCTTGATGGAAGTCTAGGGAATCAACTAAAAACCTCCCCTTAAGCTTGATGGAGGTTTAAGGAGGAAAAGAGAAATGACAAAAAGATACATCAATGGTAACTATAGAAGCCCGTCCCCCTTAACCCCTTCTGTACCGGAAACGGCTTTTAAATATTTCTCACACGTTCATAATACGTTGTTGTTGTTGTTGTTGTTGTTGTGGGTTGTTTTTATTTTGTTTTGTTAATTTGTGAGTGTGTATGTGAGGTGCGTGTGTCTGTGTGTGTTTGTTTTATTAATTTGTGTGTGTGTGTGTGTATGTGAGGTGCGTGTGTGTGTGTGTGTTTGTTTGTTTTATTAATGTGTGAGGTGCGTGTGTCTGTGTGTGTTTGTTTTATTAATTTGTGAGTGTGTGTGTGTGAGGTGCGTGTGTCTGTGTGTGTGTGTTTTATTAATTTGTGAGTGTGTGTGTGTGAGGTGCGTGTGTCTGTCTGTGTGTGTGTGTGTTTGTTTTATTAATTTGTGAGTGTGTGTGAGGTGCGTGTGTCTGTCTGTGTGTGTGTGTGTTTGTTTTATTAATTTGTGTGTGTGTGTGTATGTGAGGTGCGTGTGTCTGTGTGTGTGTGTGTTTTATTAATTTGTGAGTGTGTGTGTGTGTGTGTATGTGAGGTGCGTGTGTCTGTGTTTGTTTGTTTTATTAATTTGTGAGGTGCGTGTGTCTGTGTGTGTGTTTGTTTTATTAATTTGTGAGTGTGTGTGTATGTGTGAGGTGCTTGTGTGTGTGTTTTATTAATTTGTGAGTGTGTGTGTGTGTGTGTGTATGTGTGAGGTGCGTGTGTCTGTGTGTGTTTGTTTTATTAATTTGTGTGTGTGTATGTGAGGCGCGTGCGTGTGTGTGTGTGTGTTTGTTTTATTAATTCATTTTTTCTGTTTGTATTTTTCATTCCTTGTGACTTGAGAACCCCTTCATTCCTCACTATTTCCCTCTTTTACTCAGATCATCCCTTATTCTCCCTCTCTCCCTCTCTCCCTATCGTCAGCCCTATACGTAAAGCTGGAATCTGCCCTAATAAAAAAAATCCATATTTTAAATTTCTAATAGAGACAGAATAATTACATGGGTCTGGACTAATATCTCGGGGTCGCTTGGATTATATATATATTCTCTATGGAAATATTTGAATTCTTTCTCTAGTATACAGATACTAAATTGCACGAGTTGTTTATTAGGGGGGATTTCCACTTGAGGGACTTTTTTCTTGACCCCTTTCTCCCCATTGCTTTTGATATTATAAAACGTTCGCCCCATTAGTTTAGCGATTTTAAGAGCTTTCACCCCATATTAAGACCTTTCGTGCCATTCAGGTGTCGATTTTATCCTGGCGAGCGATAGCGAGCCTGTAATTTAAGAGGAACCGGCCTTCGGACGGGACATTTTTCTACCGAAAAATGTACAAATTTATCTTGAAAGGGACTCAAGGGGGTATAATTTTAAGCTTGATGGAGGTCTAGGGAACAAAGTAAATATCTCCCCTTAACCTTAACTGTAGAGTATCTAAAAGAACTATAACGACATCAACATGATGAAGAAACAAAAACTTCTCTATATCTATTTGATTAGTAAATCTAATTTTGACCCGGGTATTTGTCTTGTGTGTACAATTTTGAAATGATTTACTTTGTTTTCATATTATTACTGTGACAGCTTTCGAGTTTAAGCTTGACGTGCCTTTAAGAGAGATAGATACCTCTCACAAGGCTCAGCCAATGTAATGTTAATTTTGTATTATGATTATCATGTACAGTATATGTATCATGTGTATGTATCATGTGTATGTATCATGTGTATGTATCATGTATATGTATCATGTGTATGTATCATGTATATGTATCATGTGTATGTATCATGTGTATGTATCATGTATATGTATCATGTTTATGTATCATGTATATGTATCATGTGTATGTATCATGTGTATGTATCATGTGTATGTATCATGTGTATATATCATGTGTATATATCATGTGTATGTATCATGTGTATGTATCATGTGTATGTTGTACTGGCTAAATAAAAAGTTTCAATTCAAATCAATTCAATTCAAACAAATATATATCTCGACCTTGAATATCCCCCGGTCTATCATTAAGTGTAAGATTGTGGGTTAGGCTGGGTCAACGGGGATATTTGGGGCTTGAGGCTAGTACATTAATTCATAGATAAAATTTATAATATATATGAGAGAGAGAGAGAGAGAGAGAGAGAGAGATAGATTGTTTAGTTTCCTCGTTTGACCTCCATCAAGCTTTAAACAACACTCCCCTGCTATTATATATTTGTACATTTTTCGGTAGAAAATTACAAGCAATTACAAGCTTGCATTCGCTCGCCAGGAATAAATTGACACCTAAATGACACGAAAGGTCTTTATACTGAAAACAAATGGTGCGAAAGGTCCTAAAATCGCCAAAATAATGGAACGAATGTCTTAATATTTTCAAAGCTAATGGGACTAAACATGAGGAAGAAAAAACAACTGCCTCCCCCATTAAGGAGAGGTTTGTAGTTTGGTCCCTAGATATCCTTCAAGCTTAAGATTACACCCCCTTGAGCCCCTTTCAAGATAATTTTTTTAATTTTTCGGTAGACAAATTTCCCGGCTGAAAGCCGGTTCCTCTTAAATAACAGGCTCGCTATCGCTCGCCAGCATAAAATCGCCACCTAAATGGCACGAAAGGTCTTAAAATTGACAGAAATGGGTTGAAAGTTCTTAAAATCGTCAAAATAAAGGGGCGAACGTCTTAACATTAGGAAAACAATGGGGCTAAACATGAGGGAGAAAGGAGTCAAGAAAAAAAATCCCTCAAGTGGAGATCTCCCCTTAAGTGTAGATTATAGGTTAGGTTGGGCCGACGGGGGGTATTTGGGGCTAGTTACCATAATGCATAGATAAAGGAGGCAAAGTGGAAACAATGGAATCTTGGTTAGTAGGAGTATTTTGAGGTGAATATAAACACCGTTTGAGCTCCGACATATGACGCACTTTTGAACCTATTAGGGATACTTTACAGCCTTTGTTGCCATCTGGGGTATTTAGAAACCTTTCGTTTAGTTACTTCAACCTCTGCAGTTGTCTTTGAGTTAGCTGTGTTGAGCCTATTGGGGATACTTTAAAGCCTTTGTTACCATCAGGGGTATTTAGAAACCTTTAGTTTAGTTACTTCAACCTCTGCAGTTGTCTTTGAGTTAGCTGTGTTGAGCCTATTGGGGATACTTTAAAGCCTTTGTTACCATCAGGGGTATTTAGAAACCTTTAGTTTAGTTACTTCAACCTCTGCAGTTGTCTTTGAGTTAGCTGTGTTGAGCCTATTGGGGATTCTTTAAAGCCTTTGTTACCATCAGGGGTATTTAGAAACCTTTAGTTTAGTTACTTCAACCTCTGCAGTTGTCTTTGAGTTAGCTGTGTTGAGCCTATTGGGGATACTTTAAAGCCTTTGTTACCATCAGGGGTATTTAGAAACCTTTAGTTTAGTTACTTCAACCTCTGCAGTTGTCTTTGAGTTAGCTGTGTTGAGCCTATTGGGGATACTTTAAAGCCTTTGTTACCATCAGGGGTATTTAGAAACCTTTAGTTTAGTTACTTCAACCTCTGCAGTTGTCTTTGAGTTAGCTGTGTTGAGCCTATTGGGGATTCTTTAAAGCCTTTGTTACCATCAGGGGTATTTAGAAACCTTTAGTTTAGTTACTTCAACCTCTGCAGTTGTCTTTGAGTTAGCTGTGTTGAGCCTATTGGGGATACTTTAAAGCCTTTGTTACCATCAGGGGTATTTAGAAACCTTTAGTTTAGTTACTTCAACCTCTGCAGTTGTCTTTGAGTTAGCTGTGTTGAGCCTATTGGGGATACTTTAAAGCCTTTGTTACCATCAGGGGTATTTAGAAACCTTTAGTTTAGTTACTTCAACCTCTGCAGTTGTCTTTGAGTTAGCTGTGTTGAGCCTATTGGGGATACTTTAAAGCCTTTGTTACCATCAGGGGTATTTAGAAACCTTTAGTTTAGTTACTTCAACCTCTGCAGTTGTCTTTGAGTTAGCTGTGTTGAGCCTATTGGGGATTCTTTAAAGCCTTTGTTACCATCAGGGGTATTTAGAAACCTTTAGTTTAGTTACTTCAACCTCTGCAGTTGTCTTTGAGTTAGCTGTGTTGAGCCTATTGGGGATACTTTAAAGCCTTTGTTACCATCAGGGGTATTTAGAAACCTTTAGTTTAGTTACTTCAACCTCTGCAGTTGTTTTTGAGTTAGCTGTGTTGAGCCTATTGGGGATACTTTAAAGCCTTTGTTACCATCAGGGGTATTTATAAACCTTTAGTTTAGTTACTTCAACCTCTGCAGTTGTCTTTGAGTTAGCTGTGTTGAGCCTATTGGGGATACTTTAAAGCCTTTGTTACCATCAGGGGTATTTATAAACCTTTAGTTTAGTTACTTCAACCTCTGCAGTTGTCTTTGAGTTAGCTGTGTTGAGCCTATTAGGGATACTTTAAAGCCTTTGTTACCATCAGGGGTATTTATAAACCTTTAGTTTAGTTACTTCAACCTCTGCAGTTGTCTTTGAGTTAGCTGTGGGCAGAAAACTAATTTTGGAGAGGTAATTATAAGAGTGAGAGAACTCTATTTCTTATTGCTAATCTGGCAACCTCTGCGTCATATGAGTCTGAAGGGGTTGATGTTGGTTGAATTATTATGTTGAGAGCTAAATGTTCATAGTTGGGAACACAGTGGAAGCAAGCAGGTCAAATGCATGACCAATTGTCATATTTAACACACACACACACACACACACACACACACACACACACACACACACACACACACACACACACACACATATATATATATATATATATGGTGTAGGTGTGAGTGAGAGTAAATGCATTATGCATACACATATGTATACATAGATATACAGCAAGATGTTGTTGTTGTTGTTGGTGTTCCTGTTCTTGTTGAGAATTTTGTTAGACATTGTTTATGGATACATTTACATACAAGGCGAGAGATACAAAGACAACCGGAAGTCAATGAAACACATAGGCTACAAGTACGCACACACACACACACACACACACACACACACACACACACACACACACACACACACACACACACACACACACACACTCTCTCTCTCTCTCTCTCTCTCTCTCTCTCTCTCTATATATATATATATATATAATTCTCTCTCTCTCTCTCTCTCTCTCTCTCTCTCTCTCTCTCTCTCTCTCTCTCTCACACACTGATGCACAGGTACGTAGCTTCTGGAGAGAGATGGGTGTGGCAGATACGAACAAACGGACATAGCAGAAAACACTGAACAGGTCGTAGTCTTAAAGGGGTGAGGGTTAATATTTTGGTATATATATATATATATATATTTTTTTTTTTTTTTTTTTTTTTTTTATTTCCTTGCTAGACCTCCATCAAGTCAAAATATGTATTTTTTTTTAAACTAGACCCCCTTTCAAACTAAATTAATTTTTCGGGAAATTTTCTAGCCGAAGGCCGGTTCCTCATAAATATACATGCTTGCTATCGTTCGCCAGGAAAGTATCGACACCTAAATGGGGCGAAAGGTCGTAATCGCTAAACTCATGGAACGAAGGGGTACAGGAGGGGTTATAAAGAATAAGAAAAGTGGGTTAGGCAGGTATCACACGAGCGCTTTTTCCCTCAACATTTATCCTCAACACTGGTCTGGCAGCTTATGAGGTCAACATTTTAAATATTTCGGTCACTTACATTCATCTACCACCAGTCTAGTTTCCGATACCAGGGCAATAATATATTCTAGAAATGTTGCCAGAAAAATGTTGATGATCGAATGTTGACTATAAAAGCTCTCGTGTGATACCAGATTTGGGATGGCCGTATTTATTGTTATTAAGGGGGGATGGCCGTATTTATTGTTATTAAGGGGGGATGGCCGTATTTATTGTTATTAAGGGGGGTGGCCGTATTTATATGCTTATTAAGGGGGGGATGGCCGTATTTATTTTTATTATGGGGGGTGGCCGTATTTATTGTTATTAAGGGGGGGGGGGGTGGCCGTATTGTTATTAAGGGGGGGGGGGGGGGTGGCCGTATTTATTGTTATCAAGGGGGATGGCCGTATTTATTGTTATTAATGGTGATGACCGTATTTATTGTTATTAAGGGGGATGGCCGTATTTATTGGCTTATTAAGGGGGATGGCCGTATTTATTGGCTTATTAAGGGGGATGGCCGTATTTATTGGCTTATTAAGGGGGATGGCCGTATTTATTGTTATCAAGGGGGGATGGCCGTATTTATTGTTATTAAGGGGGGATGGCCGTATTTATTGTTATTAAGGGGGGATAGCCGTATTTATTGTTATTAAGGGGGGATGGCCGTATTTATTGTTATTAAGGGCGGATGGCCGTATTTATTGTTATTAAGGGGGGATGGCCGTATTTATTGTTATTAAGGGCGGATGGCCGTATTTATTGTTATTAAGGGCGGATGGCCGTATTTATTGTTATTAAGGGGGGATGGCCGTATTTATTTCCTCATTTGTATATATTTTCATATATTTTTACTAGTTTCCTCCCTAGACCTCCATCAAGCTAAACAAAAAGCATCCCCAAGACATTTTCGATAGACAAATGTCATGGCCAAAGGCCGGTTCTTCTTAAAATACAGGCTCGCTATTGCTCGCCAGGAAAAAGTCGACACCTAAATGACACGAAAAGTCTGAATATTGCCAATGCAATGGGGCGAAAGGTCTTAAAATCGGCAAACTAATGAGCCGAACGTCATGAAATCTGAAAACTAATGGGGCTAAACATGAGGAAGAAGGGAGAACCAGAGAAACGACCCCTTTCCTCTTAAAATTATGCAGAGAGGAAGTAAAAGTAAGGTTAATATAACAATACGGACGTGGACTATTTAACCCCTTCAGTACCGGTGACGTCCTTTTGTTTATATTCTGGCAACTATTAGACGATTTTATTCGCCTTAGGATGGACCTCTAGCAATAGTTAGGCTTCAAACTATCTCAACCGACCCTTTTAACTATACCACAGATCCTTCCCAAGCTGCATAATATCGTCTACGCATAGCTAGAATAAAATATAACACGTCGCTGGTACTGAAAGGGTTAACTTAATCTGGCTACTATTAGACGATGTTATTAATTTTAGGGCGAACTGTTATATGTGTTCTTCTCCTGTCTCCTCTATTTCCTTTCTTGTGTCTCTTGCTGATCCTCCCTACCCCTTGTGGGAGTAAGGGACTGACTTACTGACAATTTTAGGAAGGATCTAGCCATTAAAAATCTACAAATTGGCGAGCGATAGCGAGCCTGTAATTTAGGAATGAAATTGGTCTACGAAAAAATTTACAAACTTACCTCGTAGGGGTCTTTTTTTTTTTTTTTTTTTTTTTTTTTTTTTTTTTTTTTTTTTTTTGGAGGTCTTGGGAGGAAACTAAAATAATGAATTTATATAATAAATGAAAACAAAAATACAATTAAATAAATTAAGTGAACAAAGCATTACAATTAAATAAATAAATGAACAAATAAGTACAAATAATATAAAAGTTTCCCCTTAAACACTCTCCCATCAAGATAGTGTCATTCATTGTCATTCATTATCTCATTAACTACACTTCCGGTTAAAGGAAATACACACACAGACATACACTGATACACACACACACACTGACTCACAGAGAGAGAGAGAGAGAGAGAGAGAGAGAGAGATACACACACACACACACACACACACACACACACACATACAGACAACCAGACACACACACATACACACATACAGACAGACACACACACATACATACACACAGACACACCCACTATCACCACCTCGCCCCACTAACACCAAAACAAGATTCCTTTCCTCCTCCTTCCCTCCCCATCCTCCTTCCTTCCTCCTCCTCCTTCCTTCCTCCTCCTCCTTCCCTCCTTCTCCTCCTCCTTCCTTCCTCCTCCTATTTCCCTCCTCCTCCTCCTCCTCCTTTCCTCCTCCTTCCCTCCCCCTCCTCCTTCCTTCCTCCTCCTATTTCCCTCCTTCTATTTCCCTCCTTCTCCTCCTTCCTTCCTGTTTCCCTCCTCCTCCTCCTTCCCTCCCCTCCTCCTTCCTTCCTCCTCCTATTTCCCTCCTTCTCCTCCTCCTTCCCTCCTCCTTCCTTCCTCCTCCTATTTCCCTCCTTCTCCTCCTCCTTCCCTCCTCCTCCTCCTCCTCTTTTCCTCCCCTCCTCCTTCCTTCCTCCTCCTATTTCCCTCCTTCTCCTCCTCCTCCTCCTCCTTTCCCTCCTTCTCCTTCCTTCTTCTCCTATTCTTCTTTCTACTCCTTCCTTCCCCTCCTCCTCCTCTTCTTCCTTCCCCTCCTTCTTCCTCCTTACTTCTCCCCTCCTTCCTTCCTCCTCCTCTTTCCTCCCTCCTCCTCCTCCTCCTCTTTTTCTCCTCCTCCTTCCCTCCTCCTCCTTCCTTCCTCTTTCCCTCCTCCTCCTTCCCTCCTCTTCCTCCTCCTCTTCCTTACTCCTCCCTTTTCCACTTTGCTTTAAGGGGGTTGTACTGAATAATATCTTCTAATAGTAGCCAGAATAAAGTTGAAAGGACGCCACTGCATGGTACGGAAAGAGTTAATGGTTTTGTATTTAATATGTTATTGATTTTTAGTCTACCGGTAAATATTATGGAAATGGATGTAGAAATAAAACTGAATGATAGAAATAAAACTGAATGATAGAAATAAAACTGAATGATAGAAATAGAACTGAATGATAGAAACGAAAGAAAGAAAGATGGAAGGGTGTTAAGAAGAGAGAGAGAGAGAGGGAAGGAAGATAGATAAATAATATATATATATATATATATATATATATATATATATATATATATATATATGAGAGGGAGAGAAAGGGGGGGAAGCAAGAGTGAGAGTAGCGAAGGAAACAGGAGAGATGGAAAGGAGAGAGAAGGGAAGAAGGAAGAAAGAATATAGAAGGAGGGAGAGAGAAGGAAGAAGTAGGAGAGAGGGAGGGAGAGAGAGAGAGAAGGAGGTAAGGCACGTAATTATGCAAGCCGGAAGGAAGCACGTAAACCATAAGGAAGGTTAAGGCCGACCGTGGGGGTAGGGGGGGGGGGGGGGGGGGGGTGGAGATCGTGTACTGTGTAGGCTTTTGTTGTTTTTAGCCGATAGGTATAAATTATCTTTTTCTCTTCATTTTGCTTATTGAGTTGTTATGAAGATCAGACAGAGCCGTTTCCTATTTTTGCATTAAGGGGGGATGGGCGTATTTATTGCCTCATTTATATATCTTTATACTTTATTTTTAGTTTCCTCCCTAGGCCTCCATCAAGTATAAAGAAACACCCCCTAATTTTTAATCAAACTTAAATTTTGAAATGACAGACTACAATTAAACTTAAATTTTGAAATGACTTAGACTACAATTGCCCGTAAAATTTGCCGGAAATGTCGTTCGTGTGACAGCGGCTTAAACCCTCTATGTGATAGCGACGTCTGTTATATTGTGTTGTAGCTATATTTAGACGACTGTAGGCAGCTTCGGAAGGATCTGTGGTAGTTAAGAGGGTTGATTGAGATAGTTCGAAGCCTTATAATTGCCAGAGATCCTTCCTAAACTGAATATAATTGATTAGTCGTAGCCAGAAATAGGTATAAAGGATTTCGCAGGTACAGAAAGGGTTAAGGGGAGATCTCCACTTAAGGGATTTTTTTCCTTGACCCCTTTCTCCCTCATGTTTAGCCCCATTGCTTTTGATATTATAAAACGTTTGCCCCATTAGTTTAGCGATTTTAAGAACTTTCACCCCATATTAAGACCTTTCGTGCCATTCAGGTGTCAATTTTATCCTGGCGAGCGATAGCGAGCCTGTAATTTAAGAGGAACCGGCCTTCGGCCGGGACATTTTTCTACCGAAAAATGTACAAATTTATCTTGAAAGGGACTCAAGGGGGTGTAATTTTAAGCTTGATGGAGGTCTAGGGAACAAACTAAATACCTAAAGGGACTCAAGGGAGTGTAATTTTAAGGTTGATGGAGGTCTAGGGAACAAACTAAATACCTCCCCTTAATAACCCCTTCTAAACACTGGTGAAAGTTGCGATACAGTTCACCTAGATGGGTCGTTCTTCTGGTTCCTTCCTCCATTCATGTTTAGCACTATTGCTTCTTAACATTTAAGGCGTTTGTCCCATTAGTTTGGCGATGTTAATAACTTTCGCCACATTTCTGTCAACATTAAGATCTTTCGTACCAATTAGGGGTCGATTTTTTTCCTAGCGAGCGATAGCGAGCCTGTAATTTAGGAGAAATTGGCCTTCGGCCGTGACATTTGTTTACCGAAAAATTTACAAATTTATCCTTAAAGGGGCTGAAATGTTAAGCTTGATGGAGGTCTCGGGAACAAACTAAAAAACTCCCCTTAACCCTGTGAAAGTTGCGACACAGTTCACCAGGTATTTCTAAAAGTATATGTTTATGGTGGTTGATGGCGGATAATGGGCATAGTGGTGTGCGGTG
>CM064565.1:2079870-2092370 GCA_032716605.1 Paralithodes platypus | reverse complement strand
TCGTTAACCCTTTCAGTATCGGGGACGTCTTTTTGTATTCGACTTCAGCTACATTTAGACGATCTTATGAAGCTTTGGAAGGAATTAGGAGAGCAGAGATAGCCGTTATCAATCGACAAGGGCACAACAATTCAGAAGAAAGCAGACAACCAGACACGAAAATGCAGAGGAAAGCAGAGAGGAGAGGCCTTATTAAACTGACCCCAGAGACAAACATCCAGACTAAAGCTGAGAGGAGAGCAGACAATATTGAAGGAAAGCGAAGACGAAAAAGCAGAGGGAAAGCAGAGATAGTAGAGAATCCATATTGAAGTGAACCAAAGACGAAAAAGCAGAGTAAAGCAGAAAGAAGAGCAGACAATACTGAAGTGAACCGGGGACGAAAAGCAGAGGAAAGCAGAGATAGGAAGTATTACTGGAGAGAGAGAAGGCGACAACAAATTATGAAAGAAAGCAGACAATATTGCAGTGAACCAGAGACTCAATTCCAGACTAAAGCAGAGAGAGAAGAGCAGACAATAATGGAGGAAAACGAAGACGAAAAGGCAGAGAAGAGGCCATATTAAAGTAGTAAGGTGACGGAGAGCAGACAACAACAAGCAGGCCAAAACAGAATACAGCAGACAATACTGGAGGAAAAAGCAGAGAAAAGCAAAGAAAGAGACCATATTAATGTGACTCAGAGACAAAAATCCAGACTAAAGCAGAGCGAGGAGAGCAGACAATACTGGAGTAAGGACACGGGGGGTTGGGGGGAGGAGGGGGAGGGGAGAGAAAGTTGTATGTCATGTAACTCTTGTACATATAATAGTACGGTACCTCCTGGATACCTGGCTGACTGTCTGGTTTACTAAGTGGTTCAGTCCTGGTATGTGTGTGAATATGTGTGTGGGTGGGTGTGTCATGTGTGTGTCATGTAACTCTTGTACATATAATAGTACCTACTGTATATGTCTGGTTTACTAAGTGGTTCAGTCCTGGTATGTGTGTGAATATGTGTGTGTCATGTAACTCTTGTACATATGATAGTACCTACTGTATATTATACCTAGCTGACTGTCTGTTTTACTAAGTGATTCAGTCCTGGTGTGTGTGTGTGTGTGTGTGTCATGTAACTCTTGTACATATAATAGTACCTACTGCATATACCTGGCTGACTGTCTGGTTTACTAAGTGGTTCAGTCCTGGTGTGTGTGTGTGTGAGAGAGAGATGTAAGCTATTTTGGTTGGGTTTGTGTGTGTTAGAGAGAGAGAGAGAGAGAGAGAGAGAGAGAGAGAGAGAGAGAGAGAGAGAGAGAGAAATAATGAATAATGTATGAAAGATAAAGAGAATGTGTGTTACTTCGAGTGTATGTGTGTGTGTGTGTATACTTAACTAATATACACAATTGTTACATTATGATATATATATATATATATATATATATATATATATATATATATATATATATATATATAGAGAGAGAGAGAGAGAGAGAGAGTGAGAGTGAGTGAGTGAGTGAGTGAGAGAGAGTGTGTGTGTTTATAAGACAGAAGGCCCCAGTTATGTAGACCGGTTCGACGATAGCAACTAGAAAGCGCGTTACGATGCGAACATTACGTAAAGTGTGCGATTACGGTAATTTACGAGATCGCTATTCTGTCTGTCATTGTAGTAAAGTATTGGAAACAAGATTCGGATGGTTTGCAGAAAGGGAAATTAATCCGTAGAAGATTACGAAGCATTTTAACAGTTTCTTCGACGACTACGATGGTTGGAGTAAAATACGCAGAGTAATTTGGATAGAGGAATCTAATTTATTAATTTCACTCCCAACACCAAACACCTCCCATGGAATTTATGAAGTGGTACAAAGGGGCGTTGATTTTGTGGTGTTGATAAAGTGGTTTAAAAAAAAAAAAAAATTTTTTGCTCTGTCTTGAGTCGGCTACCCCCAAAATGGGGATTGGGCCTGAGCATATAGATAGATAGATAGATAGATAGATAAAGTGGTATTACTGTTGATAAACTGGTGTGGGTGGCCTATGATTACCACACCACTTCAGCCACCACACCGCTTCACCACCACCACCACCATCACCAATAACACACCAAAATCGCACCCTCCACCCACCATTATAGCTCATGTTTGAGCTATGTACAGTCGCGCCAATAAGTGATGTCTCAGCACCAAGTATGTTTCGATCAATAAATGGTATCAGGACTATCTAAGGTTTAATTAATCGTTTCTAGTGAGATATACAAATATAGTCCTATATTTCCACACCCTATTCAACATCTGACAGACATTAACACATTCACATCGAGTAAAACGTAATGACAGCGGAGACACGACTTATTTGGCCATCCGTTCAGTCGGCCAAATATGTGATGTCTCGTCACCAAGTATATTTTCATCATTAATTGGTTGATTTATTCATTTCGAGGGATATAATTATACAAACATCTCCCTACACTTAACCCACTCTATTCAACATCTGACAGACATTAATACAGCACAGAGCTAACCAAACGTAATGCCAGCTAAGACATGACTTAAAAGCCGGTATCACACGAGCGTTTTTTCACTCAACATTTATCCTTAACACTGGTCTGGCAGCTTATGAGGTCAACATTTAGATTATTACGGTGACCCTAATTCATCTACCAGCAGTCTAGTTTCCGATACCAGGGCAAAATACTCCAGAAATGTTGGTCATCGAATGTTGACTATAAAAGCTCTCGTGTGATACCGGGTTTATAATCGCTACCGTACAGTTACCTACATGATTTCGGTTCCTCTCCGTAATCATATACTGTACAGTCGCGCTAATAAGTGATGTTTCGGCACCATGTATGTTTTGATCAATAATTGGTATCAGCAATATCTAAGCTTCATTTCTTCGTATCGAGTGAAATATACAAACATCTTCCTACACTTACCCACCCCTATTCAACATCTGACAGACATTAATACAGCCCACAACAAGCCAAACGTAATGACAGCTGGAACATGACTTATTAGCGCGACCGTACATGGCAATACAATGCACATGATTGAATTACGAATGTAGTTTCTTATGCTGTTAAGGGGAGGTATTTACTATTTAGTGTGTTCCCTAGACCTCCATCAAGCTTAAAATTACACCCCCTTGAGTCCCTTTCAAGATAAATTTGTGCATTTTTTGGTAGAAAAATGTCCCGGCTTAAAGCCGGTTCCTCTTAAATAACAGGCTCGCTATCGCTCGCCAGGATAAAATCGACACCTAAATGGCACGAAAGGTCTTATAATTGACAGAAATGGGTCCAAAGTTCTTAAAATCGTCAAAATAATGGGGCGAACGTCTTAAAATTAGAAAAGCAATGGGGCTAAACATGAGGGAGAAAGGGGTCCAGAAAAAAATCCCTCCAGTGGATAGACCTCCCCTTAACGGCATCTGATTAGTCCACTGATAAATATGAGAAACCACTTGCGTGTTTCGTCCTATATAAGGAAGTTGGAGCCGTGAACATCGATATTAAGGGGAGGTATTTACTTTGTTCCCTAGACATCCATCAAGCTTAAGATTACACCCCCTTGAGCCCCTTTCAAGATAAATGTGTACATTTTTCGGTAGAAAAATGTCCCGGCTGAAAGCCGGTTCCTCTTAAATTACAGGCTCGCTATCGCTCGCCAGGATAAAATCGACACCTAAATGGCACGAAAGGTCTTTAAATTGACAGAAATGGGTTGAAAGTTCTTAAAATCGTCAAAATAATGGGGCAAACGTCTTAAAATTAGAAAAACAATGAGGCTAATCATGAGGGAGAAAGGAGTCCAGAAAAAAATCCCTCAAGTGGAAACCTCCCCTTAAAAGAGAAATGCAATAATCGTGTGGGTTTCTGATGGATAAAAAGTATGGTCAATTTTGGTGTCGTGTATTTACATATGCATTATGACCGTATGTTAGCTGATAATTCTGCTACATATTGATGGCCACGGCTCCAACTTCCTTATAGGCCATAACTCGCAAGTGGTCGAGTCATTCATACTCGTTTTACTTTCGTACATAAGATCAGGAGCTGAACTTATGTGGCCGACTGTACATCTATTATATCAGATCAGATCAGATGAAGGTATTTAAGTCATAGGAGGAGGGAAAGACTGATTCTGGGAGAGAGTTCCAGAGCTCAGATGTTGAATAGAAGCCTTTACATCGGCACCTCGTATTTACATTCTACTTTTCCTATTTTTCTGAAGCGTGTAGAGAGGGGAGAACAGGGGTGTTGGAGAGGAAGCTGTTGGAGTGGCTTTGTTATGTGTGTTTAGTCTGTATACGTCAAAAAAGCACAATTAACCTGTGTCATCCGAGTTTAATTGAAAGGAATATTGCTGCTAAGGCTACTGGGTGACCTCAATACATCTCCGTTATACATGTGTGTGTGTGTGTGTGTCATGTAATATTGTGTCATGTTAACTTTGCGCCAACTTATGTCAATAGGGTAACGGTAGGGTGAGTTTGAAAGGGAGTATTCTTACTTGAGTTTGAAAGGGACTATTCTTACTTCAGGATCCAAGCATGTTTATCGCGGATTCACATCACCGATTTTCAGGGATTATTTACACCGCGAAAATGGAAGGAGGACACCTCGACGACGTATACAGACTAATAACACGCATAACAAAGCCACTCCAACAGCTTCCTCTCTCCAACACCCCTTTTTCTCTCTCTACACTCTTCAGATAATAGGAAAGTACGGCTGCTGTAAAGACTTATCCCTCAATACCTTCACCTGAAAGCAGTGACAAGGAACAGGGTGGTCAGCATGGAAGTAAAGAAGGCATTGCGTGACAGTGAGGTAATCCCGACATTGACGTATGGGAGTGAAGCATGGACGTTGTTGGAGAGGCACAAATCATGAGTGGGAGAGGTGCAAATGAGTTAAGCCAGAGTCACACGGGCCCCTTTCCGAGCAATTTTTACGGGCAATTATGGTCTGGAAGCTTAAAAAATTACACTGTATCAGAATTCAGCCGCCTAACATAATCTACCTTCAGTTTAGTTACCAATACAAGTGCGAAAATGTCCCGAAATAATACGAGAAAAAACTTGCTCATGGAAAATTGACGGAAAAAGCGCTCGTGTGACAGCGGCTATACTTGAGAAGTGCATGTGGAGTTACATGGATACGATAGACAGGCATATGAGGAAGTACGAGAGCAGTGTGGTGTGGATGTGGATGTGCTGGAAAGTGTGAGAAGGAACACCTTGGGATGGTTTGGCCATGTGGAACTTATGGGAAGCAAGTGAACGACTACGGGAATATACGAGAGCAAGGTGGAGGGACAGAGAGGGAGAGGCAGACCGAGAGTGAGGTGGAAGGATGGAGTTGAGAGTTATATAAGAGAAAGCGGTATTGGTTGGGAGGAGGGGAGCCAGCTGACAGAGGACAGAGGTGCTTGGGGCGATTAATTCGTGGTCAAATTGGCAATAGACAGATAGATAGAATAATGAGGCTGTTCATAACCGTACTTTAACAATTTTCAAGCAATGTATTATTAGTTGTAATCAGCCTTTTATGATCCACCTGCAGATCATCTTATCCCCAAGGGCACGATGACCGCCTCTGTGCCTCACCACGGTGGCTTAGTCCGGCTTGGTAAGGTTGTATGTATTGTGTGAAGTGCATGTTGAATATTGGTGTACTGTTGGAGTGGCTGTGGATGTGAATGTAGTCTGTAACCAGTGTAATCAGGTCACCCATGCTGACCAGGCTGTGCTAGCATATACATGTGTAGGCCTACATGCAACACTGGTCTACAGCACCCCTAACGTTGATTACATTATAGTTTGCCTCCTACACCTAAAAGAAGATAAATATCCCAGGTCCCTCTCAAACTAATACAAACAAAAACGCCGTCCAGACACTGTTTATATTTAAAGGGTAATTTTTGCGGTAAAAAAACATAATCGGCCGAAGGCCACGTTCTCTTGAACTGGCAAGCCAGGGTAAATAAAAAATGCAGGATATAAAAAAATATAAAAGCCTCGTTCGTTCGTGTGACTCCTCCATTCTGAAGCAACCACCCCAAGCTGTCACATCCGTCACCCGCTCCCCCCAATCTGTCCCCCCCTCCTCTCCTCCCCATCTCGGAGTCAACATTTGCTCTAGACAACACTGGTGATGGTGGTGGCTATAACGGTGGCTCCTATCTCTCTCTCTCTCTCTCTCTCTCTCTCTCTCTCGCAATATTTGTCTTAGCAGCTCGCCCGGCCGCCTTGCGAGATATAGCGCGCATATAATATTTAGGTGCTTGCCTTCCTCACACTTTCTTTTTTAGGTCCGTGCGAAGTGACCCCCTGGAGGTTGGGACTGGGAATCCCATCTCCAGAGTTTACTCCCAGTAAAAGTCAGAAAGGCTTTTCTTGTTGATCCTCCCTACCACTTTAAGGGAGTGTGAGTTTGGCTACTGACTGACTTGACTGATTGACTGACATAATAATTATAAAATATTAGGTATTTTTTGAGCCAGCAGGCAATGAGGCTTAAACTACACAATACTTTAACCAAGCTAATTCTAAGTGGTCAACAGGTTGACTTTGATTTTGTTTTTCTATGTGAGTGAGGGAGACAAAAGGCAGATCTGCCTGTAGCGAATGCCTCCCCCATAGTTGAAAGAGTGACAGGGCCAAAATCAAGGTACGTTCGAGCCAAAATTTCTGGACACACGAAGCTTGAAGCAATTTAAGTCATAGGAGGAGGGAAAGACTGATTCTGGGAGAGAGTTCCAGAGCTCAGATGTTGAATAGAAGACAGTCTGAGAGTAAAGTTTCACAATTGGGTTGAAGAGTTGCACAGAGTAGGGGTGGGATTGTGTTGCAAGTCGTGCACCACGTACCCTACGTAGAGGAGGTGGTATACACTGGGAGAGCTCTGAGGAACACTGATTATTGTAGTAGCAATAGAATAGCGAGAGAGATGCAATATTGTGGTGAAGAGAGAGATTTGCAGAGAGTTGGTGAGTGGGCAGGAATTAATGATACGAAAGGCCTTCCTTTCTACTTTGTCTAGAAGTGCGGTGTGAGAGGATCCTCCCCACACATGTGAACAATACTCAATACAAGGACGCACTGTGACCCCTGTACAGGGCAAGAAGCTGTGCAGGGGTAAAGAACCCTTTTGAGGCGGTTGAGCACACCCAGCTTCTGGGAGGCTGCTTTAGCAAGACTGGTAATTTGGTCCTTCCAAGTGAGAGCAGAAGAAAAAGAGACACCAAGAATTTTGAGAGAAGATGAAGGATTGATTTTTGTATTATTGAAGAAATAGGGATAGTCCTCTGGGAGTTCCGGAAGGGTAGATACACGGAGAAATTGAGTTTTGGAGTCATTAAAGGCAACAAGGTTTTCTCTGCCCCAATTGGAAATAACAGTTAGATCAGAAGATAAGTGTTGCATGGCTTCATTACGTTTGTCTTTGAGGGACTGCTGGCTGGGGCGTTCTGGAAAACTAATTGAGTAGTGTAAGGTAGAGTCGTCTGCGTATGAATGGATGGGACTGGAGGTACAGTTGAGAAGATCATTTATGAATATTAGAATGAGTATGGGAGATAAGACATAAATACATACATACATACATACATACATACACACATACATACATACATACATACATACATACATACTAACAACCAGAAAACAGACACAAATACGTCGTCGTATCTTTTAAGGGGAGATTGCCACTTAAGGGATTTTTTTCTTTACCCCCCTTCTCCCTCATGTTTAGCCCCATTGTTTTTGAGATTTTAAGACGTACGCTCCATTAGTTTGGCAATTTTAAGAATTTTCACCCAATTTATGTCACTTTGAAGACCTTTCGTCCCATTTAGGTGTCGATTTTTTTCTGGCGAGCGATAGCGAGCATGCAATTTAAGAGGAATCGGCCTTCGGCCGGGTCATTTTTCTACCGAAAAATGTACAAATTTATCTTAAAAGGGGGTCAAGGGGGTGTAATTTCAAGCTTGATGGAGGTCTAGGAAACACACTAAAAACCTCCCCTTAAGGGTTAACCTTGTATTTAATTCATGCAATCTTCCTCTCTAACCTTGTCTCTGGTCTTCAATGTCTTTTTCGTATTCTTATTCCCTTTCACTTAAACACCCATTGTGTCATCCTTTCTGTCTGTCTCAGCAAGCTCTTCATTACACACACACCATGCATTGTACAGGGGGGGAGTGGTTTTTCATTACACACCATGCATTGTACAGGGGGAGGTGTTTTTCATTACACACCATGCATTGTACAGGGGGAGGTGTTTTTCATTACACCATGCATTTTACAGGGGGAGGTGTTTTTCATTACACCATGCATTGTACAGGGGGAGGTGTTTTTCATTACACCATGCATTGTACAGGGAGGGAGGTGTTTTTCATTACACCATGCATTTTACAGGGGGAGGTGTTTTTCATTACACCATGCATTGTACAGGGGGAGGTGTTTTTCATTACACCATGCATTGTACAGGGAGGGAGGTGTTTTTCATTACACCATGCATTTTACAGGGGGAGGTGTTTTTCATTACACCATGCATTGTACAGGGGGAGGTGTTTTTCATTACACCATGCATTGTACAGGGAGGGAGGTGTTTTTCATTACACCATGCATTGTACAGGGAGGGAGGTGTTTTTCTTTTTGTATTCAACTCTGTCAACAGCCACTATGTAATGACAGTATGGTTCCCTTAACCCTTTCAGCACCATGACGCCTTTATACCTTTGATTCTGGCTAATATTAGATAATTGTATGCAGCTTAAGAAGGACGTATGTTACTAAGAGGGCTTAACCCTTTCGCTGCGGGTGACATTCTGGAACGTCTTGGCAAGTTACAGCAATTTCCAGGCTTTAAAACCTGTAAAAAACGTAAAAATCGAGTGTCAGTGGGCGGGAGCGTGAGGGGCCCACCTCCGTCCCTCAGAGTAGCGAGCGGCTCACTGAGGTAGGCTGTGTCTCGCGTGGGTCTCTCTCTCTCTCTCTCTCACAACAGTGTAGCCAAGCGAGCGAGTGCTACCAAATAGCGGGTTTCCCGCGTTTCACTGGTACCGCTGCGGGTGAACCAGACCACGTACGGGGCCCGTTCTGGTCTCATTTTGAAGCTATTTTCGCCTAGTTTTTGGCAGAATACAGTTCATTTAATGCAGATGCTTGATTTATCATTCAGGAGTGCCTGAATATGCCCTAAATAGCCCAAACATAGCCGCAGCCAATGGGTTAATGAGATAGTCACTAGACATATCGAAAGCCTTTGAGCGAGTCTGGCACAAATTTCTATAAGCTACCCTCCTTCGGTTTGTATCCCTCCACCTGTGCCTTTATCTCTAATTTCCTTTCTGGCCGTTCAATAGCTGCGGTTGTGGATGGCCATCGCTCACTTCGTCAACCTATCAACTCCGGTGTTCCTCAGGGTTCTGTCCTGTGTCCAGTTCTCTTTCTAACAATTATTAACCCTCTCCGACATATGACGCGATTTTGAGCCGATTAGGGATACTTTAAAACCTTTGTTACCATCAGGGGTATTTAGAAACCTTTAGTTTAGTTACTTCAACCTCTGCAGTTGTCTTTGAGTTAGCTGTGGGCAGAAAACTAATTTTGGAGAGGTAATTATAAGAGTGAGACAACTCTATTTCTTATTGCTAATCTGGCAACCTCTGCGTCATATGAGTCTGAAGGGGTTAATGATCTTCTCAATTGTACCTCCAGTCCTACCCACTCATAATGCTGATGACTCTACCATACACTATTCAACTATTTTTCCATATCGACCCAGCATGCAATCACTCCAAAACTAATGTAATGAGGTCCAAGCATGCCTATCTTCTGATCTATCGACTATTTCCGATTGGGGCAGAGAAAATCTTGTTACTTTCAAAGCTTCCAAAACCCATTTTCTCCTTCTATCCACCTATCAGCCTAATCCACACGACTTTCCCTTATTCACACAAATCAATCCTTCATTTTCTCACAGTAACTCTTAGTGTTTCTTTTTATCATATTACCACTCTTGCTAAAAAACAGTTTCCCAGAAGTTATAGGTGTGCTCAACCGTCTCCATGGGTTCTTCACCCCCCGAACAGCTCCTTGCTCTATACAGGGGCACAGTGCGCTCGTGTATCGAGTGTTGTTCACATGTGTGGGTAGGTTCAATAAGATAAACTATAATGTAACTAGAATAAGGATAAGATAGATTGTACACCACTTTGTAACTGTCACCTTAAAAAAAAAAAAAAAAAGTTCCACCCATACCACACTTCTGGAAATGTTAAGAGTCAAAACCAATTCGCCTCATCAACTCTTACTAGTTCCCTACAGTCTCTTTATACACGTCGCAATGCCGCATCTCTTTCACTCTTCTATCGCTATTACAACAACCAGTGTTCTTCAGAGCTCTCTCAGTGCATACCCCTCCCTTATGACAAGTGTGAGTCACCCGCCTTTCAATACAATCCCACTCCTAATCAGTCCAGCTCTAAAACCCAAGAATTAACAAATATTCTCAGTCTATCTATATCTATGAGCATATAGATAGATAGATAGATGACTCTAACGTCCCTTGAACTTGGCTGTCACTCTTTCAACTTTGGGGGAGATACTTGTTACAGGCAGCTTTGTCTTTTGTCTTTTTCACCCACATAGAACATAAATGGCACACACACACACACACACACACACACACACACACACACACACACACACACACACACACACAGCCCGTAGCCTAGTAGGTAGAGCTCTCGTCTCACACACGAGGGGTCGGGGGTTCAATCCCCGGCCGGGCGGAGACAAATTGGGCTTGTCTCCTTTCATGTGTTAGCCTCAGTTCACCTAGCTGTGAATAGGTACCTGGAATAAGTGGACGACGTTGTGACGTCCCATCTGGGGTTGGCAAAAATGGTACAAGGCGAGATGGGTATCATATGGTTCACCTAAGCTGATGGCTACCTAAGCCTTCGGGCGAGACGGTACCGTCTATAGTGAGAATGGTACCATACAGATCCACCCTAAGCCTTCGTTTCCGATGTCGCCAATTGGCTAAAATACAGACTACACACACATCCACAGCCATTCCAACAGTACATAAAACACTTAACATGCATTTCACGCAATACATTCCCAGTTAAGGAGGCGCGATAATAATGAGCTTAGCTCGCATTGCGTGGATTCCCCTTGACGAACAAGTAACTGAGTAACTGAGTAACACACACACACACACACACACACACACACACACACACACACGGTACCACACAGTATGGGTCACAAAGCACCAGGTGTGTCTTCCTGTGCCTTTACCTGACAATATACCTGTAATTAGTGGAATGCAGCCTCTCTCTCTCTCTCTCTCTCTCTCTCCCAGCAATGTTTTTGTTTTTTGCGACCGAAGCGAGTCAAAAATCGCTGGAGAACCCTAAAAAAATGCTCCGAAAAAACCCTAAATCGGCTCGATTTTTTGTTTCCTGGCTCGCGAACTCGATCACAACGCCCCCCAAAATGGCTTCATCCCGTATATATATATATATATATATATATAGCCTATAATCTTTATCTCACGTCCAGTTTAAACGCACTATGCTTACAATCATTTACTTCTTGATTCCTTGTAAAATCCTATAATTTCCTCAGAACAAGATATTTTCGCTTCACAATGATTTCCTGACCATTTTTGCAGCGCCTGGCATTTTTAAAGTATATGTATTCATTCACACATCAATTGCATAAGGGGCTAGTGTTTGGTTTTTGGTCTATATATATATATATATATATATATATATATATATATATATATATATATATATATATATATATATATATATATATTAATTTATTTTTAGTTTCCTCGCTAGACCTCCATCAAGCTTAGAAAAAACATCCCCTAGACCCCCTTTTATGATAACTGTGTACATTTTTCGGTAGACAAATTTCCCGTTTCCTTCTAAAATTAGAGGCTCGCTATCGCTCGCCAGGAAAAAATCAACAGCTAAAGGGCACGAAAGGTCTTAATATTGACAAAAAATGAGGCGAAAGGTCTCAAAATCGCCAAACTAACGGAACGAACGTCTTAAAACTTCAAAATAAATATGCTAAACATGAGGGAGAAGGGGGCCCAGAAAAAGCGAGTACTACCCCTTAAGGGGAGGTTTTTAGTGTGTTTCCCTAGACCTCCATCAAGCTTAAAATTACACCCCCTTGAGTCCCTTTCAAGATAAATTTGTACATTTTTCGGTAGAAAAATGTCCCGGCCGAAGGCCGGTTCCTCTTAAATTACAGGCTCGCTATCGCTCGCCAGGATAAAATCGACACCTGAATTGCACGAAAGGTCTTAATATGGGGTGAAAGTTCTTAAAATCGCTAAACTAATGGGGCAAACGTTTTATAATTTCAAAAGCAATGGGTCTAAACATGAGGGAGAAAGGGGTCAAGAAAAAAGTCCCTCAAGTGGAAACCTCCCCTTAAGGCCGCCTTGTAACCAGCGCTACATAATACATAAC
>CM064565.1:1890675-2079770 GCA_032716605.1 Paralithodes platypus | reverse complement strand
GAAAACGAACATACATATACGGATAAATATTACTGAATATAGATGCTTCCACATGATAATATCGTTTATTGCTTCATTATATTAGAGAGATATCCTATTTTGACATTGTGCAGGTACGGTTGGAGAAATAAGTCGTGTCTCCGCTGTTTTAAGTACGTTTTGCTCGCTGTGTGCTGTATTAATGTCTGTCAGATGTTTAATAGGGTGTGTACAGATAGGAACATGTTTTGTTTTTATCTCACTCGAAATTATTAAATCAAGTATAGATATTGCTGATACCAATTATTGATAAAAATATGCTAGGTGCCGAGACATCACTTATTAGACCGACTGTACTCACGACCTTTGGATGTGCCTGTGCCGTGCAAAAGGGCAGTGTATAGGAGCGTCCAATAAACCCTAACTTTGCTTGTTACCTCTGTCGCTACCTGACTCAATAGTTCCACCTTTTTTGTCGTGTTCCTAACTTCTCCAATCTGGCTTTTTATTACCCCCTCTGTCGCTTTCCTTTTCTTTCTTTTTTCTCTCTCCTTAGGTGTTTGTATGTGTGTTTTTCTATATGTATCTTATCTCTATATATGTGTGTGTTCTATGTATCTTAATACCTATGGGGCTCTCTTTTTAACTCTAAGATTGTTTTTTTCCTGTTCACTCATTTCCTCTTCCCACTGCTCTCTCTCTCTCTCCCTCCTCCCCTCCCCTCCCCTCCCCTCCTCTTTCCATCTCCTCCCCTCCTCTTTCCATCTCTCCTCTCTCCTCTCCTCTCCTCTCCTCTCCTCTCCTCTCCTCTCCTCTCCTCTCCTCTCCTCTCCTCTCCTCTCTCTCTCTCTCTCTCTCTCTCTCTCTCTCTCTCTCTCTCTCTCTCTCTCTCTCTAACAGGTGTAGGATTCGTTCGGCCTAGAGGTCCGAAATGTAGAAACTTCCCCGACTTATTTTCTTTACACCATTTTCTGTTCGTTTTTGTGTTTATTTATTTAATTATATATTTATATATATTTTTGTTTTCCCCTGTTCGGGCTCTGTCTCGAGCCTGTAATTTAGGAGGAATTGGCCGGGAAATTTTTCTACTGAAAAATGTATAAATTTATCTGGAAAGGAGGTCTAGGGGGTGATTTTTTTTATGCTTAATGGAGGTCTAGTGAGGTTACTTTAAGATAAATAAATAAATAGTCCAAAAAGCAAGCACTACCCCCTTAATGGAGGTGTAGCGAGGTTACTTTATAATTTGCTAAATAATAAATAGACCAAATAATAACCACTACCCCCTTAATTGGCACAGGGTATAGTATTACGGAATGATTATTATGGGTATGGACACATTGGAGTGTAAATAGAGGCTAATGACACCAGTGGTACCAATATGGCGGAAAGTTGGCCCATGTAAAAAAAAAAAAAAAAAAAATCTTGGTTCTATAGTAAATAGATACTAATGACACCAGTGGTACCAATATGGCGGATAGTTGGCCTCTCTACTTTGATCTCGTAATTCGGCCTGAATTTTTTGGTGGGCAGTAAAAATAGCAAAAGTAGAAAGTAGTTACGAGGTGCCGTTGTAAAGGCTTATCCCTCAATACCTTCACTTGACCTGACCTGAGGATCGTTAGTTTTTTTTGCTATCATTTTTTTCTATTATCTTTTCTGGGTTTTTTTTCTATGGTCTTTTTTCTATTGTCCTTTTATATTGTTTATAATTATGGTATTTTTCTATTATATATTTCCTGTTGTCTTGTTTTATTTGTTTTCCTATTGTCTTTTTCCGTTATCTTTGTTTCTATAGTCTTTTCTATTAGGCCTATCTTGTTGCTATTGGCTTTATTATGTTTTGTCTATTGTCTTCTTCTATTATCGGTTTTCTATTATTTTGTTCGTGGTCTTTACTATTAGGGTATCTTTTTTTATATTATTTTAGTTTTCGATTATCGTTTTTCTATTATCTTGTTTCTTTTTTCCTATTGTCTTTTTTGTTTTATCTTTGTTATATTGTCTTTTTTTCTATTGTATTTTTATATTTTTTGTATTGTCTTTTGTTATCTTTTTTTTCCTATGGTCTTTTTTCTATTATCTTTTTTTTAATGGTTTTCTAATGTTATTTTTTCTATTGTCTTTCTTCTATTGTAATTTTTCTATTATCTTTTTTCTATGTTTTTTTTTTCTTTTATCTATTTTCTATTATTTATACTTTTGATTGCGGTATCTTTCTCTCGCTCAGTCACATTCACGCACTCACTCATTCACACACTCACTCTCTTTCACAAACTCATATACATACATTAATTTACACACATTCATTCAGACACTCATTCATTTTCACACTCATTTTTACACACCTTCATTTACACACACATTCATTTTCACACACTCATGTAAACACACATTCATCTACACACATTCATTTTCACACACACACACACACACACACACACACACACACACACACACACACACACACACACACACACACACTTTTACTCAATGACTCTTCTTCTTTTACTCTTGATATTCTCACCCTCTTATGTCTTCTATTGTTACCCTCTCTTTCCCAATTTCTCTCTCGTTTTCTATCTACATACTGTCTCTCTCGCTTACTTTCTTATCTCTCACTTTCACTCACATTCAGTCATTCGTCCCATTATTATCTCTCACTTTCACATATTCAATCATTCGTCCCATTATTATCTCCCACTTTCACATATTCAATCATTCGTCCCATTATTATCTCCCACTTTCACATATTCAATCATTCGTCCCATTATTATCTCCCACTTTCACATATTCAATCATTCGTCCCATTATTATCTCCCACTTTCACATATTCAATAATTCGTCCCATTATTATCTCCCACTTTCACATATTCAATCATTCGTCCCATTATTATCTCCCACTTTCACATATTCAATCATTCGTCCATTCTTTCTTGTCTCCCACTTTCACTCACATATTCAATCATTCGTCACTTCTTTGTCTCACTTTCACATATTCAATCATTCGTCACTTCTTTGTCTCTCACTTTCACATATTCAATCATTCGTTTCTTTCTTGTCTCCCACTTTCACTCACATATTCAATCATTCGTCACATGTTTGCCTCCTAATTTCACAGATTCAATCACTCCATCACAGATAAATTCCTCACCTCCTTGTTTGTCCCCTACAAATGTACAATCGCGCTAATAAGTGATGTCTCGGCACCAAGTATGTTTTGATCAATAATTGGTATCAGCAATATCTAACTTTCATTTCTTCATATCGAGTGAAATATTCAAACATGTTCCTACACTTAACTACCCTATTCAACATCTGACAGACATTAATACAGCACAGAGCAAGCCAAACGTAATGACAGCTGGGACGTGACTTATTAGCGCGATCGTACATTCAGCCCGACTCCTGTTGAATAATAGGCGCCATGATCTTCTTGTCCCATTGTCTGTTTACATTCATTCTCTCATTTCCTCACTCTTCTTATATCCCTCATTATTTTCTCTATTTCTTCCCTTCAGGTGTACATTCAACATGATTCCTGGTGGGCCATGATCTTCTCGTCCTAGTCTCATCATTTGATCTACTCTACATTCAATCTCTCATTTCCTCACTCTTCTGAAATCCCTCATTATTTCTCCACTTTCTCCCTTTAGGTGTATATTCAACCCGACTCGTGGTAGGCAATTAGACCCATTATCTCGTCCCATTATCACCATTTTGTCTCTTTTACATTCATTCTATCATATCCTCACTCTTTTACATTCATTCTCTCATATCCTCACTCTTTTACATTCATTCTCTCATATCCTCACTCTTCTTATATCCCTAATTATTGTCTACTCATCATTTTATCTCATTTCCATTCACTCTCTCATTTCTTTACCCTTCTTTTATCTCTTAACTTTTTCTCCGCTTTCTCCCCATCAGGTATACATTCAACCTGACTCGTGGTGGGCAATAGGCGCCATGATCGCGTCCTATTCTCTGTTTACATTCATTCTCTTATTTCCTCATTCTTCATATATCCCTCATTATTGTTTCCTCTTTCTTTCTCTCCTTTAGGTGTACATTCAACCGGACTCGTGGTGGGCAATAGGCGCCATGATCTTCTCCTCCATGGGCCTTGTTCTCACCAGCCTCGTCATCTTCGTCTTCATGCGCCACCACTCAACTCCCATTGTGCGGGCGTCCGGCAGGGAGCTTTCTTATGTTCTGCTGTCTGGGATCTTCCTCTGCTATGCCATGACCTTTGTGTTTATCTTGAAGGTAAGTAAGAATTATGTTGTTGTTGTTGTTGTTGTTGTTGTTGTTGTTGTTGTTGGTGTTGTTTTTGTTGTTGTTGTTGTTGTTGTTGTTATTGTTGTTGTTGTACCCGTTCCCGTTCCCCAGGCTGTCTGGCCGAGCAGCCCCAAGGTTCCGAGCATGGTCAAGGCCATAACCGAGCGCCCCCACAAAACTCTCCCTGCTCACCACTAATAAAGCCCAGGTGACCGAATCCACTCCAAGGCGGGGAGCTGAGGAGGGTGCGGAAACGCCCGGGAAACCAAAGCTCCACCCAAGGCCCTGTGCCCCTCAGCAATTATGAAGGGAAAGTTGGCAGTATGGAGGTCAATCCACGGAAGAGACACCGGCACTTGAGATCTAGAAAATATATAAGTAAAAGTAACAGTCAGAGTAAGCTATGGGTATGGTAGAGATCGCTCAGCTCTCACTCTGATAGACCAGCCCATCATAAGAGTAAATAGAAACACTGGCAGGGAGATCTCTTATGTTCTGCTGTCTGGGATCTTCCTCTGCTATGCTATGACCTGTTTTTATCTTGAAAGTAAGTAGAATTATGATTAAGGGGACATTGTTTTTTTGTTTGTGGTCTTACTGTGTTGGTGGTGTAATGGTTTAGGTGCTTATGTTCTGGGTGTGGTGTCCCGAGTTCGAATCCCGAATTAGTTTATTCAAGTACATTGGGGTTTGTAATTGATGATTGATGTTAAGAACGGGGTGTTGCTTATTTATATATTAATACAGTATATGTTTTAGTTTCCTCCCTAGACCTCCATCAAACTTTAAAAATATCCATTAGTTTTACATTATAATATACTGAAGAGCCATGTCTCTCTCCCACCAGCCGACAGCGTTCGTGTGCGGCGTTCAGAGGTTCGGCCTGGGCTTCTGCTTTGCCGTGGTGTACAGCGCCCTGCTCACCAAGACCAATCGCATCGCCCGGATCTTCAAGACGGGGAAGAAAACCACCAAGAGACCCGCCTTCATTTCCCCGCGCTCCCAACTTTGTCTCTGTTTCTGTGCCGTCGGTGTCCAGGTAAAGAAGGAGCTCTCATGATAATAAATTCCATCTATTGTTTGTCGGTAACTTTTCTCTGTCTCGGCTTGTGCGCTTTCTCTCTGTACAGGTAAACCAACTTTGAGTCAGTTATAACTAATAGCTCAGATGAATAGTTTGTAGGTTATATAAACATTATACCAATATTTATGTTTTATATCCTCCAATATGGCTTTATGATAAACAAGTATATATTTCAAATGATCAGGGTGTCAAATACAATATTTTTAGTCTATATTCTTGTATTGTATATGCAATGATGAAATTATGGTTTCTAGTTCAAATTATGTCATTGGAATTGATCAATTGGTCAAAACAATGCTATCTTATTTTATGTATACCTTCTTATATTCATTCAAGGAAGTAATAAAATGGTCAAAACAATGCTATTTCATGTATTCCTTCTATATTCATTCAAGTCTTCAAATAAAATTGCTCTGGTTTGACGCCCTGCAAATTATTAACAGGCTTCGAACTATCTCACTTAAGCCTTTTTACTACCACCGATCCTTTTTAAACTGCACACATTCTCAAACTCCTCCTAATATAGCAAGAATAAAATCAAATTATGGATTTATGTCCCCGCAGTTGATAGTGAGCGTGGTGTGGTGTGTGGTGCGTCCCCCTGAGGCGGTCCACCACTACATACAGCGGGACGACAACTTTTTGGTCTGTGCCGCATCCATCAACGCCTCTTACATGATCGCCTTTGCCTACCCTATTGGTCAGTTTCACAGCTCGGTGGATAGTTTTAGTGTATTATAATAGTATGTTGTAATTTTAGTGTGTTGAACTTTATTGTAATGTATGCAGTACAGTGTATTTGTTTACATGTGAGAAGAAGCGCCACGTCCATCAGTGCGTCCTTCATGATAGCCTTTGCTTACTCTATTGGTTAGTTTCACAGCTCACTGAATTGTTTTAGTGTGTTGTGATTTTAGTGTAATATTGGTTTTTAGCATGATGAACTCTGTTTAGACTATTTATGCATGTGAAGAGAAGAGAATTATTTTAAGTTTTGTTGTTGTTCTTCTTCTTCCCCACACTCTCTGACCAAACAGTCCCAAGGTCCCGAGCAAGGCCAAGGCCATAACCGAGCGCCCCCCACAGAATCCTCCCTGTTTTACCACTAAGAATGCCCAGGTGACCGAAGCCGCTCCCAGGCGAGGAGCTGAGGAGGGTGCGGAAATGCCCGGGACACCGAAACCTCACCCAGGGCCCTGTGCCCCTTAACAATTATGAAGGGAAAGTTGAGGGGCAAATGAAAAATGTGATGCTTTGGTTCCCGGTCTGCCAACCTCTAGGTTGGCAGTAGAAAGGTCCATCCACGGAAGAGATGCCGCCACTCGAGATCTAGAAAATATATAAGTAAAAGGAACAGTCAGAGTAAGCTATGGGTATGGCAGAGAACGCTCAACTCTCACTTAGGATATGCAGTAGAGGGTTAATATATACAACGGCCAAACATTATTTTTCTCTCCCTTCCCAGGCCTGATCATGACGTGCACAATCTACGCGGTGTTGACTCGGAAGATCCCCGAGGCGTTCAACGAGAGTCGCCACATCGGGGTCACCATGTACACTACCTGCGTCATATGGCTGGCCTTCGTACCTATATACTTCTCCACCGCTAATAGTGTGGAGGTTAGTGTAGTTAAAATGTAAAACTTGCAAACTAAACAAACCAAAATTGGGACAAGGACAATATAAAGTCAAATTAAATTATCAAAATCGCTATGTGGAAACAACGCTTACTAAAATTAAATCTATGAAATAAAAGAACACAATCCACCACATAGGGTGTACACTACTACATGAGCAAGTTAATCTGTTTCCCAAGCAAACTAATCGCACACATAACAACGCACTATCGTCACGTTCAAGGAATTAGTCAAATTTGGGAAGTCCGGGACGTTCTGGTAAATTTGACTAAACTCTGAATGAATAAAGAAACTACATGTTAAATGTCAAAATATTAATTTAAAATCAAATTTGCAACATGACAAGACATTAACAAGACATTAAGTTTAAGTTCTCTGTATATTTAGCTTTCTATCATTCTAAGAGAAATCCTCCATGTTCACTGAGGAGGGGTTAGTTACATAAAAGCATATATAAAATCTACCACCTGCATTGGTAAATCCAGGAAAGTATCAGCCTTGAAAAAGTTCCACCATTCATTATAGGTAGGCCAGACATCATGAACCCTAACCTCCTGTAACTCAAAAAGGGCTGGAGCAAATGGGCTGTTCATATCCACACCTAATCTCCCCAGCTGACTCTTCTCAAATGGTAGAGATTATGAGCTTGATTACTCTTGTATCGTTTTTGAGTTGTTGTTGTTGTTGTTCCAACAACATGTTATGAAGGTTTGTATTCAAGAGTTTTGGCCTACTTATTTGGAACAGGGTATAGGTCTCCCTCACTATCCGATGCGGCGATGACCCAATTTACGTTATTATTATAGGTTTTTAGGTGTTTGTATTTGGGTTTTGGCTGGTCCGAGAACACATCCCCATTTACCCCCATTAATTTTAGGGTTCGCTATACAATTTTTCTATTTAAGATCGGGTTTTCAGGAACATAACCCAATGGTATATCGAGGGAGACCTGTAAATCATCTTCCCTCTCCCACAGCTGATTACTCTAGTCGTTTGTGAGTTATAGAGGTTTGTGATCAAGAGTATTGGCCTATTTATTTGGAACAGGGTATAGTAAATTATCTCGTTCCCTCTCCCACAGCTGCGGATCACCACTACGGCATTGACCATCTCCCTCTCGGCCACGGTGGCGCTAATATGCCTCTTCACCCCGAAGCTGTACATCCTATTGCTGCGGCCGGAGAGGAACGTCCGGCAGTCTATGATGGCGTCGCAGAAGTACTCCAGCATCCGCGCCAGTTTAACCAAAGCGGCGCCAAGGGTGGATTCTGGTACACAGAGCGAAGGTATTTATATGTGTGTGTGTGTGTGTGTGTGTGAGGCTATGTGAGTGTGTGAGGCTATGTGAGTGTGTGTGTGTGTGTGTGTGTGTGTGTGTGTGTGTGTGTGTGTGTGTGTGTGTGTGTGTGTATCTTACTTAAATGAGAGCTTAAATGCATCATAATATATTGCATAAAAATGTTGTAAGTGATATAATATAATCAAGTGCGTATCTATAATTTGCAATGTTTATCATATGTAGACTATTATACAAAATGTTCTTGTGCACTAATGACAGTTTCTTTTGCTTTCATGCTTACCTGGATTTATATATATGGATTATTCCGACTACATACCGTTTCCCCATTCCTGTTTTCCCATTTTACATATATATCATGTTTCTTGATTATTTATTCATTATCTATTTTTACCCATGCCGTATTAAATTTCTCACTCGCTTCACTATTATTCTACTCGTTCATCTTGGTGTTTTGAAATATCGTATAATCTGTCTATTCCTCTCTGTGTTTCTTTGCGTGTCTTGGGCCTCTTGGTTTGTTGTATTTATTTATTGCCACACATTGTTCCACGCTTTGTATTCGCCACAAACTTATCCTCGCTCCATGTTCTTTCTTTTTCATTACTGTCTCCTTTCTCGCCTTGTTTCTGTTCTGTTTCCTTTCTCACTATGATCTTTTCCTTGTTTTGTCTCCTTTCTTTCTACATTTATTTTCTTTCTACGTTCTTTTCTTGCTACAAAATGTTCTTGCTCTGTTTCCTTTCTCGCTACGATCTTTCCCTCGCTCCATTTCCTTTTTTTGTCCTGAATTGTCCTTGATGTTTCTTCTCTTGCTACAATATTATTCTTCCTCATTCCTTTTCCTTGCACGCTACAATCATGTCAACTCGCCGATTGTTTTCTTGCCACGAAATTATTCCCACCCAGTCATTTTCCCGCTAGACTACCAGTTCCACGAGAAACTAAGATGTCGCAGCATCCGAGGGAAGATAACCGCCTTCACCCAAACCTGCCCTCCCCTCTCTGTGGTCCTTCCTCCCGACCCCTGCCCCTCCCCTCCCATCTACACCCTCCCTGACCCTAGTAATCCCCCTCCTCCCCCTGAGCTAGATAATCCCCATGCTCCTGCCTCCCCTCTGCTTGCCGATTCATTCCACTCGTATCCCCCTGCCCCTTCCTCCCCTACGCTTGCCGATTCATTCCACTCGTCTTCCTCACCCATCGCCCAGCATTTTCTCGCTGATTCATTTCACTCGTCTTCCCCTCCCGTCGCCAAGCATTCTCTCCCCGATTCATTCCACTCGTCTTCCTCTCCCGTCACCCAGCATTCTCTCCCCACCAGTTCTCTGCCAGTTGCTAACCACTCCGGCAGCTCTCCCTCCCTCATCCTCCAGCCCCCAGTCCCTCTCTCCGACTACACATCCTCCTCCTCCTCCTCCCCCTCCTTGCCCCACCCTCTCCCCTCCAATGGACTGGTACAAAAGGCGGTGGATGTACAGTTGTAATGGTGAGCCTTTCGGAATGTACAGTCTAAAGCAAATATTTCACCCCCGAACTTGGTGATAACGTGTGGAACTTCAAGATGTGCGAGACATTACTTCGTTGGTGGTGATAATGCGTGGAACTTACTTCAAGATGTGCGAGACATTACTTCGTTGGTTCAAAGAAATCCTTCTGCAGCTCAGTAAAATAGTTGTGTGGAAGTTCAAATAATATGAAGAGCAATGTTCTGAAGATTGGATGGATATATGCTAAGGTACTGTCACACAAGGATTTTTCTGGTACCTTTTCAACAATTTTGATCTGACAGCTTCTGAATCAAAGTTTTATTATAATATTGCCCAAGTTACCATAGGAAAGAGGGTGATCAAAATTTAGAATTGGAACTCTGTGCCTTGTTCCTACCTACATTATTAGGAAAAGTTTCCACTAGTAAGGAAGCCTCCTAAGTATAAGAATCCATTCAGAGGATTTGTCAGAGAAAGACTTTATAAAAGGAAATTCCCAGTGGAAGTACTTAAGCCATGACAAGTTATTAAATGGATATGAAGAGTACCAACGGGGAGTGATTGAAGACATTGCAGATCCATCACCATCTTATCAACTTATCATTAAGATTCTAGGAGAAGATTTGCAAACTGTCACTCTTTCAACTATGGGGGAGGCACTCGCTATAGGCAGTAATGCCTTTTGCCTCCCTCAATCACATAGAAAAAAAAAAAAAAAAAAAAACGACTGTGCGAAACAGGAGAGAATATTGTACTATAATGCTAAAGTTGAAGTACTGTATAATCATAGTCGATAGTTTTGTTAACACGCATCTCCCTGGCTGGGGGTAAAGTGACCCCTGGCAAGTGTCGGTCAGGAGCTGTAGATACCGATATTTAGCAGAATTTATTAGAGGACTATGAAACTTGACTGTACCTATGTAGTGTAAGGCTATAATATACATTTTTAAAGACATGCAGAAATATTTTGTGTAGAGAATGTGTTACTGTAGATATTATTAGATATATTACAGTACTAGATACATTAATAGAGATCTATATTTACGCACTACGGGTTATCCAATGAATAAAGGCGGTGTCACACGAGCGATTATTTGTCAATTTTTACGGGCAATTGTTGCCTGGCAGCTTCAAGATTTAAGTTGCATAAGCATTAAACTACCTAAAATAGTCTACGTTCGATCTACTGTCCGATTCCAATGCGAAAGAGCCTCAAAGTAGTACTGTACGAGAAAAAACTTCATCAAAAATCGCCGGAAAATGCGCTCGTGTGATACCGGCTTAACGGAACAATTTATCAGTGTTGTTGTATGTTAGTTTTCTAGTCACACTCGCTAACCATATCATTTAAGATATGTTTAACAACTTTACAATACACACATGATATATACTTTAATCCGTTGAGCCCTATCCGAAGTCTCTTAATGTAACACCCAGTCCCAGGCATTATTCATATTTTTTTCTGTTTTTATTAATATTAACCCAATAAATGCTAGACCCCACTAGGAGTCACCATTGCTCTGTGCTAGACCTAGGCCAATTTAGCGACTCTTCCAAAATGCAACGAAAACCACATCATCATGTAGGAAATTCAATTCCGCATCCAACCATATATATATATACAGTATATGAATACCCAAACGATTCGTGGTTGAGGTGTTACAGCAGTCCATAGTTGAAAATGTGGCACGAAATCGGCAGTGTGCATATGTGCGTATGGGTCTGGCGGAGGGAGGAAATGGGAGGTGCAGGGTGGAGGCAAGATGGTTGGTAGTAAATGTCATTGGAAGCTCACCTCATAAACCCTGACAGTCACACTTCTTGTTTTTTGTCATTAGGAGTGTTTTTGTACATGTTTGACATCTCTTTTTCCGAGAGGAGCATCGCAGCCCACCTATAAAACCTCTTGAGAGGATTGTCTCAGCTGCTAGGTTAAACAAAATGGGGTGGCCCAAGGTGGTTTCTGTGGGCTGCCAACTTTGCCCCACATGCTAAGCTATCATGTGTACAAATTTGAGATCCCTATGAGTCTTTTGGAGGCCTAAAACTATTTTAATAAGGCAAATTAGTCAACGTCCAACAGACGTCGCTGGGGCTGTGTTTGCATCTCCTAAACACTATGCAACCTTACTATATATATATATATATATATATATATATATATATATATATATATATATATATATATATATATATATATATATTTTGTTTTTGTCTTGTTTTTTTTCCCCAAAGCCAAAAGAGTAACAAGAGACCCAAATTCACGGGACATTGGGGTCAAAATACCTGGACACATGAAGTTTAAAGCAGTCTAAGTCATAGGGTGAAGGAAAGATTGATTGAAGGAAAGAGTTCCAGAGTTCACTTGTTGAGTAGAAGAAAGACTGAGAAATATTTGCCAATTCTTGGGTTGGAGAGCTGGACAGAATAGGAGTGGGACTGTGTTGAAAGGCGGGTGCCTTGCACTCGCCGCAAGGAAAGGGGTATGCACTGAGAGAGCTCTGAAGAACGCTGATTGTTGTTATAAAGAGAAGTCGTGTAGAAAGAGATTGTAGGGAACTAGTAAGAGGAAGGGAGTTGATGAGGCGAAAAACTTTTGACTCTACTCTTTCGAGAAGTGTGGTATGGATGAAACCTCCCCACACATGCGAACAATGCTCGATACATGGCGCACTGTGCTCCTATACAGAGCGAGAAGCTGTGTAGGAGTGAAGAACCCACGGAGACGGTTGAGCACACCTAACTTCTGGGAAGCTGTCTTAGCAAGAGTGGTAATATGATCTTTCCAAGAAAGGACGGATGAAAAGGTTACACTAAGAATATTGAGAGAAGAAGACGAAGAGAGATGAAGGGTTGATCTGTGTATTGTTGAAGAGTTATGTGTTTTCATAGTTCGCAGTTATTGTATAATAGGTTAATTATTGATAGTCACCAGCATATTCACACATAGCTTATCTATTTTATGTATTAGCAGAGAAGGCCTCAATATATCTGTAAATACCTTGATATATATATACTCGGGTGGGTTTTAATAAGTAACCCTTTCAGTACCGGTCCCGTTCTTTTAACTTTATTCTGGCTACTATTAGACAATTTTATTTTGTTTTAAAAAGGACCTCCTGCAATTAACAGGCTTGAAACCATTTCACTTAACTCTTTTTACTGCCACAGGTCCTTCTTTAACTCCACAAAATCTTCTAAATATAGCAACCCTTTTAACTACCACAGATCCTTCTTAAACTGCACACAATCGTCTAAATATAGAGCTAGAAGAAAATTAAAAAGACGTCGCCGGTACAGAGGGGGTTGAAAGATATATATTATCAGTAATGACCAACTAGACGTACATAGATTATTTTATGTATATTCGGAAGACCTATAAGTGTAAGTGTAAATAAGAAACATTGTAAGATATAAGACTGGAACCATGCAACTTCAGAGCGAGTTATTTTATGTATATTCGGAAGACCTAATTGTACCTGTAAATAAGACATTGCAAGATATATGTCTTTGTAAGTTATATGACTGGAACCAAGCGAGTTATACCTAAGTGTACCTGTGAATAAGACATTGTAAGTTGTAAGACTGGAACCATGTGACGTCAGAGCGAGCCCCTGTGATGTGACGTGGTTCATAAACTATAGTCGGTTCATCTTGAGGAGTCTCTAGTTATCCCGACTCCCAACCTTTCATAGCTGAAAAAGGATTTCTGCTCGCCCCACGCCTTTGTCAATTTTAATACTTTGCATGGCGTTTAGGTGTCGATTTATTGCTGCCGAGTGATAGCGAGCCTGTAATAATTAATTTATTTATGTCGCTCTCAACAGCAAACACCTCTCAACGAAATTAATGAAAGCATGTGATCCTACCGAGATTCGAACCTATGTTACCACATACAGATCTTAAACACTCTAACCATTACACCATTAAGTACATGACTACGATTTTATATCCATTTATTGAATACTGGATATCAATCTAATCATGTACTCAGACCAAACTGCACACTGAATAGCCTAATGTTTTAAGTGAAAGGAAAGAACAATTTATGGCGCACAGATCTCTAAGGACCGACCTCGCTATGAAATGTTCGTTAGAGGAACCGCCGGGACATTTGCAGCCTGTTTGCTCCAACCCTCCCTGAGTTGCAAGAGGCTTGGGGTGACAATTACTAGACTCGTCATGATGAACAGACCACGCTTGACTATGAAAGGTCTTTGAAGTCTTTCCTAAGCTTAAGGGGGGTGACCTGCTTTATTTATCTCCTTTTCTCTCTTTCTCTGGGTTGTATCCATTCGGCCCCATTCAGCCTACTGTTTTAAGACGTTTATCCCCATCCAGATGTCTATTTCTTCCATTATATGAAGAAATCCGGCTTTGCCGGATAAATTTTTCTATCGAAAAATGTACAAATTTAGCCTGCTGTCAAATGTTTTTTTTTTTAAATATGCTGGCTTGCTACCGCTGGCTAGGAAAAAATCGACACCTGGATGGGGATAAACGTCTTAAAACAGTAGGCTGAATGAGGCCGAATGGATACAACCCAGGGAGAGGGAGGGAGAGAAAAAAAATGTGGCGGACCCCCTTAATAGAATTACCTACTGTTAGCCACATTTAAGATACAATGGAATGCCTACTTTAAGCAAGTATTTTTACAATTTACCAGGATACTATATTGCTGAAGGAGTTATGTAGGCTACTATATAATAATAATAATAATAATAATAATAATAATAATAATAATAATCGTCTGGTTACTTATATAGCGCCCGTATCTCCTCCTTCGAGGATTCTCAAGCGCTTAAATATAAGATATCACATTGAACATAAGATTACTATATATAGCGCCAAATCAAACTACAGTATTCTCATTATACGGAAGAAGATCAATTGAAACATACTTACTGAAAAATATATTTTATGCCGTTTTGTAACCCTTCGCCAGTACTCGACTACCGGAACCACACATCGTGTGAAGCGCTCGGTCTTTAAATTTATGTATGTACCCAACCTTAGCCGTTTCTGTCTGTTTCTTTTACTGTTACTTTTCCTTATGGGGGCAGGGGACTAGAAATCCTCCTCCCCTTGTCAAATTCATCTATTAGCAAAGACACAGTAAGGGGCGAAAGAACGCAAACGTGGTCCCGGACCCTAAGAATTGGAACTTTAATTGTTGTTTCTGTTCGGGCTTTGTCTCGAGTCGGCCACCCCCAGCTATGGGGTATGTGCCTGAGTATATACATACATAAAATCGTCTAGTGTTAACCTTAATGATATGAAACAAAGAAAGACGTCATGTCACTGAAAGGGTTATTTGATTCACATGCTCAATCTAAGCTAAGAATATTTCCACCAAAAAGGAGAATCATGACGGTATTATTCCCTTCATAATGTACGGTAGCCTCCTTCTCCCTCATGTTTAGCCCCATTAGTTTTGAAATTGTAAGACGTTTAGCTAATATTATACTTTTCACCCAATTTCTTTGTGAATATTAAGACCTTTCGTGACATTTAGGTGTTGATTTTTTCCTAGCGAGCGATAGCCTTGAGGGTATTTTGTTAAGCTTGATGGAGGTCTAGGAAGGAAGCTGAAAAAATAAAATAAAATAATGAATTAATTAAATGAACAAATAAACCAAATCTATCTATCTGTTGCCGGACGCCTGATCACCGAAGGGGTGGCCCAAACGAAACGCCCCCATGCACCTCTGTCCTCAGTCAGTCGGCGCCCCTCCTCCCATCCAGGACCACCTTTGCTCACATACTTCTTAACTCCATCCTTACACCTCTCACTCGGTCTACCTCTCCCTCTGTCCTCCCACCTCCCCTTAATTAAAAACTCCATGTAAGCTGACAATGTGTTATTATGAATTTACCCTCCATGCAATATCTATTCATTAAAAGTATAATTTTCAGTTCTATGCTCAAAATTAATCTAGTAATAAATGCTATGAAATATAGAATTAACCTTCCAGTGACTATAATTATAAATATAACAACAGTTAAGGGGAGGTATTTAGTTTGTTCCCTAGACCTCCATCAAGCTTAAAATTACACCCCCTTGAGTCCCTTTCAAGGTAAATTTGTACATTTTTCGGTAGAAAAATGTCCCGGCCGAAGGCCGGTTCCTCTTAAATTACAGGCTCGCTATCGCTCGCCAGGATAAAATCGACACCTGAATGGCACGAAAGGTCTTAATATGGGGTGAAAGTTCTTAAAATCGCTAAACTAATGGAGCAAACGTTTTATAATATCAAAAGCAATGGGGCTAAACATGAGGGAGAAAGGGGTCAAGAAAAAAATCCCTCAAGTGGAGATCTCCCCTTAACATGTGTTGACTTAAATACATTTAATTCTATATTTAACTTTTTGTAATGTGTAAATAAACATTATTTAAACACATATGAAAGTTAGTCACCCATTGTAGAAGAATTATTTCCGTAATATGAATTAAAGATAATACCAATATCCATGGTTTTATTGTCCTGAAGACAGTAGCCATATTGTGTGACATTTACCAAGTTTACCCTAACGCAAGCGGAGTCAAACTTAGAAGTGGTAGAATCAACGAATTAAAATGTAAAACTTGCAAACTAATCCTAACTTAATAATATCAAACTTATTGTACAGAAGGATTGTAAGAGGTATAAGATTTGTTATTTCTTTCTCATGTAGGAACTTATAGCTATCAATTACATTACAGCACCCCATACTATTAAACACATCATAGAAGACTGCATTCCACACAATCACTTACGCCAACAACATAATCTACACTCCTTTAGAGCCCTGTGGGAAAGCCCGATCTCAGCCATGGCCTTCCTTAGGGACTCAGGGCTGGTCGGCTAGGCAGCCTAGGGAACAACAACAATAACAACAACAACATTACCGCAAGGCACAAACATCGAGGCCAAATCCAGGGTGTCACATCAGGACAATTTGGTTTAAAGATTGGAATGAATATGAGAAAGAACACAGGAAAATTGACATGAAGTTGCATTTTTTTGGCCATTGTATCACTCCCAAGGACATAAGAACTGTGAAGGCAGTGAAGCATAAATTTAACTTTGTATATTTAGCAACGATGACTAAAAGGAAGGGAATAAGTATCTCATTTGACACGGTAGCCACATCTCTACAGTGTAAAGCCCTAAAATGCTTGAGTAACAATTTGCCAAGTTGTCCAGCAACTGCTGCACAATACTAGGCAGGATTGCATTGCAAGCCAGACTTACTTTAACAGTCACAAATAAACTATATCAAAGTTTATATCCCATGGAATCTGATAACATATTTCATATACTAGGGGTTAATTGGCAAATGAGACAAAGTGGTAGGATTTATTGTAGTATCATAGTCTCAAGGGCTTGCATGGTTCCTCAATAGGCTACTTATTAAACACAACACACCACTATTTCTGCCGGATTTCAAGAGATCACTTTATATGTGCATTAATCATTATTTCTTATTTTTCACAGTTACTTACGAGGGTCCATAGATAGACAGCTTCGAGAGTGGGTAGAGGGGACCCCTTGAGTAGTGAACCCCAGACAAAGACCCTGTGCTTAGGTGAAGCCCTTACAGTTGGGCACTAGGAAAGATTCTGTATACAGGGTATGTGGTTTCCATAGGGACTTCAGTTTTGGACCTGAGGCAATAAATGCTATTGAAATGATCATGTCAACCTTACAATCATTAATTTTGCTGTAGATCTCGATAGGTTATCAAAGCATGAGTGCTAACCCATGGGAGGATGGATGTAATGCATTTAAACATACAATGGGTTAACGTCTTTTTGCTTTACAATGTAATGGCGTCTTTCACCAGCTGTGTGGGGATCGGTTTTTACACCATTCCCGAAAGAGGATTTATGGAGCTCCGATCTTACTCTTAACCATCTGAACAATTTAACCAGCACACCTATACTTCGTTAAATGCGGAAATAGCCTCACGAAAATATAATGCCCTGGTGGGGGCACGAACTCTCGACCCTTGGGTGTGAGGCAGACACCTTACCAGTTAGACCAATAGAGATATCCCACTTGGCCTGTTCGGCTCAGGGTATTTCCGCATCCGAGGTCTGTTTAGGCTAGCCTACTTTCACTGACTTTACAGCGGGACTGTAGCACAATACAGTCCTGCCATAACACTACCCCATCATTTCATGTCATGTCATTACTATGATTGAGGTTGCCATAGTGCTAACCGTGCCTCAGCAAGACTCAACAAGTCCACCTGCAGTAGGCTATCTGTAATAACACTTTGGCCTAAACAGTGCCACAACAAGATAGTACCCTAACAAGACTTTACTGTATAAGATGACTGTAGGTCCATACTTGTGCAATAGTTGCCTTGGATGATACACGCAGTAGGATAGGCGGGTCATATAATGTTTCCTCCAATAAATATGAAACCCCCCTTACTGCAAAGGGGGAATATACTGTAGAATTCATCTGGGGGAGAGTGGTGATGGTTCGGCTTTTTACAAAAATACTGTACAGTAATAGTAAAAACATAAAAAATTAAAAGTAATAAAAGCAGTTTACATGTATTGGTGCCACAGTAAAATCCCCAATTTTGGCTCTTTTGTCTGTTATGTTTGAAGCTTAATCTTGGTTAATTACTGAATGGGAACATTATGAAGGGTCCCATGACGCTCGGGCCGCAGCCCAATTGGGCTACGTGGCACTCGGGCCACTGCCAATGTAGTATTCGGGCGTATCGCGCAATTTGTTTACATTACTCGTACGCTCGCAATCACATTCCTGTCTCTTTTGACTGCCATGGGATATAATAATAAGCTGAGGGCCCTCACCCACCATGACTTATTGTCATCATCATAATACGTGCCTTCTGCGTGTCGTAAGAGGCGACTAAAGAGGTTGGGTCGGTGGGCTTGCGACCCCCACCCGGAAAAAATATCTAAGCAAAGAAAAACGAACGAACAGCCTCGGATGCGGACGGAACCTACGTTGACGAACCACGACCGACTAAGGACATTCTGAGAATGGCTACGTGGAATGTTAGTGGCATGAATGATGGCACAAAAGAGAGAGAGGTTCTGGAAGTGTTAGTGAATGCCAGGCTGGATGTATGTGGAATGACAGAGATCAAATGGAAAGGTTCAGATGTGAGAGAGTGGGAGTGTGGAATGGGTGTGTGTGCTGGAGTGAGTGAAGGAACAGCGAGAGAAGATGCATGTTTGTTTGTAAGTAGCAAATGGAAGGAATGTGTAAGAGAGTATGGGTCTGTGGGTTCAAGGATTGTGTGGGTGAGAATGAAAGTAGGAATACAAACGTGGGTGATTGTATGCGTGTATGCCCCGACAGAGGATATACTTGAAAGAAAGAAAGAGGAGTTCTGGATGAATGTGGAGGCGTGCCTGGAGAAGTTTGACAAGAACGAAAGAATATTTCTGATTGGGGATATGAATGGGAAGGTGGGTGATAGGAAAGTTGAGGGAGTGGTGGGAGGGTGGGGGGTACCATCAGAGGTGAATGGGAATGGTAGTGCACTTGTGGACGTATGTGTGGGGAGGAGACTGTGGATAGCCAACACCTTCTTCCGACACAGAATGATCCACAGGTACACGTGGAAACGGATGTTGACGATGAAGGATAAGACAGTGGTGGAACGAAAGTCATTGATTGATTATGTATGTTTGGATGAACGAATGAAGAAATCTGTGATGGATGCTAGGGTGTATAGGGGTATTGGAGGGGGTCTGTCTGATCATTATGTAGTGGTAGCTAAGGTTAGGATACAAAAGAAGTGGGTGAGGAGAGCTGGAGGGAGGCGAGAGGAGGGTGGAATGGTGAGGAGGGTGGAGAGGTTGCAGGAGAAGGAAGTCAGGGAGGAGTACAGGAGAGCAGTGGAAAGACGACTAGGTGGGTTCGACCTGGAAGTTATGGAGGAAGTGGAGGAGATGAGCAAGGTGTTTAAGGATGAGATCTGTGCAGCATGTGAGGTGTGTGGAGTGAGGAGAAGAGGGAGGGGAGTGAAAGGTACAGCATGGTGGACAGAAGAGGTAAGAGTAGCTGTGGAAGAAAAGAAGAAAGCATATAGAGAGTGGTTGGGTAGTAGAGGGAATGAAGATTTCGAGAGACAGAAACGAGTGAGGTACGTGGAGGGTAAGAGGGTGGTGAAGAGAGTAGTGAAGGAAAGTAAGAGAAGAGTAGATGAGGAATTTGGAAGGAATCTGAGTGTAAAATGGAGGGAGAGTAAGAAACTGTTCTGGAAAGAAGTCAAGAAAGTTAGGGAAGGTAGCAAGGGAAACAGTAAAGGTGTGAAAAATAAGAATGGGAGAATGCTAGCCGAGAAGCAAGAGAGAGTCGAAAGATGGAGGGAGTACTTCAATGAGTTGCTAAATGTAAGGAATGAAGAGCCAGCAAACATAGCTGGATATGGTATGGGAGGGAGAAGAAGAGAAGTAGTGGAGGAGGAGGAGGTCAGAAGTGTGTGAAGCCATGAAAAGAGTGAAGTTGGGGAAAGCACCAGGAACAGATGGAGTGTGTGGGGAAATGTTGAGGTATGGTGGTGAGATCGTGATAGAATGGGTATGGAAAATGTGCAAACTAACATGGGAGAACGGGAGTGCACCCGATGACTGGAAGACTGGCATAATAGTCCCCCTATATAAGGGCAAAGGGGAAAGAGGAGTGTGTGGTAACCACCGAGGAATATGTCTTCTAAGCGTAGTAGGGAAGGTATACAGTAGGGTAGTGATTGAGAGAGTGAGAGTGAGAACGGAGAAATGGATAGGCGACGAGCAGGGAGGTTTTAGGAAGGGAAGAGGATGTGTAGATCAGATTTTTACCCTGAATTGTGTTGTGGAGAAATATCTGGAGAAGAAACAAAAGGTGTATGTTGCCTTTATGGACTTGGAGAAGGCCTATGACAGAGTGGATAGAGAAGGTTTGTGGAAAGTACTTAGAATATACGGAGTAGAGGGCAAGTTGCTGAAAGCAGTGAAGAGCATGTATGAGGGTGCAAAGGCGGCAGTACGTGTGGAGAGTGAGCAGAGCGAGTTCTTTGACCTGAATGTTGATTTGAAACAGGGGTGTGTGATGTCCCTGTGGTTGTTTACTGTATATATGGATGGAGTCATGAAAGAAATACTATCAAGAGCAGTGGATGTTGGTGTATCGCTGAAAAGGGAGGGAATTGAGTAGAAGCTACCTATACTGCTGTTTGCGGATGATACAGTTCTGATGAGTGATAATGAATGGGAGTTGCAGGGTCTGGTAAATGAGTTTGGAACAGTGTGCGAAAAACGGAATTTGAAGGTAAATGCGTGGAAGAGCAAGGTTATGGTCTTCGAAAGGGGTGAAGTCACAGAGTGTGAGGTGAAGCTGAACGATCAGGCTATGGAGATCGTCAATTCTTTTAAGTATCTGGGCAGTGTGTTGAGTAAAGATGGGACTATGGATGAAGAAGTGCGGGAGAGGGTACAACAGAGGAAGAGGGTTGTAGGAACGCTAAAAGCAGTAACAAGAAATAGGGTGGTCAGTATGGAAGTGAAGAAGTCCTTGCATGACAGTGTGGTAATCCCGACACTGACTTACGGAAGCGAAGCATGGACGTTGGTTGAGAGACTCAGACCAAGAGTGAGAGCAGTGGAAATGAATTACTTAAGGAGTGCGTGCGGAGTTACATGGAGGGATAGACAGACTAATGAGGAAGTAAGAAGGAGGTGTGGTGTGGAGGTAGATGTGCTGGAAAGTGTGAAAAGGAACAACTTGAGATGGTTCGGCCATATGGAACGTATGGAAAGCGAGAGAATGACTAAGAGGGTGTACGACAGAGAGGGAGAGGTAGACCGAATGAGAGGTGGAAGGATGGAGTGAGGAAGTACATGAACGAAGGCGGTGCTGGTTGGGGGGAGGGGCGTCGACTGACTGGGGACAGGGTGCATGGGGGCGGTTCGTTCGTGGCCACCCCTTCGGGGATCACGGCGTCAGGCAATAGATAGATAGATAGATAATACAGTATATTATATTGCCAGCAGGGGGGGAGGCAAATAACAAGTATGCCGCGGTCAGACTGGAGTGCGGCCCAAGTGACTGCACACCTCGTTTGGGACACCCTGTATATAATATATATATATATATATATATATATATATATATATATATATATATATATATATATATATATATAATATATATATATACTGTTTTAAACTCCATATTGCAGAGAGAGAGAGAGGGTCAATATGCAAGATGGCGTCTTTATAGCTTCAACTTGACAGCCACGCCCCCTGCCGTCCAGTTCATATAAAGACCGACCTAAATTGTCAGAAGTAAACAAAGCCTTCCTTATATCATTTCATTGGCTTTATTGTGGACATTTATGCGTCAATTCTCGCCCACAGCCTCAGGAATGAAAGGAGAAGGTCATGAGTTACAATCCTAACAGGTGATCTGCCTCAGATATACCGAAGGAGGGTGTGCAGGAGACGACAGAAGAAGGTCATGGATGGGTGAGCAACAATCCACTAATACGTTGCCTAGGCCTAGCCTAGCCTATATGGTACGTGGCACTATTTCTAACTCTACTCTTGCTTTGTAAGTTTGGGTATTTTGTGTCGGAGACAGATAGGCTAAGCTATGTATAAACATAACCGGTGTGTGTATAGGCTAGGCCTAGGTGCAGTTTTACCATTATCCACAGCCTGACCATAGGCCTAGTATCGCGCTGCGGCAGTGGCAGGGAGAGTTCGGCGTCCGTTTGATTAGGCTACTTGACGTTTGATTAGGCTACTTGACGCTCGTGCCTCATGGTTAGGCTACGTTTCTAAGCTTACGTGTTTAATCTGACCGATTTGTATCTGAATGAATAATATAGGCTAGGCCTAGCCTATATATAATTATATACTGTATATAGCCTATATATATATATATATATATATATATATATATATATATATATACTGTATACTCAAAGATACGATAATATTCAAGGACACTAGTGCGACGTTATGAGAAACAATTTATTAGGGAAAATAGGCACCAATAGATGGGGGCAGCAGCCCCCACCTATAATACTAGGTTAGGCTAATGTCCTTTCAAAGGGGTATAGGGTAGTAAACACTAGGATAGCCTATACCCGGTCAGAGGTAAGAAGAAGAAGAAGAGTCCTGCAGTAGTCTCCTTGAATGCTACCAAAGATACTCACAGATGTTTTTCTGGAAGAGGCCTAGGCCTGTGGCTCCAGTTCAGTAGCCTGGTCATCAATTTGACCCTGGCTTCGCCTGTGTGTGGTGGTTATTTGTGCCCTATAGCCTAGCCTAGGTCCTAATTAAACTTTTTGATAAATGTTTACCTATGGGCCCGTTAAAATATCCTCAAGTAACCTATTAAAAACTGGGCAGGGGGTGGGAGGAGATAAAGCGGAGAGACGATAGAGGGGTGGGGGCGCTGTTGGGGTTAACACAGGAGATGGAAACACAAGACATGGAGATGGTGAAGAAGATGCTGGAGAAAATGTGGAGGAAGAGAAATGGGGGGGGGGGGGGAGGAAGGAAGGAAGGAAGGAAGGAAGGAGGTGAGGGGTGGGTAAAAAAAAGAAAAAAAAAATCCCTTATACAGTACTATCCTTCTACTCTAAACTTTCCCTCCTACTAACGTTTCTGAGCCAGTACCGATTTAAAGGTCAGCCCTGTGGATCTACACAGTCTGCGGGCGGGTTCTAAAGAAGAAGAAGATGTAGTTACCGGGTGTACCCCATCATGTTCCCGTCTATTTTGACTGCCTTTGGATAAAAAAATACATTACCCTAACCTAACCTAACCTAGTATTATAGATTTATAAGTATTTATTTTATTATAAGTATTTATAGATGATTCATGTTGTATGTCGGTAGTGGTACACCCGGTAACTACATCCTTCCCAAAAACTGTTCAGGGGACTGGTTAGAACTTGTAGGATGTTTAATTGAATGTCGGAAATCAGTATTTACTGAGAAATAACAGTCTTAAAATGCGCTATGGGTCACCCAGGGTCCCTGCCCTCTCTTTCCCAGGCAATGTTATGTTATATTATATATTATATTATATTATATTATATTATGGTATGGTATGGTATGGTATGGTTTGGTTAGGTTAGGTTAGGTTAGGTTAGGTTAGGTTAGGTTAGGTTAGGTTAGGTTAGGTTAGGTTAGGTTAGGTTAGGTTAGGTTAGGTTAATCTAATCTAATCTAATCTAATCTGATCTGATCTGATCTGATATAATATTTGTACATTTTGGGCAGTGGGCGAGGCCGCGCGTATGTGGCGGCGTACAGACCCTCCCGTAAAACATAGCGCATTTTAAGACTTATTTTTCAGTAAATACTGATTTCCGACCTTCAATTAAACATCCTACAAGTTCTAACCAGTCCCCTGAACAGTTTTTGATAGGTTACTTGAGGATGTTTTAACGGGACCATAGGTAAATTTTTACCAAACTTTTGATCCTGGGCCCTCCACACTTTGTCCAGGCCAGGCTCAAACTTTTACACAGTGTCGGCATTCACTACCCTCTCTGGCAACACATTCCAGTCACCGACAATCCTGTGTGAGAAGGAGTATTGGGTAGGATGTAGTGAGCGGGCGTACCGCCATCTTTGTTTACATTACGCGTAGTGGCGTCGGACCTTTCTTATCATGTTCCCGTCTATTTTAACCTAACCTAACCTAGTATTCATGTAGTAATGACAGGGGGCAAATAGCAGAAAATATAGCGTCGAAATAGACGGGAACGTAAGTGCGAGCGCGGCGATCGCCCTATGTAAACAATGACGACCGTACGCCCGAACTCTACATCCATCCGAGTATTTCCCGAGGTTGAGTCTTGCCCTTGGTTTGAAGATTTTCTTTGTATTTCCTCTGGTGACGTCGTCTTCCCTCATTCGAAATATTCCCTCTGTGCAGTCATTGTCGTATTTTTGGGTTATTATCTTATACTGTATGCCTCAATCTGGTCTCCCTGTGATCTTCTGTAGGCCAGTGTCGGTAGATTTAGCCTCCTTAATCTTTCTTCATAGGTGAGGTCTTTAAGTTGAGGTACAGTACCAGTTTAGTTGCTCGGCATTGTACATTTTCAAGCGCATCTATGTCCTTTACAAGGTGAGGACACCACACCTACTGTATATATAAATATATACGGTATATATACCCGGTATATATATATAAATATATATAGCCTACCGGTATATATATATATACTGTATATATAGCCTATATAATATAATACAGTATATATATATATATATATATATATATATATATATACCGGTATATATAAAATATATAGGTCTAGTCTATACGGTATATATAGCCTAGGCTATATTATATATGGCATAAATCATCCAAGCTATATAGCCTAGCCTAACCTCAACCTATTAGCTAACCTTAGTTAGGCCTACTATTAGGCTGTTCGTATTTAGTGGGGGCTGCCGCTTAGCATATATATGTACGGTATACCGGTATTAACTATTATTGGTATTTAAGTGTTGCGGGTATATATGTACGGTATACCGGTATTAACTATTATTGGTATTTAAGTGTTGCGGGTATTCTGAAAGTTTGGCAGAATATTGTTAATAATAACACCCTAAGTGTATTGTTGAAAAATTTCCCACTTTTCTATACTAACGGTATCAAAATGGTACCGTAGTGGCCCTAGTGGATATGATCTAATAAACTGTTTTCAATGAGAATAAAATTGTAAATTTTCCTGAAAGTCTTGGGAAGTCGGAGCGCATCAATGCTTTCAGAGTTTTATCATTCACAGTTACATGACGCCAACTGTACAGGTTCCAAAATCAGGGTATGAAACGAAACTTACGAACGCCTAGTCCATTACTTTTAGTGTATTATTGTATATGTAAGGATGAAATTGTGGTTTATAGTTCCAATTCAGTATGATCAAAACAATGCTATACTGCATCATGTTCATTTTCTTCTATACTGTATCATGTTCATTTTCTTCTATACTGTATCATGTTCATTTTCTTCTATACTGTATCATGTTCATTTTCTTCTATACTGTATCATGTTAATTTACTTCTATTCATTCTCTTACTCGTTCAAGTCATCAAACAAAACTGCTCCGGTTTGACACCATGCACTGAGTGTCCAAAATGTAGCCTATATACCGTAGGTTAAAATACAGTACAGTATCTGAGGGTGTACTGGTACCATGTATTGTAGTTCGGGTACAGTACAGTATATACCGGTACATTAAAATTTCTCCTAAAAAATGTTCTGTTAAATAATTCATAGGCTTTTTAGAAGTCAATTTCAACCAGTTTACAACCCTGCATCACTTGTATCGAAATTCAATTATGATTTATTTGTCAGTTTCCCTTTCTTTATGTCCATTTTATGTGTTGTGAGCCTTATGGGGTCCATTTCGCTATTATTATAGTGAAATGGACCCCACAAGGCTTACAACACACAAAACGAACACACAGAATACGAAACTGACAAATAAATTGTAATTGAACTTCTATATAAGTGATGCATGGTTGTAGACTCAGATAGTGTACTGTATTCTGCTAAGAACTAACATTACCATTTATTGTAAAGGAGTGTGATACATTCCTTCCATGCTTAGAAGACTTTTCAATATTAATTGTAAGGTGAACATGATATTTGGCAAGAATGTTAAGTGCGGGCGTACCGCCATCCTTGTTTACACTACGCGTAGTGGCGTCGGACCTTTGCCATCCTGTTTCCGTCTATTTTGGATACAATAATATGTTGAGGGGGGCTCTTGCCCCCTCACCCTCCCATGACATATTGTCATCATCATATACAGTATATTGCCAGCAGGGGGCAAATTACCGAAAAAAATCGCCGTCAAAATAGACTCGAACTTAACCACGGCGATCGACAAATGTATACATGGCGGCGGCGGGGGAGGCGTCGGACCTTTGCAATCATGTTCCCGTCTATTTTGAATGCCATTGGATACAATAATATGTTGATGGGCTCTCACCCCCCCCCCCCCCCCCATGACATTGTCATCATCATATATATTGCCAGCAGGCGGCAAATAACCGAAAAAATCGCCGTCAAAATAGACGTGAAGTTAACCGCGGCGATCGCCCATAATCATGACGACCGTATGCCCGAACTCTACATCCATCCCTGATATTATTCTAATAGCAGTTATTGTTTCAGGTCCAACAGCTGAAATTCCAACACCTTAAAAAATCCCAAGTCTGGCGTCAAGATCTTCCCCTGCAGCACAACTTGGGGCGAGGTCGAGAATCCTGAAGCTACAGTATCTGGAGGTTCCTGGAAGATGTACAGACCGATATAAACGGAGACTTAAGGGGAGATTTTCACTTGAGAATTTTTTTTCTGGACCCTTTTCTCCCTCATTTTTAGCCCCATTGCTTTTGAGATTCTAAGATGTTCACCCCATTAGTTAGGTGATTTTGAGAACTTTTACTCTATTTCTTTCAATTTTAGACCTTTCGTGCCATTTAGGTGTCCATTTTTTCCTGGCGAGCGATAGCAAGCCTGTAATTTAACCCTCTCACTACCATATGACGCAGAGGTTGCCAGATTAGCAATAATAAATAGAGTTCTCTCACTCTTATAATTACCTCTCCAAAATTAGTTTTCTGCCCACAGCTAACTCAAAGACAACTGCAGAGGTTGAAGTAACTAAACTAAAGGTTTCTAAATACCCTTGATGGTAACAAAGGCTTTAAAGTATCCCTAATAGGCTCAAAATTGCGTCAAGGACGTGAGAGGGTTAAGAGGAACCGAGAAATTTTTCTACCAAAAAATGTACAAATTTATCTTGAAAGGGTGTCTAGTGGGTGTAATTTAAAGCTTGATAAAAAAATTATCTTGAAAGGGTCTCTAGTGGGTGTAATTTAAAGCTTGATGGAGATCTAGGGAACAAACTAAAAACCTCCCCTTAAGATGGAAGCAAGAGTCATTGTGAAGGTGGAACGGCCGGAGGAGTGGGAGACCGAGGAACAGGAGATTGACGGAGATGTGTTGTTGCCGAGTAAGGGAAACAGGTATGGGGGTGAGGGAGATCTTAATACTGAAGAAAGGTTGACGCGTGAGGGAGATAGGTGTGGGAGTGAGGGGGATAGGTGTGGGGGTGACGGAGATAGGTGTGGGAGTGAGGGGGATAGGTGTGGGAGTGAGGGGGATAGGTGTGGGAGTGAGGGGGATAGGTGTGGGAGTGAGGGGGATAGGTGTGGGGGTGAGGGGGACAAGTGTAGGAGTGAGGGAGATAGGCATTTTAATATTGAAGAAAGGTTGACGAGTGAGGGAGACAAGTTGAACGATGAGGAGTGTGGGTTGGGGAGTAAAAGAGATGGAAGTGAGAGAAAAAGGGCAAGTATTGAGGAAGATGAGTTGACCAGTGTGAGAAAGAAAATTAAGATTGAGGTAGAGGATAAATTGACTAAGATTAAGGTAGAGAATAAATTGACTACTAAGAGAGAATATTTCGATAGTGAGGAAAGTGGGTCGCATAATGAGGAGGAGGAGGATGAAGAAGAAGACACGTCACAGACAGACAATGAAATAAACATTAAAGAAGAGGTGATGAATAGTGACGAAGATGCGGTGACTGAGGGCAACGAGGGAATGTGGGTGAGTCAGGGTTTACAAACGGGTGAAGATATGCCGCAGTGCATCGTGAAGTTCGAGGAAAAGGAGGAAGTTTGGGAGAGCGACGACGAGAAAAGCAAGAAGAAGAAGTCAAAGCCAAAGAAAGGGGCCTCCAAATTGCACCCAAGTACCTGTGAGCAATGTAACAAAGTCTTTAAGAGCCCGAGGGACCTCCAGAAACACTCGTACATTCACCGGACGGACGAGCAGGTGAACTGTCCGGACTGTGGCAAACTATTCGGCCGCCTTGCCCTCTTGAAGAAGCACAGCGTCGTCCACGTCTCAGAAAAAGGACATGAATGTCCAGTATGTCACAAACTGTTCGCCCGTCGTGGGGACCTAAACCGCCACTCTAACGCTCATAATGGGGACAAGAAATATGTCTGTGAACTCTGTCTCAAACATTTTACTAGGAGAGGGCATCTGCTTGACCACGCCGCTGTCCACTCGGGGGAGCGTAAATTCATGTGTGATATCTGTGGGAAAACCTTTAAGTACCGGCACGACCTGGTGAACCACGCCGTGCTGCACACGGGGATTAAAAAGTTTGAATGTCCCGAGTGCTCCAAATCCTTCGCCCACAAGGGGGAGCTGCGGCAACACTCGGTGGTACACTCGGAAGAAAAGAACTTTGAATGTGAGACATGCTCCAGGCAATTCAAGACCCGGAGCACCTTAACCAAGCACATCGCCACACACATCGGGATAAAGAATTTTGAGTGTCCGATCCCAAGCTGCGGTAAAATGTTCGACCGTAAGAGTAACCTGGACCGTCATGCCGTGGTCCACAGCCGGGCGAGGAACTGGGAGTGTACCTGGTGCCAAAAAGCCTTCACCCAGAAAGGCAGCCTAGAGAGACATATGGCAGTGCATAACGATACTTAATGTAAAAACAGGGTGCGTGTGTTATTAATAATAAATAATAATAAAATGGTTTAACCCCTTCTATACCAGAGACGTCTTTATCTATTTTCTAGCTATATTTAAACAATTTTCTGCAGTTTGAGAAGGATCCTTGGTAGTAAAAAGAGCTAAGTGAGATAGTTGGAAGCCTGTTAATTATTATAGGCCCTTTTTAAACTAAATTAAATCGTCTAAAAGTAGCCAGAATAAAATTGAAATGACGTCGCCGGTACAGAAGGGGTTAACCAGATCGCTTAATCCAAAGAATCCATTGGTGAGTCCAGTGGAAAGAGAGTGAGGTTGTAACTTGTTTAACAGACATATGGTGGTCCTTACTTAATGCAAAGACATAGTGGTGGTGTTTGTTGTTGCATAGAAAAGAACATGGTACAGTAGATGCAGTACAGTATTGTAAATGTAAGAGATTCAATCGCCATCTCTTAGAATTCCGGCCACACACGCAAGTAATACGCCACTACAGCAGCTTATAAAACAGAGGTCGAAGGGAGTCATTTTTTGTATGCAGTGGTAAGACAGTGACGTTGGTTATTGATTGCAATATGTTCAACAGAAAGGCAGCATCTTGAAACGTGTGGTGCATACCTAATGGAAATTTGGGGTGTGGGTGGGTGTTTTTATTTTATTTTATTTTATTTTATAAGTACAGTATATATAAATACTGTATTGTAAATGTAAGACATTCAATTGCCAGAATTCCGGCCACACACGCAAGCAATTTGCCACCACAGCACCTTATAGAACAGAGGACAGAGTGAGTTACTTTCTTAGTGCAGTGAAAAAACCATGACTCGTATTCTTCAACATTCCTTCCCTTCGCAGAGCCTGATACCAAGTGAACACTGTGGGTATGAGTGTTGTTTATAGAGATTAGACGGATTAGCACTCCCATTTCTGAAGCTAGCGTCATTTTTCAAGCTATTTCGTAGGTTACGGTACCGGCACTACGAAGGGAAATAATTGTTTAACCCCTTCTGTACCGGCGACGTCTTTTTAGTATTTGTCTAGCTATATTCAGACGATTTTGTGCCGCTTAAGGGGAGGTATTTAGTTTGTTCCCTAGACCTCCATCAAGCTTAAAATTACACACCCTTGAGTCCCTTTCAAGATAAATTTGTACATTTTTCGGTAGAAAAATGTCCCGGCCAAAGGCCGGTTCCTCTTAAATTACAGGCTCGCTATCGCTCGCCAGTATAAAATCGACACCTGAATTGCACGAAAGGTCTTAATATGGGGTGAAAGTTCTTAAAATCGCTAAACTAATGGGGCAAACGTTTTATAATATCAAAAGCAATGGGGCTAAACATGAGGGAGAAAGGGGTCAAGAAAAAAATCCCTCAAGTGGAAATCTCCCCTTAAGAAGGATCTGGGGTAGTAAAAAGGGTTAAGTGAGATAGTTTGAATAGTTCAAAGCCTGTTCATTGCTGGAGGCCCTTTTTAAACTGAATACAGTACAACCGTCTAAGAGTACTGTAGCCAGAATAACGTTAAAAAGACGTCACCAGTACAGAAGGGGTTAAGAATGCCACCCTAAAGCCGGTATCACACGAGAGCTTTTATAGTCAAAAAATTTCTGGCAACATTTCGGGAATATTTGGCACTGGTATCGGAAACTAGACTGATGATAGATGAATTTAGGTGACCGAAATATTATAAATGTTGACCTCATAAGCTGCCAGACCAGTGTTGAGGATAAATGTTGAGTGAAGAAGCGCTCGCGTGATACCGGCTTTAGATTGGTTATTACAGGTCTCACTCGATATACGATTGGGTTACGTTCCTGAAAATATGATCTTAAATATAAATGTAAATGTAAATTGGGCCATCGGATAATGCGGGAGATCTGTATTTATTCAAGTCTTTAACCCTTTGAGTACCAGCGAAGTGTTATATTTATTCCGTTTAGGCTATTGCCGCAATTTCTGACCTTTACACATTGAATTTTATATTTTATATTATATGTGTGATTTTATGTTGGAAGTGTGATGATGTATTTTATTATATATTTTATCAAGAATGTTTAATTTTTGTTATGTTCTTCGAAGCGTAGTGACGTAACTGAGGGCGTGTCCATTCAGTTTGCCGTTGTTGACACTTATACAGTCCATCCTCCTATAACGCGACTTTATGGGCGGCAGAGCCCGTCGTGCTGTAGGAATTCGCGTTATAGGAATAACACAGTACTGTATATGGAGATAATTCTATAGGAGTCTGCGCCCCACAATTTTGCCCTTTTTTTCCGGATTTCTTGCTAAACAAACACCTGTATTACCTACCAGATATCATCAAACCATTAAGAAATATAAAAAAACATAACTTACCTTAAAACTAATGAAGAAAAATGGGTCGATCCGACCCTCGCACTACATGAAATTCGCTCTATGCGATCGCGTATACATACGGCGGTAAATAAAAGTGACCGGTCGATCCTAGGAAAGACTTAGAATATATTTGTTCCTAGACTATATAAAAATGTATGAATATATAAGAGAGAAATTAGTTAGAATTGTTTTGAATCTACAATAGCATGGCCACAATTAACTGCATAAATGAACTATTTATCGGGAACCCCCCCTCGTGTCAAAGGCGGATCGCGTTGTAGGAATTCGTGTTATAGGAGGATAGACTGTATATTAACAGTTTTAGCATTTTTTTGTTATCCCCAAATTAATTAATACAGCATTTGATCAGACCAAGCAGACAAAAAGCAGAACTGCGTGTGTCGAGTGCCTCCCCCAGAGTTGAATGACAGGGACTGATTGTGAATGTATTGGAGCTTTTGCTGGGTTACAGATTCTTGAAGCAGCGAGGAAGAGAGCATGTGAGCGAAAAATACAGTATTCAGACTTCAGCATTGTTTTGAATCATCAGTATGGTGAAATATGGTATAATTTACCATTAGCAATATTTGCAAATGCTTTCTTGCTTTGGAATTGATAGAAATTAACTTACATACTTTGGTGTGCGAGCGCTATTGACTCTCGAAGCGAGGGCCAGAGAGGTGTGGCGCTTAAATAATTAACTTGAACGTTTTTTATTATTATTATACAATGGTAGACATATTGGACATTTTTTGCAAAGGCAGTCCCAAACATAGTGAATTACAGTATTGGAAAGACCTATTACATTTGCTTTGACCTTTAGCCAACATTGCTTGTAGTGTGTCACCTGAACTTCTAAGATACCGGTAATGTAAATAAGTCTCCACATGGTGTACAATTGTAAATACATAATAACCCTGTCTGTAAGAGTGTCAATTTTATTTTATTCTTGTTGTGTTAAGTTATAAAATTTTACTCAACTTAAGATGGACCTTCCGACGTAGGGATGCGGCGACCGCATCGCCCGTCACTTTGGTGGTGCAATCAGCTTCTGTAGCAGTGGACCACTGGTTCCTATCTTCAGAAAATTCCTGTGCTTGGTATGCTTCCAGCCAAGGCCCCACTTGGGTAAATAAAACAGCAAAACAGTGGTGGAACTGCCATCTGGGTGAGGGACTGCTCTGGGTCTACTCCTTCAGTACTAAAAGTCATAATCCACTTATTGGAAATGGCACTGTGGAATGGGTCAGTGGAGGCATGTCTGGGAACCTGGAGGCAGTTTCTGCCATTGCCATCCCTTTTGGGGCGTTTCCTCTGAAAGCGGGGCGTCAGATTGATGATGATGATGATGAAGATGGATCTCTAGGAATCAAGGGGATATAAAACTTCCTTAGCTTCATAAAATAATCTTATGAAAGCCAGCATGAATTGAAGAAAGGTTTTGTCACATTGAGAGGACCTTCAAACTGGTATGCATTGTCAATATAATACCATTATTTTTGTTCAAAGCCATTTTCCTTGCCAGTAAAAGAGAACTGCTGCCATACCTAACAATGAGAAGACTCCCACTCCCCTCTGGTGATGGGTTGGTCTATCAGAGTGAGAGTTGAGCGTTCTCTGCCATACCCATAGCTTACTCTGACTGTTCCTTTCACTTATATATTTTCTAGATCTCAAGTGGTGGCGTCTCTTCCGTGGATTGACCTCTCTACTGCCAACCGAGAAGTTGGCAGACTGGGTGTAGGAATAGGTTTTTACACCATACCCGAAAGAGGATTTATGGAGCTCCGATCTTACTCTCAACCATCTGAACAATTTAACCAGCACACCTAAACTTCGTTAGATGCGGGAATAGCCTCCCGAAAATATCAAGCCCTGGTGGGGGCTTGAACCATCGACCCTTGGGTTGCGAGGCAGACACCTTACCAGTTAGACCAATAGAGATATCCCACTTGGCCTGGTCGGCTCAGGGTATTTCCGCATCCGATTAATGTTTAATTAAGCTAGCCTATTTCCACTGACTTTACATGGGAGCCAAAGCGTCACATTTTCCTTTGTCCCTCAACTTTTCTTTCATAATTGTTAAGGGGCACAGGGCCCTGGGAGGGGCTTCGGTGTCCTGGGATTTTCCGCACTCTCCTCAGCACCTCGCCTGGGAGCGGCTACAGTCACTTGAGCATTCTTAGTGGTAAAGCATGGAGGCGCTCACTTATGGCCTTGGCCTTGCTCGGGACCTTGGGGCTACTCGATCAGACAGCCTGGGGATCAGCAACAACAACAATCCCACTCCCCTTGTAGGGAATGGTGTACTCTTGGTGTAATAGAAGCGCAATTAGCCAACCTATGCTTCAGAAACAGAAACGTGACCTAGAAAGACGTGGAATCGGACTACAGTACTGTATATACTCTGATCTCATATTAGATAAACTGACAAGTGAGGCAGCTCTGAACAGGGTTGCCTGAAACACCACCATTTGGATGAGAGATAGAAACTGCATCTCGTGTTGGACACTTAGTCTTTAAATTTATGTACGGGTATGTATAGTTAAAAGGATTTAATTTTCTCATTTTCATATCTACAATTGGATAGCCACCTAGCTATTAAAAGCCTATTTGGAGTAACCAAAGCTGCTCAAATAGTATAGAAACATTTAACATGTACACTCGCTCCAAGAATTATCTGCACCCCTATGCTGATCATCTGGTGTGTACAGCTCGGTAGGGTTGGCACCTCTGCCTGCAACTATATCCATGTGTCAGAGACGATCCTCTCTGACACATGGATATAGTTGCAGGCAGAGGTGCCAACCCTATCAAGCTGTACACACCAGATGATCAGCATAGGGGTGCAGATACTTCTTGGAGCGAGTGTACTTCATGCGCTACACACCGCATACAATTTAGAGCTGAAGTCACAGGCTTAATGAGCCTCTTCAAGGGATGTTCCGTAAGAATCTGTGAGAATAATACGTGAACAGTGCACAGGGTATGTAAGTCCCTAAGATTACCGTTTCATTGGTGGTGATGGGCTGGTCTATCAGAGTGAGAACTGAGCGATCTCTGCCATACCCATAGCTTACTCTGACTGTTCCTTTTACTTATATATTTTCTAGATCTCAAGTGACGGCGTCTCTTCCGTGGATTGACCTCCCAATTTACCAAGATTGGAAGCCAAAACGTCACATTTTTCCTTTGCCCCTCAACTTTCTCTTCATAATTGCTGAGGGGCACAGGGCCCTGGGTGGGGCTTTGGTTTCCCGGGCGTTTCCGCACCCTCCTCAGCTCCCCGCCATGGAGTGGCTTCGGTCACCCAGGCTTTATTGTGGTAAGCAGGGAGGGTTCTGTGGGGGTGCTCGGTTATGGCCTTAGCTTTGCTTGGGGCCTTGGGGCTGTTCGGCCAGGCAGCTTAGGGAACAACAACAACAAAAACAACCGTTTCATTGTGTGCCTTGGTAATAATATAAAGTAGTGTATAGTACCCGAGTGTCAAAGAACTCTTTATTCATCTTGCCAAGGTAATGGCCAAGTTGGAAAGGCCTCCAAGGAATACAGGAATACAGGTATGCTCTAAATGTTTATTATAACAAATTTATTGTATTTTCTTTACAGATTAGATCAGGTGGGTGTTGGGAAGTAAAGCTTTTTGCAACGCCACTTCTTTTGTACTGTATGTAGAGTGTGTGAGATGCATGTGAAATGTTATTGAACTTATATAAGTTTTGGGAGTGTGATAATGGAAGTAGGCCTACAGTAGTAAGGGTGTGAAAGATAAATATGGGTGGTAACAAGAGAGATGGAGTAGATGAATGTAGAGCAGAGAATGAAAGTCCAGTGAAAGTAACGGGATGGGAAATGAGAGGGAGAAGAAGAGAAACAGCTAGTGTCTGAGGAGAGGATCAGGAAGTAAAAAGTGTGAGGTATTGAAGAGAGTGAAGATAGGTAATGCATCAGGGGTAGATGGAGTGTGTGGCGAGATGCTGAAGTATGGAGGTGACGTAGTGATTAAACATCTGGAAAATGTGTTAGACTAGCATGGGGGAAGGGAAGAATGTAGAAGACTAGAAATCAGTTCCCCTGTATATGGGGAAAGAGGAGTGAGTGGGGGATATATATGTAATTAGCATAATAGGGAAGCTGCACTGTAGGATAGTGAGAGAGCTAACAGGAACTGGTATGGGAGAAGCAGGGTGGGCTTATATAGGAAGGGCAGAGGATATATAGATCAGATCATATTGAGTTCTGTTGTGTAGAAGGGAAGGAAGTTGTATGCTGCGTTCATGGACTTGGAGAAAGCCTATGACAGTAAAGAGATTATGCGAAAAGTATTGAGAATAAATGGAATAGATGTCAAGTTGCTGAAAGCGGAGAAGAACATGTTTGAGGGTGCAAGAGCGGCAGTGCATGTAGAGGAGGAACCGCAAGTTGTTTGAGGTGAATGTTTGGGCTAAAGCAATTGTGTGTGATATCTTCGTGGTTATTCAGTATATTTATGGATGGACTCATGAAAGAAGCATAATGAAGACCTGTAGATGTTGAAATAGGTCTGGTAAAGGAAGGTCGAGTGGTTGCAGGGTTTGGTGAATTTATTTGGTAGTGTGTGTGAGAAATGGAACCTGAAGGTCAATGAGTTAAAGATTAAAGCTTTGGTCTTCGAGAGGAGTATAGTCACAGAATGTGAAACGAGGTTGAATTCTTAGATAATGGAAAATGTCAAGTCATTGAAGTATTTGGGCTGTGACACGTAAAAATGAGAGTTTGGAGGATGTATGGAGACTACTTGATTCATGGTTGAGGAAAGTCAACCATTCATGTTAGGAGGGACTTTGGGTGGATCGAGTTGTAACCTGGGAACCCGTGCGGATATATCCCCAGGAATGGAGTCGGAGGGTGAGTGCAGCTACGCACTTCTGCGGTGTAAGCCTACAGTCAGTGAGTGAGTATACTACAGTATTAAGATTTTACCAATGCTGAAGTTAGAGAATATTTTATCGTCCAAGCATGAATTAAGGAGTACATGTGATGATCAGTCCAACAAACTGATTAACTTTGTTTATTATATTGCTAAATTATTGATTTGGAGAATTTCAATCACTGCACAGAAGTAAACCTTTCTCTGATTCAACTTCATCCTTTAGTAGCCTAGCTATACACCCCAACATTGGGCGGGTGCCCAACTCTGAAAGGAGTTGAAATAGGGGAGGTATCCCCCCGCCAAAGGTGGCTTTCTAGGGCCTTTCCTAGCTGATGCTGAGAGGATTGGGTTCTAGTCATGTGGTGATGGGCTGGTCTATCAGAGTGAGAGCTGAACGATCTCTGCCATACCCATAGCTTACTCTGACTGTTCCTTTTACTTATATATCTTCTAGATCTCAGGTGACGGCGTCTTTTCCGTGGATTGACCTCCCTACTGCCAACCTAGAAGTTGGCAGATTGGGAGCCAAAGCGTCACATTTTTCCCTTGCCCCTCAACTTTCCCTTCAAAATTGCTGAGGGGCACAGGGCCTTGGGTGGGGCTTTGGTTTACCGGGTTTAGCCTCCTTACCCTCCTTAGCTCCCTGCCATGGAGTGGCTTCGGTCACCCGGGCTTTGTTAGTGGTAAGCAGGGATCGAGGATTTTGTGGGGGCGCTCGTTTATGGCCTTGGCCTTGCTAGAGACCTTGGGGCTGTTCGGCCAGACAGCCTGGGGAACAACAACAACAACAACATTGGAAAATATGTAGCTGATCTTGGGTGTGCATTTGTGAGTTAAGAACATCTGGCCTGGGAATAAGAGTGGTTCCAGACATGTAGGATGATGTAGCACTTCTCATACTAGGAACCGATTAGTTGAACACCTTGATTCAGTCTTATTAAGGTAAATACTTACGTGTGAGCATTGTAAATGTGTTCAGCGTTGAGTTATACTCACAGATACTCGCAGACATTGATCTGGAAGTGGCTTATTCAGCCTGTGTCTCCAGCTCTATATTAAACACAATATTTTGTATTCACCCTTCACCCAAACCATATGATTTTGAAGGGGGGGTGTATTTGTGAACGTAAATATGAGTGTGTTTATGTATGATAGTAAAATTGTACGCATAAGCCTTGCGAATGTCTCATTGTACCGGTGAAAATAGTTTAGTCTACTACTAAACTCTGTTTTCTTATACTAAGTCTTTGTTAAAAGAAAACAAAATGCGAGTGCTAACTATTCTAAACATATTTTCCCATATATTTATGTGCATGCATTTAGTACGGTATTTTATTTATTTTATTATTTGTTTTCGTCTTCTATGTGTAAGAAAGGATGAGGGCTGGTCCTGTCCAGAGTGAGGTTTGGCATTTTCTACATAACCTTAGCCGTTTCTGTGTGTTTTTCCTATACTGTAGGCTAGTGTTTTTCTTACTTGGGGTCGGGCGGTTAGGAATGCTATGTCCTCCCCTTGTAAAATTATACTACTTGACGAGACAGAGAAAGGGGCGAGGGAACGCGAAAGTGGTCCCGGACCCTAAGAATTAGAACTTCAAATGTTGTTTCTGTTCGGATTCTGTCTTGAATTGGTCACCCCCAGCTATTGGGTATGTGCCTAAGTGTGTAGGCCTACATGTGTAAGAAGGAGACAAAGGGCATAGACAAGGTTCAGGGTATTATAAGGCTATAGTCCATAGGTGTTTGTAGATTATAACATACTAATTACTTTACTTAAATTTGTTTACTTTGTAGAATTCCGCTCTCTGATGGCGCAGCTAAGGTGGTTGCCAACCATTTGTCTAGTTGGAGCTTGAATGATTCCGTTGAGACCCCTAGCTCTCAGCTCCCTGATTGACTTTGGAACGGCATTAAAAAGACAAGCTCCATTTTTTGTGAATGAGTTATGTAGGACTGTTGCTGCTCTCTGTGTTGTGGCCTCTGTCCTCTTGATATAACAGTCTACCTCTTCTTGGGTGGTTATTCAGCTGGAGTCCCACATCCGGTACAAGCCCCTCAAAGGTCTTCCAAACATAAATTACTATATAGGTACCGCTCGCGTCTTCTTTGTAAGGAGTAGCCTACAGTTTCAGCTCCTCCAGCCTCTCCCAGTAATTCATATGTTGGAGGCCAGCTCTTTAACGAATGGCAGCAACACATAGCCTACCTATATGCGAATGATTCAATGATATTTAGAAGGATGGCAATTTTGAAGAATATAAAAAGTTGCAGGAGAATTTAACCGAGATGAGAAGGTGGTGTGAAGGATGACAGCTGGCTTGGTAAATCACAGACGGAAGACTTCAAATATGAAATGTATGGAAGAAATGGATATACAGTATTTGAGAAGGAGGTAGCTGGAGTGGTAAAAGATGCAGAACTTTATTTCAGAAGTCAGCTGGCAGCCACATCGTCTATTAGATCAGATCAGATCAGACGAAGTATTGAGGGATAAGCCTTTACAACGGCACCTCGGATTATTCTTGCACATCGTGGAGGTTGCAAATGTAGCGGCGTTCGTTTCTGCAGTTGTATTTAGATATTTGCTTACATCTAGCGGTCATGTTCAGCTGCGCAGAAATGCCTTGTGACCCTTGTCTGCATCTACTTGAGAAGATATTACACATTTTACTATCCATATTTGTTGTTAATTATGAAAACTTGGAATTAATAGGACAGATATGCTTTGAAGTTTCTTTGTATTGCATTAAATATCGAGAAATAAATGGAATATATGAGCTTATTAGGATATATGTTTGTATTAATGATATTTAGACCACCTATAGTTACAATTTTGGATACTTTCAAAGAGTATATCAGTATAATTATGATTTTTGTCATTATACTTGCGATAAAATGCTGGTTATAAGATTAGCGAAATTCGTGTGAGTTGGGATTGGCAACGCTGGTACAGTTAGTTCAGTAGTTTAGTTCAGTTGATTTGCGGGAAGCTATAGGCCTTTTCATGGGCGCCTCCCTTTTTGTTTTCTTTCTTTTGTTATCTTCTTTGTGTCGTGCTTATTTCACTTATTTAAAACAATTTTTAACATTTTCTGTGTTCTTCCTTCTGGCGTCTTCTTTACTTATTTCTTTCTTCTACGAGGTTGCCGACAGCGTGGCCAATTTAGCTGCTTTACTGAGCAGTCACATTTTACATCTAGCAACATGAATTCCGGCGATATTTCGCAGATTTGAGACATTTTGAGTGATATTGTAGAAATTGTGGCATTATTATAGCTATTTTCGGATTATATTTCCTATCTAGCGACCTTTTAGCGACTTTTGACAACGAATGTAGCGATATCTTGTCTCTAGAATCTAGATTGGTTAAGTTGGTAACCCTGATTGCCAGACGCGTGCATGCATCCTTCTTTCGACTGAAAAGTGAAAACGGAGAAGGTGGACCTACGATGACCGCCCTGCGACGATTTCTTTGCAATATATAGTGTTTTTGCCACCGATTACGTATTTGTATGAGCTACGTTGGATCTACATGTACTAAAGGGTATGCATAAGGCTTAGTAGCGTATGTGTGTGGGTAATTTGGTAGATATTGGGTGTTTACATTCTAAAATGTTCAATGTTCCACCTGTTTCCGGGTCACCATCTTTGAAATTCAGCTCTTCAGTTTTCCATGTTTGCTCTCTGCCTTGCATATTTACCTTCTCCCCATGTCCTCCATGGTAATATTCCACATTAATTTAGCGGTGCATGACCAAAATAACGGATTTTTTTGTTTAACCTAGGTGGGCTAGGCCTATAGCCTAGGCTAGGTCCTAGGATAATTTGTATTTTTTTAATAGGCTAGGCCTAGTCAATATTATTTAAGCACTAGCTTAATAGGGTACGATTTTAGTTACTGGACACCTATTTGACAGGTACCACCAAGGATTTAATACAAATTTTTTGGTAAACCTGACTTTTTGGACCGACAGCGATTTCAGTCAGTTTTATTTTGTTTTTTGTAATTTTTCCTTCAGATATAGTGTTGTTTTATACTGAAGAGGAGCGGAAATGAGTATTTACCCATTATCCAACAATCTAAAAACACGCCCCCCACTAGTGGGGAGGGCTATGAAGTTCAGGGAAAATGAGGGGTTAAAAGCGTAAAAATACAATAATATCCTATAGCGTTTTGTATCAAAACTTGGCTCGGGTTTTCCCAAATTGCAAACCCATACAACCCAATTTTGTGAATACCCGAGCCAACTTTTGACGAAAGCTGGCTCGGATTTCACGGGGTGGAGTGGGTAGCCTAATATTTCATGTTATAAAAATAGTCAACTTTGGGAAGACATTAGCCTAACCCAACAACCTTACCTAACCTATCCTAGTATTATGGGTGGGGGCTAACACCCCCGCTGGTTGGGTTAGATTTTTTTTTTTTTTTTTTTTTAGGCTATTAGCCTAACCTAACAACCTTACCTAACCTAGTATATGAGTGGGGGCTGATGCCCCCACACCCCCGCTGGTTGGGTTACTTTTTTTTTTTTTTTTTTTTTTTTTTTTTTTTTTTTTTTTTTTTTTTTAAATGTGTGCTAGGCTATTAGCCTAACTTAACAACCTAACCTAACCTAACCTAGTATATGGGTGGGGGCTGCCGCCCCCACACCCCCGCTGGTTGGGTACTGGCTGAAAAACTTATTGTTTTACAGTAGCCTAGGCCTATACATGTATTTTAGCATTTTTTTTTTTTTTCTCCCTTATAATACATTTCAGCTCTTAATGCCATATATAGCAATGATGTATATGCTCTACCGGACCTATTAGGCCTAAACAGATCGATGGGCTAACTGTCGCTCCAAAACATCAGTATAACCAATTTTGTTTTCGGTTTCCAGTTTCCACGCATCCAACACCAAGCTACACCTTTTTCTGGTCCGGTAGGCTAATAGGCCTAGCCTAGTATTGACAACGATGTAATAACTTTTTAAATGTGGTTTTTGACGAGAATAAAACGGCGTGTTTGTGCCGAAAATCGGCGGCGGGAGTCCGTCGTCGCTTCGGATCGTCGCGGTTTGTTTACCCAGGACGCTCGAGGTTACTACGGCCAGCTGTTTTACTTGCCCCCTGCTGGCCACATATATGACTATTATTATCATTCACGGGGGGGGGGAGAGCCCCCCCCCTCAACCCTGTCCTGTATTCCACGGCCTATAACGCAAGTCTCTCAAAATATGGACCCAACAACTGGTTATAAGCTTAGGTACGATTTTAGTTAGTGTACACCTATTTGACAGGTACCGCCAACGATTTAATGCATATTTTTTTCCGGTTTCCATGCATCCAACACCAAGCTACACCCTTTTCTGGTGTACGAAACACTAAAAAAGCAATGAGGACACTTTAATAATGATAATAGGAGACGAAATATAAAGACAACTCGGTTGCGTTCGTGGAAGTAGCATCGCTTTGTTTACTTTACGCTCGGAGTGACTTCCCGGTCCCGCCTTGGCGGTTGACTTCAAATAGCTAAGCTTAGGTACGATTTTAGTTACTGGACAGGTAGGCTACCACGGTCCACCAAGGATTTAATAAAGTCTGGTAGGCCTATCATTCAAGATCAAGGAGCCTACCGCCGCAGTTCACATGCTCTGTGTTCACTTATTTGACCGTTTTGTGGGTTCAGGCTCCCCCAGGACTAATTGTCATCAACATATATATGCCAGCTGGGGGTAAATTCAGAAAGAACTTAAAGAAGTGGTCAAATCCGATGCGTAGAGCGTACAAATATTGCTGTGGTAATCTCATTGGTATTAGGCTAGGTCTAGTAAACCAGGTGAGTAGGCTAGTTGGAAACCGGAAGGTTCTCCCAGTCGGAAAGCTCGCCCCCTACATTTTCGGAAGTTTCACCCATCAGAAGGTTCGCCCACCCAACGGAAGATTGACAAACGAGCGAACGGCCGGGAAGCCCGGGATATTATTCAATTACTGTACGTGTAGTTCTAAACACTACTTAGCCTATTAGTGTTTAATAGGCCTATGTATGACATTACTAAAATATAACGGCCTGTGTGCTTGTTTTTGTGTGTGTGTGTAGCCTATAGCCAATTGTTAAATTTCCTGTTTTACACCGGGGACGATTTTTACAAGCAATTTTTATTTTATTTCCTTGTTTAACTTGTTCCTTATTTAACACCTTACGAGCGGCCTATGCGGTTTATTTATGTGTACCGCACAGCGGGGTGTTTTTAGCCAAAATAGGGCTGTTTACGTGATCATTTTCATGCCTAAATAAGACCCAGAACGTAAAACAAGTACCTATCCCTGAAAGGGCATAAACAGAGCTTTCGAATGACACCATAACGATCCTTGTATGATGGATAGTTTTCTTGCAATAACCGTGCAACGCGAGTGCAAAAAGCAGGTAATTCGGTACTTTCAGTACATAATTGAGTATGTAGCGAGTGAGAGAGGGAGGAGGGAGCTGAGATTTGTGTCAGTAGGTTCGCCGCGGTGGTCTGGAGCAGTCATACGCTCGCTAGTCTCCTGCCACCACTTGTCTCTCTCTCTCAGCCACATTACGTGCTGAAATTGCCACTCGAGTTATGTCGAGCGCCGCCACATAGTCCAGCTTTATTTAACTCGACTTATGTTGCTCGCCGCTAATTAAGGGTTAAATAGGTATGAACCCCATCAGAAAATGCAAAAAAAAAAAAAAAAAAATGGTACGATTTTAGTTACTGGACACCTATTTGACAGGTACCACAGAGGATTTAATACATATTTGTTTTCGGTTTCCACGCATCCAACACCAAGCTACACCTTTTTCTGGTCCGGTAATAGTATTGAAAACGATATAATAACTTTTTAAATGTGGTTTTCGACGAGAATAAATTGGGGCGTTTGGGCCGAAAATCGGCGGCGGGGGGAGTCTGTCGTCGCGGTTTGTTTACCCAGGACGCTCGAGGTGACGGACAGCTGTTTTACTTGCCCCCCTGCTGGCCACATAGATGACGATTATTATAATTCACAGGGGGGGGGGGGGAGGCAGAGCCCCCCCCTCAACCCTGTCCTGTATCCCACGCCCTATAACGCAAGTTTTTATCAAAAAATTGACCCAACAAGCTTAGCCATTTAAAGTCGACCGCCATGGCGGGACCGGGAAGTCACTCCGAGCGTAAAGTAAACAAAGCGACGCTACTTCCACGAACGCAACCGAGTTGTCTTTATATTTCGTCTCATATTATCATTATTAAAGTGTCCTCATTGCTTTTTTAGTGTTTCGTACACCAGAAAAGGGTGTAGCTTGGTGTTGGATGCGTGGAAACCGAAACAAAATATGTATTAAATCGTTGGCGGTACCTGTCCAATAGGTGTCCAGTAACTATAATCGTACCAAAAAAATAGCCAAACCTAACTGAAAACTAACCTGTCTTGCCGACGGTCTAAACCCAGCTTACGTTCCCTGTTCATATTTTTTGGAAAAACTAAATAAGATGGTCACCAATTTTCCCATGGATTTTTTTGTTTTTCCCTGTTAGTTTTCATCAATATATAGTGTTTGGAAATAATTACAACCCTCGGTGAAACCGTTTTCCCCATTATACAACAAGCTTACGACACGCCGCCCGATAGTGGGGAGGGCTATGAAGTACAGGGAAAATGAGGGGTTAAATGCGTAAAACGGCGATTAAAACGTATTTTTAGCAAACTTGGCTCGGGTTTTAACCCTCCTGGCCCGGGCTAGCTCTCACAATGACAGTGTGGGCTACCCGGGCGATCTGGCCGAAAAACGTCTAGGCCTAGGCTACCGTATTTTTGTTTAGTTTAACTGCTAGAAATGTCCCACACATCTATAAATGTAGTGCGGTTTCCAATCTGTAAACTGGCGTTGAGTAGAGCTCTCTAAGTCAATTGGTTCAGTTGTGATGACGATTTCCGTGGAGCGAATGTTTCCGCGATGTTGACAATATCGGAGCTTTTCAGACACTAATTTCGTCTGACATCACAACAATAACATTGATCCGACGTCTCCTTATTGTTTTCGGAGGTGCGGTGACGCAACAATCGGCTTTGTTTACATTCGTCGGACGCACGGCGTTCAGACCAAGCTGAATAGGCTTTCAAGCTTATGGATTTTAACATGCTGCCCGGGCTCCTGCCCATCTGCCGCGGTGTCCTTTTAACATGCTGCCCGGGCTGGAAGGGTTAAGGTATTTCAAAGGCCTAAAACCCAATAATATTATTTCGAAAACCCGAGCCAAGTTTTGGCGAAAGCTGGCTCGGATTTTGAGAGTTTGTAGACAAAAAAAATTACAGTAACCTCATTTAGAAATTTGGCTCAGGTTTCCCGAAATTGCAAAGCCATAAAACCTGAATTTTGGAAAACCCGAGCCAAATTTTGGCAAAACTTGGCTCGGATTTTGCGAGTTTTAAGAGTAAACAAATTACAGTAACCTAATTTAGAATTTTGGCTAATGTTTCCCTAAATTGCAAACTCCAAAAAGCATAATTTTGGAAAACCCGAGGCAATTTTTGGCAAAACTTGGATCGTATTTTAACCCTCGGGACCCGGGCTGCCTGTTAGAAGGACGGTCGCCCGTACCCGGGCAAAATGGCCGAAAAACGTCTAGGCCTAGGCTACCGTATCTTTGTTATTTTAAAGGCTAGAAATTTCCCACGCATCCCTAAACGTAGTGCGGTTTTCAATCTGTAAACTGGCGTTGAGTAGAGCTCTACGTCAACTGGTTCAGTTGTGATGACGATTTTAGTGGAGAGTATTTTCAGGCGATGTTAGCAATACGACGATCTTTTCACTAATGAAACTACGACATACAGACGTACAATAACAAACGAGTCTTCTCCTTGTTTTCGGAGGTGCGGTGACGAAGCGACCGACTTTGTTTACATTCGTCCGACGCACGGCGTTCAGGTCAAGCTTGCAAGCTTACTGTCTGTCAGAAGGACGCCCGGGTACCTGCCCTTCTGCAGCGGTGTCCTTCCACAAGGACGCCCGGGTAGGAAGGGTTAACCCTCCTGGCCCGGGCTAGCTCTCCTAATGACAGTGCGGCGTACCCGGGCGATCTGGCCAAAAAACGTCTAGGCCTAGGCTACCGTATTTTGGTTAATTTTAACTGCTAGAAATTTCCCACGCATCTATAAATGTAGTGCGGTTTCCAATCTGTAGACTGGCGTTGAGTAGAGCTCTCTAAATCAACTGGTTCAGTTGTGATGACGATTTTAGTGGAGAGCATTTTCAGGCGATGTTAGCAATATGACGATCTTTTCACTACTGAAACAACGACATACAGACATACAATAACAAAAGAGTCTTCTCCTTCTTGTTTTCGGAGGTGTGGTGACGCAACGATCGGCTTTGTTTACATGCGTCGGACGCACGGCGTTCAGACCAAGCTGAATAGGCTTGAAAGCTTACTATCTCCTCAAAGGACACCCGGGCACCTGCCCTTATTTCGTGGTGTCATATTAAAATACACCTGGGCCAGAAGGGTTAAGAATCTAAAAAGAATAACTAAATGTCGCCTCATGATTTCCCTAATTGCAAAGCCATATAACCTGATTTATCGAAAACGTAGCACTTATTTAAATAATAAATATCCAGTAACAGACCTAGTACATTGGATACAAGCCTAATCCACACCTAACGCCTACAATATGTCCGTAGTACCTAGTAGGCCTACGTGGGATACAACACGAACCCTTACCGCCGCCCATTTAGTATTCGGGCGTATCTGTAAATACTACCGCAACTACGAATCTTGTTTCTGAGACCTAGTATATTAACCAAACCAAACAACCCAACCTAACCTAACCTAGACCCAGTATGTGGGATACTAAACTAGCCCTTGCATGCCAGCAACAGCGGATTCATAGTACTCAGTACGTGGTATTTATTACCCATTAATTTCCGGAAGTTTAAACCTATGCGAAAAAATCTTACCTCTCACACGTCACATCAGTAGACAAGCACCCATGTTCAGTAGGTATATCCCCAGTACATTGGGTGGATGAGTAGTGTCTACAATAATAAGAGTGTGACAGAGGTGAACATCCTTTGCATTCTACCGCCATGACTCGACTGGCAATTTTCAGGTAAATCAAGGTGGGTATCTGTGATTGGCAGATTGCAATGACGTAATCAACATATTATACCTCAGTGATTGGCTCCCGAGGGTATGCGTGACGTAGCATATGCGTTATAATGACGTGTTCACAAAAAAAAAATGGGAACCCAGTAGTGTCTCGTGCCGTGATGCGCAAAGCTGTGGAAATGAACACCTGTAGTTTCGACAGAGATGGGCAGGTGGAGTTAGTGTTGACTAAAAAGCTGGTGGACAGACCTCGGGAGAAAGGTGAAAATGGCGTGTGTACGAATACGGTGCCGTCTATAGGAAGGTATTGACAACCATGTTACGAAAAAAATCCATTTTAGTACCATATATTTTAATTAAGTTTTGCCGAGGTTTAAAACACATTTTCATATGATGTTTAGAGCATATAAAATCCATATTTGTTTTCAAATATTGCAAAATAATTGGTGACCAACTTATTTAGTTATACTTATTTTTTTTAGAGATTTAGGGATTATTTTTATAGTGAATTTCCGAAGGGGTGGACATATATGGCAATGAAGTACATGACCTAACTAACATATTTGTCTAAATAATATATCGATGGTTTCGACCCGGTGTAAAACTGGATAAATTCCGTTAAATTTTTGGTTTGTTTGCCAGGTTTAAGGTATGAGTGTTAGCCTACCTAAAACAAATAGGGAAAATATTACCGAAACTACCACTAATTTTCCCATGGTTTTTCTTAGTGGTTTTGATAAATCTACAGTTATACTACCCATATTTTGTCGCTATTGTGTTGGTACTAATGGGTTAATATTATTAGTAGTAGACTTAGTATGGTTTGATGATGCGCGGGAATGTATATTTGACTTGAAATAGATAGTAGAGTCGCATAGAACGAGAAATTGGTCGATAAACGAGGCCGTTCTATGTGATCGCGGCATTTTAGTGGCCCAATATGGTCAATGTTCGCTGTAAGCGTAAATTTCCGTCAGGAGCGTACGATATTTCGGCGCTCTATATGAGAACTCCTCGGATTTGCCCTACTTTGATGGTTGTCGTTGTTCCCCAGGCTGTCTGGCCGAACAGCCCCAAGGTCTCGAGCAAGGCCAAGGCCATAAAAGAGTGCCCCCACAAAATCCTCCCTACTTACCACTAACAAAGCCCGGGTGACCGAAGCCACTCCAAGGCAGGGAGCTGAGGAAGGTGCGGAAACGCCCGGGAAACCAAAGCCCCACCCAAGGCCCTGTGCCCCTCAGCAATTATGAAGGGAAAGTTGAGGGGTAAGGGAAAAATGTGACGCTTTGGCTCCCAATCTGCCAACTTCTAGGTTGGCAGTAGGGAGGTCAATCCACGGAAAAGACGCCGCCACTTGAGATCTAGAAGATATATAAGTAAAAGGAACAGTCAAAGTAAGCTATGGGTATGGCAGAGATCGCTCAGTTCTCACTCGGATAGACCAGCCCATCACCACTTTGATGGTGAAATTGTTCTATATGATCACATTCGTTCCTAACGAAAATATTGGAACAATATTTTAGGTCGGCGTTCTATAAGCGGCTCGTTCTATGTGAGCCCCTACTGTACATTGAAGTATTACAAACCTTTGCGAACCCATAAACAGAGAACGTGAGCTGGGTTTAGACCGTCGCGCACCCATAAACAGGGAACGTGAGCTGGGTTTAGAACTTTAGACCGTCGGCGAGACAGGTTAGTTTTCGGTTAGGTTAGGTTAGGCTAATGTTAATACTAAAATGCGACGGTCCTCGGTATTAAACAACACTGTAGCCTATATCAAATAAAAAATAAAAAAACATAAAATTACCTGAAACACTCTTATCTGGTTGGTGATAAATTTGTATCAATTTTGTTTTTCTTCAGTTTCCGCGTCTGCTGAACCATCCAAAAACACGCTAAAAGGCGTGTTTTGAAGGGGGGAGAGGGTACAACAGGGGAAGAGGGTTGTAGGAACGCTAAAAGCAGTAACAAGAAATAGGGTGGTCAGTATGGAAGTGAAGAAGTCCTTGCATGACAGTGTGGTAATCCCGACACTGACTTACGGAAGCGAAGCATGGACGTTGGTTGAGAGACTCAGACCAAGAGTGAGAGCAGTGGAAATGAATTACTTAAGGAGTGCGTGCGGAGTTACATGGAGGGATAGACAGACTAATGAGGAAGTAAGAAGGAGGTGTGGTGTGGAGGTAGATGTGCTGGAAAGTGTGAAAAGGAACAACTTGAGATGGTTCGGCCATATGGAACGTATGGAAAGCGAGAGAATGACTAAGAGGGTGTATGAGAGCGAGGTGGAGGGGTAGACCGAATATGAGGTGGAAGGATGGAGTGAGGAAGTACATGAACGAAGGTGGTGCTGGTTGGGGGGAGGGGCGTCGACTGACTGGGGACATGTGCATGGGGGCGGTTCATTCGTGGCCACCCCTTCGGGGATCACGGCGTCAGGCAATAGATAGATAGATAGATAGGTGGTAGTGGGTGAGGGGTAGTATAACTGTAGATTTACCCTCCCATTATCCAACGTTCTTAAAGCACAGATGTAAGTAATTTTCAGAGTAAATATACAATTTGTTCTGCCTTTGGATACAGGATGGGTTGAGGTACCCCCCATAAATTATTGAAATCAGCATATATTTTAACAGTAAGGGGTTTAATAAGAGTTTCACTGCTGTCAATAGGGAGAGTTTTTTGTTTTTTACAGTGCTATAATATATAGTACTGTACACATAAAATGTATCTCCGGAGGTTGATTTATTTTTTAATATGATCCCTTGCAACATCTTCATTCTATAATAGCCTTCAAAATTTCAAATATTGAGAATAATTAGTGGTAGTTTTGGTAATAAGTACCACAAATAGGAACTGTTATTGGGCGAAATTCCCGTGGGCGAAACTTCCATGGACGAATATTCCCGTGGGCGAACATGTACCGCGGGTGAACCTTCTGCCATCCGGCTAGTTGCAGTAAAAAGAGCGGTTGCACAATATCGAAAGAGTAACCCATCCTACTTAAAGTACGGTGGGATGGATGTAGTGTCCGGGCATACGGTCGTCATGTTTACATAGGTCGATCGCCGCGGTTAAGTTCACGTCTATTTGGACGGCGATTTTTTTTTTTGGTTATTTACCTCCTGCTGGCAATATATAATTATGATGTGACATAAATGTCATGGGGGGGGGGGGGGGGAATGAGTGGGGGCAAAGCCCCCTCTCACCATATTATCGTATCCAACGTCAGTCAAAATAGATGAGAACGTGATGGCAAGCGTCCGCCGCCGCTCTTCGTAGCAGTACGGGCAGTACGCCCGAATTTTACATTCTTGCCAGTACAGATAAATATGTGGGTGCATATCATAATTTTATTAGATTTTAACGACGTCCGACGACGCTACCGCACGGAATTTGTTTATGTACGCGGGTTTGTTATTTTCCTTTGTGGACCGTTATATTTTTTTTTAACTTGCCATATTCGGGAAACCTTACTACTGATGTGCGGACAGCTGAAGGTTAGGGAAAATATTACTGAAACTACCACTAATTTTCACATGGTTTTTCTTTTTGGTTTTAGGTAATTTGCATCATTATACGGTAGTTGAAATTAGTTACAATCCCTGGAAAATTTTATTTCTCCTGTTAGGCCTATCCAACGATCTTAAAACACTCCGATGTAATTCATTTTCAGAGTAAATATACAATTTGTTTTGCCTTTAAATACAGGATGGGTTGAGGGAGGCTTTGTCTCCCCCCCCCCCCATGACTTACTGAAATCAGCATCTATTTTAACAGTAAGGGGCTTAATAAGAGTTTCACTGCCATCAATAGGGAGAGTTTGTTTTTACAGTACTATATATAGTGCACATAAAATGTATCTCTGGAGATTGAAACACATTTTAATATGATCTTTGCAACATCCTTATTCTATACTATCCTTCAAATATTGAGAAATAATTAGTGGTAGTTTTGGTAATAAGTACCCAGGTTAGGTTAGGTTGACAGGGTAGGTTAATGACAATATTGTCGTCAGAAGTGCTGAAGTCATGTGACACGTCCACCGTGAGTTGGTGAAAATACCCGCTGGTCATTAAAATGATATGATAGAATGTCAAAATACTAAAAACAATTAATGCAGGGCAATGAAAACCGCCATGCATAGTAAGAAAACATGTCGGCGATAGCGTCGATGGACATAATGGTTTAAAAATATTAAATACAGTACTGCTAATAACTCGTAATGGTGATGGGCTGGTCTATCAGAGTGAGAACTGAGCGATCTCTGCCATACCCATAGCTTACTCTGACTGTTCCTTTTACTTATATATTTTCTAGATCTCAAGTGACGGCGTCTCATCCATGGATTGACCTCCCAATCTACCAAGATTGGAAGCCAAAGCGTCATATTTTTCCTTTGCCCCTCAACTTTCTCTTCATAATTGCTGAGGGGCACAGGGCCCTGGGTGGGGCTTTGGTTTCCTGGGCGTTTCCGCACCCTCCTCAGCTCCCCGCCATGGAGTGGCTTCGGTCACCCAGGCTTTATTGTGGTCGGCAGGGACGGTTCTGTGGGGGTGCTCGGTTATGGCCTTGGCCTTGCTCGGGGCCTTGGAGCTTTTCGGCCAGGCAGCTTGGGGAACAACAAACTCGTAAAATTTTGAAACGCACCCACATCTGTAGGCTACCATACCCCAAGTAGGATGGGTAACCGGCTCGGTAGTGTAGTGGAGGACGTCTTGGGCCTTATACCCCTGGTGACCCGAGTTCAATCCCACGCTCAGACATGAAGTTTTTTTTGCATACACTGGTAGCCAGTATCATTTCCCTTGACCAAGGAAATGGGTAATAGTGTCTGGTAATAAACTTTGGTCGAGCGCTATTGAAACTCAGACAGAGGACTAGAGAGAAATGGCGCTATACTGTATAAGTAACCTGTACATTATTATTTGTTCTGTAAGCCCTTTTTTTAGGTGGTTGCGAGTGTTATTGCTACCATTACCGTCTCCTTTATTATTCTTGTTTTGCTTTTAATGATATTAGCCCAGTTTGGAAAAGGGCACTGATATTTTTAATATAAAGTAAGGTTAACCCTCCTGGCCAGGGCAGCATGTTAAAATGACACCGCGGCAGATGGGCAGGAACCCGGGTGTCCTGTTAAAATCTGTAAGCTTGAAAGCCTATTCAGCTTGGTCTGAACGCTGTGCGTCCGACGCATGTAAACAAAGCCGATCGTTGCGTCACCGCAGCTCCGAAAACAATAAGGAGACGGATCAATGTTATTGTTGTGACGTCAGACGAAATTAGTGTCTGAAAAGCTCCGATATTGTCAACATCGCGGAAAAATTCGCTCCACTGAAATCGTCATCACAACTGAACCAGTTGACTTACAGAGCTCTACTTAACTCTTCCTACCCGGGTGTCATATTGGCATGACCACAAAATAAGGGCAGGAGCCCGGGTGTCATGCTAATAGGCAGCAAGCTGTCAAGCCTATTCAGCTTGGTCCGACGCATGTAAACAAAACCGATCGTTGCGTCACCGCACCTCCGAAAACAAGAAGGAGACTTTGGATCAATGTTATTGTTGTGACGTAAGACTAAATTAGTGTGTGAAAAGCTCCGATACTGTCAACATCGTGGCAAAATTCGCTCCACTGAAATCGTCATCACAACTGAACCAGTTGACTTACAGAGCTCTACTCAATGCCAGTCTACAGATTGAAAACCGCACTACGTTTATAGATGCGTGGGAAATTTCTAGCAGTTAAAATAAACCAAAATACGGTAGCCTAGGCCTAGACTTTTTTCGGCCATTTTGCCCGGGTACGGGCGACCGTCCTTCGGCGTACCAGCCCGGGCCCGGAGGGTTAATGCCAGTCTACAGATTGAAAACCGCACTACGTTTATAGCGTATAATTAACTCCCGTCCACTCACCAACTCTCTGCAATCTCTCTCTCTCCGCCGCAATGTTGCATCTCTCTCGCTATTCTATCGCTACTATAATAATCAGTGTTCCTCAGAGCTATCCCAGTGCATACCACCTCCTTTACGTAGGGCACGTGGTACCCGTCTTGCAACTCAATCCCACCCCTACTCTGTGCAACTCTCCAACCCAAGAGTGAAACGTTACTCTCAAACTTTCTTCTACTCAACAGCTGAGCTCTGGAACTCTCTCCCAGAATCAGTCTTGCCCTCTTCCTATGACTTAAATTGCTTCAAACTCCGTGTGTCCAGGCATTTTGGCTCGAACGTCCCTTGATTTTGGCCCTGTCACTCTTTCAACTATGGGGGAGGCACTCGCTATAGGCAGTTATGCCTTTTGCCTCCCTCAATCACATAGGAAAAAGAAAAAAAGAAAAAAAAGATGCGTGGGAAATTTCTAGCAGTTAAAATAACAAAGATACGGTAGCCTAGGCCTAGATGTTTTTTGGCCAGATCGCCCGGGTACCCTGCACTGTCCTTAGGAGGGCTGGCCCGGGTCAGAAGGGTTAAGGATGGTGATAGTGGGCATAGTCGCTTTGTTTACATAAGTTGCACTCTTGCCGCTGTGTTCGCGATAAATTTGACGGGATAGCGTAGTACCCTATGATGAAATACCTACCAGTATTTGATGCAGTTTTTAACCTAGCGGCTGCAACAATCCTCTCAGAGATTTTACTGGGCAGCGACGCTCCTCTCGGAAGAGATGTCAAACACTCCAATTGACAAAAATCAGAAGTGTAACTGTCAGGGTTTTTGAGGTGATCTTCCAATGACATACCGGGTACTGCCCAACATCTTGCCTCCACCCTGCTCGTGGCCGCTTGTTGCCAATTTTGCGCCACATTTTCAACTATGGACTACCGTAACACCTCAACCACGCATCTTTTGGGGTTCAGTACCGGTATGCAAATTCTGTAGAGTAGGTATGCTACTCTACAGAATTAGGATACCGGAACTGAACATCATAGTTCATATACTGTTCCGGTAGCTAAATGATATGTGGCATGGTACTGTACACTATTAAGACAGGGGTTTTGGTCTTTTTACAAGGTATCAGGTGAACTAAGCGCATCTAGCAATTCGTCGCACTCAGCGCAAGTACAAAACTAACTTGTTGAACTCGTCAATCAGCAAACATTTAGTAAATTGCTTCAAACTCTGTGTCCAGGCATTTTGGCTCGACTGTTCCTTGACTTTGGCCCTGTCACTCTTTCAACTCTGGGAGAGGCACTCGTCACAGACTGTTTTGCCTTTTGTATCCCTCATTCACATAGGAAAAAAAATACTGTACTGTACATTCCAACGAGCTACAGTATTTTGATAAGGAAAGAAAGCACAAAGTGTATAATTCTTATTTTAATAGGAAATAACAAAAGTATAAAATTACAGTAAAAGTCCTTTAATCCGACGATCGATGATTCGAATCTCCCAATAGTCCGAATTTTTCAATTTGAGGCCAAATCCGAATTCACCCGATGGTCCGAATTTCAAGAAGTCCCAAAGTCCCCTTTTTGAGGCATTAGTCCACTCAAATGACACACATATCATATGTTCATGAATTCACTTTAAAAGTTTACCATTGTCATTGTAGCCTATTACCTACTTCAAAACATTCAGATTAATGGTCAAAGGAAGCTACTGATATAAACGTAAACACCACATCGTCTGCTAGAGAGTTTGTTTTGCTCTTGAACGCATCCTTGGGACGCTCCGATGCGCTACTGGCTTGCACCGCATTTTCTGCAAGCGCATTCAGTCTTGAGCTTGAAAACGCACCTTTGGACGTTCCGATACGCTACTATTTATAGTTCAGTGATCGGAGGGTCCCAAGGGTGCTTTCAAGACAACAAGACAAGGGTGCTTTCAATACAATATAATATAACAGAGCACGTCACAAAAGGAAAATTACAAGAACCTCTCAGGGAAGTGCCGTGGTTAAGGCATTACTTCCCGAACCACATCTGATCTGATCTTCAAGAGCAAGACAAACTCGCTAGTAGACGATGCGGACATATGGTGTTTACGTTTATATCAGCAGATTCCTTTGACCATTAATCTGAATGTTTTGAAGTAGGTAATAGGCTACAATGACAATGGTAAACTTTTGAAGTGATTTCATGAACATATGATATCCTATGTGTGCACCATTGTGTCATTTGGGTGGCCTAATGCCTCAATGTTTTCGTCAGGCCATTAATACACAGGTTCATAGGGGTAAAGTCCGATAATCCGAAAAATCCACTAATCCGAACGAGGGCCGGTCCGCTGCCCTTCGGATTAACGGAAGTTTACTGTATATTACAGTAGTTGAGTAATCACTAAAATACTTTAACCCTTTCACGCATGTGTGGACGCAGGGGTTGCCGGTTAGCAATCAGAAATAGTTCTCTCAATCTTATAATTACCTCTCCAAAATTAGTTTTCTGCCCACAGCTAACTCAAAGACAAGTGCAGAGGTTGAAGTAACTAAACTAAAGGTTTCTAGATACCCCAGATGGTCACAAAGGCTTTAAAGTATCCCAAACTAGGCTCAAATCGCATCCTGTGCATGAAAGGGTTAACGTTACACATACACAAGCATGCATGCACACATTAACCCCTTCAGGATTATGATATATTTGAGTTTATTCTGGTTATCATATTCATATCACTTTAAAATATATTAAAATTGGTATTTAGCAACAGTAGGCAGGCATTATTAGGTTTGGGGTCCATTCAGTTTGGCACAGGCACGTAGTTTATTTGTGCTGCTATCTCCTTGACTAAATTTATCCCAGTATTAAAAGAGTCTACCCTGCAGGTGATTATATTTTAGTCTTTGGGGTAAGGATGTAGTATCCGGGTGTACGGTCGTAATATTAACATAGGTCATGCACTATGGACTATGGATGAAGAGGGTACAACAGGGGAAGAGGGTTGTAGGAACGCTAAAAGCAGTAACAAGAAATAGGGTGGTCAGTATGGAAGTGAAGAAGTCCTTGCATGACAGTGTGGTAATCCCGACACTGACTTACGGAAGCGAAGCATGGACGTTGGTTGAGAGACTCAGACCAAGAGTGAGAGCAGTGGAAATGAATTACTTAAGGAGTGCGTGCGGAGTTACATGGAGGGATAGACAGACTAATGACGAAGTAAGAAGGTGGTGTGGTGTGGAGGTAGATGTGCTGCAGTGTGAAAACGAACAACTTGAGATGGTTCGGCCATATGGAACGTATGGAAAGCGAGAGAATGACTAAGAGGGTGTACGAGAGCGAAGTGGAGGGACAGAGGGGGAGAGGTAGACCGAATATGAGGTGGAAGGATGGAGTGAGGAACTACATGAACGAAGGCGGTGCTGGTTGGGGGGAGGGGCGTCGACTGACTGGGGACAGAGGTGCATGGGGGCGGTTCGTTCGTGGCCACCCCTTCGTGGATCACGGTGTCAGGCAATAGATAGATAGATAGATGCACTCGTGGTTACGTTCCCGTCTATTTTTTCTATCATTTGCTCCCTGTTGGCAATATATATGATGATGATAAGTCATGGGGGGTGGGGTGACCTATTATTGTATCCCACAGTAGTCAAAATAGATAGGAGCATGGTCGCGAGTGCCGAGTAGTGTAAACAAGGCTGGCGGTATGCCCAAATACTGTACTATATCCTTACCGTCTTTGGTATCTAAACACCTTTCATCGTTCATTAATCCCATATTTGCAGATTTAAATTATACCTGTACCCAATTAAATGATATTGGTCGTACAATGAAATATGCAAATCTATAATGAACAGTTCCAAAATACGTTAAGACTAGATATATATGATTTCTCTATGGCTAAGACTATGCACCCTATACACACACAATGTGAGAGTATGCGCTGAGCATATGGTGCCGAGTGAGACAAGTTTGTATCTGCGCCGACTTCGATGGCATTAATTTACAATACACAATAATTTGATGGCCATTGTTTTTGGTTGAGACAGTGCTGTGAACTACATACAGTACTAGCAAGCTGGGTATTATATTTTTTGTATGTAGGCTTATGTATATTTGTAGGGTATTGATGGTCCCTTCTGTACTGTGTGAGTCTGGAATAAAGCATTATTATTATTATTCGCATATAATTACATGGATGCGAAATTGAATTTCCTACACTGATTTTCGTTGCGTTTTGGAAGAGTCGCCAAATAGGCCTACTGCATCCTTACTGAGTTAATTGGGTTACCACACATTCGCACTGTGGCGTTCTGACTCGGAATGTACCCTGGCGAAGTGATGACACCAGCCGTGGGATATCATATGTGGGGCTTTGCCCCCCTCACCCCCCATGACTTTTTGTCATCATATGTATTGCCAGCAGGGGGGGTAAGTGACAGCTGGCCGTGGAAAAAAACATTGAAAAAAAGCGGTCAAATTAGACGCGAATGTAACTGCAAGCATGTGACTTATGTAAACAAAGCGAACAACGGTACACCCACTAACACACTCCTTCCCCAGGAACTAAACTGCAAATTAGCCACTAATCATTAGACTGAGCTGCCCAAACTCTTGCTGTCTACCGATGGCATGGCGTGGGATCAAACTGCAGACCCTGCAATCAGCAGTCAGACATGCTACTGACCATCCTGTGGTATTTTATATCAAAATTTTATGTGTAGGTCATGCGATGTAATTGCCTATACGACATATCGCCGTTTACGACAAACTATTAAGTTTGTACAAAGGGTTGTAGTTGCATCCAGGAATTATCCTAGAATTTGAATACACTGCTATCAGTTATTGTAATTTAGTTTTTAAAGCAAAGCGATATGGGGCAGGTATTGAAACACCCAGTACGAGGCTTGGGGTAAACCGTGTATAGCGAAGCCTGTGTGCTGAACCCTTTATAGGTTGTGTAGGGTTATTGCATTTTATAAGTGCTAGAGTATCTGAGTGAAAGAAAGGTGTGTGATTGACCTTGTTTTGTTTTTTGCATTTTTCTTATTTGTCCTGGCATTTTGTGTTAATACAAAATATAAAAGACTTGCTTTAGACTACAAGTCTTATTGAAAATTACCCATATTTTTACTAAAAAATAATGCATATTATTGCAGGTTGAATGTGTAGCTATGCAGTTCAACTAATGAAGAAACCTCCAATGATTATGACCAGACTTCAGTATCGATCCACCTGGCATCCTGGATGATCATCCTACTTGAAGAATAATATGACAACCTCAGATAAATAAGGTAAGATAATTAATCATACAGTAGAATCTCGCATCCCACGATTTATTGGTACCGAAATATTACCGTGGGACCGGAATTCGTGGGATGCAGAGTATTAAAGTAATGGGGAAAATTACAAAAGTACTGGAGGCTATCGTCGGGCGACTATTGACCATCACTTTACATGCCAATAATCCAAAGTAAGTTGCTTTAACCCTCCAGCCTCGGCTACGCATTCTATAATACCGGTATATCCCCAGAACCTGGGGATTTGGCCGAAAAAATGTCTCGCCTAGGCTACCGTATCTTTGTTATTTTGACTGCTTCTGCATTTCCGCGCATCCCCAAGCGTAGATGTGTTTCGTACCTGTAGAATGGCGTTGAGTAGAGCTCTCTAAGTCGACTGGTTCAGTTGTGATGATGATTTCCGTGGAGAGAACTTTGTGGCGATGTCAGCCACTTTTCACTACTTTTCACTACTTAACAATAACACAGCCACACACGAACAAGCGACGCCTTACCGGCTGTTGTTTACATGCGTCGGACGGACGCCTTTCAAAACAAGCTTACAGGCTTTCAAGCTGCTATGAAAAGAAAGGTAAGTAAAACACAAAACTTAGAAAAGTTGATGAGGTGCTTATTGTGATGGATGTGGTGATAGACGGGAGGCGGATGTTAGTTACCACCCTCCGTGGCCCCACTCTCGTTCTCCGTCACCCCACCGTCGCCGCCAAAGCCCGTGAAATCATAGTCCATGGCATCAAGTTCGGCGTCCTGTAGATCTTCCATTAGCTCTGCATCCGTGGGAATCGTGTGGTTTTTCTTGGGATGAGAATTCAGGTAGCCATTGGATAGTACCGTGGGATGCGTAATCGTGGGATCGAAATGCGGGAGATGCGTGACTCTACTGTATTACCAGTACAGTCACTCAAAAAAAATTGTGGACCTATTCTATTTCTAATTATCCCCTTCTGTACCAGCGACGTACAATGGCCGACAGTAAGAAAATAACTCGCCAATACCAGCGCTGTAAGATGTCCGTCAATAGTATGAGGGGATGTACCGAGTGGTACCAGGCTCCATGACTTGTAAACACTGCTTTGAGACCTTGGCAACACTTCTCAGAGTGTTTAAATTATAAGGTCACACGGGCAAGCTGGCTCAGTACACATCCAGCTTTCGGGGTGAGAGGATGCTCTCTCTTGACTTTGAAGCCATTTTGGCCACAATGCTTGGTACTGGAAGTTACATTTATAGTAATACCCTCTGGTACAGTAAGGGTGGTAGGGCTTCGCTGCGTGTCTGCCTGCTGAGATCGGAACCTCTCCGGGTGGTTCGGGGCCGGGGGAGTGCTGGAGGGACCTTGGTGACCCTGGTTTCTGGGTCTTCTCCTGGATGACCTAGATGTGTGTGAATTTGTATTTTGTTTTTGTGTGTTCATAGTTTTCTGTTTGGTGTTCTCCCTATTCGGGCCAAAAAATAGGAAAAGTGGGGATTGGGCTTGAGTATATACATACAGTAAGGGTTATGGAAGTACTGTACAGTATATCTGGAAGTGAATTTTGTTTATAATTGTATATACTGTATATCAACTTCAAAACTATATATATACTATTTAATGTAAAGCAAGTTCCATCTAAAAATTATATCCTGGTACGGGTACTGTAGTTGTAATTGCTTAAAGAAAAATATAGGGGTCCATATATTTTTATAAGCGACTTCCTACTAACTTTCAATGTGTTTGTGTTGAGACTTTTATATTTTGTTTGTTGTGTTCGCCATGCATTTCAGTGAAGTTGTTGAGTTTCATATATTAAGTTCTTCCTAACAGTAGACTATTATATTGATAAATTAATCGATGAACATAACAAGAAAAATTTAACATTTGATATTAAACTTTCCGAGAAGAACAAGTGCATTGCAAAATTATACATGTTACCTAAATTTCATAAAAGACCTTATAATTATCGCTTTATTGCCAGAGCAAAATTTGCTACCAAGTCGTAAATTGCTTAAAATACATTAAAAGTACTCATAAAAGATATTGTAATACCAGCATGAGAAGAACTGGCATTAACTATTATTAGAGTGTTAACAATTCGTTAGAAGTTATTGATAAAATAAATACCATGCCGAAAGTTACCTCGGTACATAGCTTCGACTTTTCAACTTTGTATACCAATTTGCCTTTAGATTTAGTATATTCAGAGCTTTATTATAGATTTGCACTTTGACAGATTCGTTAGGAATGGTAATTATTTCATAAATGTTTATACATATTTTAATAATGCATCACTTAGCTCTACTCCCACTAGTTCAGTATATTTTGATAGAACTAAACTTAAAGATGCCCTTAAATTCTTCCTTTTCAATACTTACCGGTATGTTAGATTCGGGCCTTACATTTTCAAACAAATATTAGGAATTCCTATGGGTGGAAATGCTAGCCCTTTAATTGCAGATTTATTCTTGCTTGCTTTAGAATTTAAATATATAAAAGACGTAGTCGACAGTAGCAAGAAAATAAAATCCCAGAAAAATTAGCACTTGCTAAATTGTTAAGTAATAATAGTAGATATATTGATGATATTCTCTTTTGCAATTTGTTAAATTTTTAATAAAGTTGCAAAACTTATTTATCCTAATTCTATTCCCCTCACACATTGTAACATAAATGATGAAGTTGAAAATTTTCTTGATATAAATATAGAGATTGTTAATGAACAGTGCATACTTAAAGTATATCACAAAGTTGATGATTTTAATTTTAACGTAATAAACTTTCCTTTCCCTAGTAGTAATATCGATAGTAAGATAACTTATAATTGTTGTTGTTGTTCCCCAAGCTGCCTGGCCGAACAGCCCCAATGCCCCGAGCAAGGCCATAACCGAGCGCCCCCACAGAACCCTCCCTGCTGACCACAATAAAGCCTGGGTGACCGAAGCCACTCCATGGCGGGGAGCTGAGGAGGGTGCCATAACGCCTGGGAAACCAAAGCCCCACCCAGGGCCCTGTGCCCCTCAGCAATTATGAAGAAAAAGTTGAGGGGCAAAGGAAAATTGTGACGCTTTGGCTTCCAATCTTGGTAGATTGGGAGGTCAATCCACGGAAGAGACGCCGTCACTTGAGATCTAGAAAATATGTACCGTAAGTAAAAGGAAGAGTCAGAGTAGGCTATGGGTATGGCAGAGATTGCTCAGTTCTCACTCTGATAGACCAGCCCATCACCACATGAATAGAACCCAATCCTCTCAGCATCAGCTAGGAAAGGCCCTAGAAAGCTGCCTTTGGCGGGGGGATAGCTCGCCTTTTCAACCCCTTTCGGGGTTGGGCACCCTCCCACTTAATTGTTTTTATTCCCAGTTAATAAGATTTTGTAAAATTTGCACTAAAGTAGATGACTTTTGGGCTAGAGCTAGGTTACTATACAGACTCTTAGTAGACAGAGGTTATGAGGCAAGTAAATTGTTACATAAATTTTTTTTTTTTACGGTCAATTACTGTGACTATTCTAAAATCTGACAAATAATTTTAATGTGACAAGCTATTCAAGACTGAATCTGTCTTTGCCGACACACAACAACACTGCTCCTATGTCTGCTTGCTGCCAGAGGTGTGTGCATCGCTTCCGACAGGCTTGGTTTACATACGTCGGACGCGCGGCTTTCAAAACAAGCTGAATAGGCTTTCAAGCTTACGTACTATATAAGGACACCCGGGGTCCTGCCCATCTGCCGCGGGGTCCTTATATAAGGTTGCCCGGGCTGGAAGGGTTAAGATCTGGATGTGGTAACCCAGGTTCGAATCTCAGTAGGATCACATGCTTTCATTGATTTCATTGGGAAGTGTTTGGTGTTGGGAGTGAAATGAATAAATTAGATTATGCTGTATTAATACAGTACAGTAGGCTCACATATCTCGACCAATCTCATCTTGATATTTCGCATCTCGATGCCACCTTCAAGCTCTCCCCAATCACAAATCTCGCTGCTAAAACGTGGGATGGATGTAGATTCCGGGCGTACGGTCGTCATTGTTTACATGGGGCGATCACCGCGGTTAACTTCGTGTCTATTTTGACAGCGATTTTTTCGGTTATTTGCCCCCTGCTGGCAATATATGTGTGTGCGTTTGTAGTAGTTAAGGGATGAGGTCACGAGGAACCTTTTTACCCTGGCATAGACCTATTTTACTGTTAGGCGATCAGAACAGAGGCAAGGGGTGTGAGGAGATTGCCCAACTATCTCCACCAGCCGAGAATCGAGCTCGGTCCTCCCGGTTAGAAACCGAGCGCTCTACCAATGTCGCTACTGGTCATGAGATGATAATATGTCATTGGGGGGTGGAATGAGGGGGGCAAAGCCTCCCCTCAACCTATTATTGTATCCAAAGACAGTCAAAATAGATGGGAACATGATTTCAAGCGTCCCGACGCCGGTCCGCGTAGTGTACACAAGGCTGGCGGTACGCCCGAACTCTACATTCTACCCAAAAACTTTAATCTCGATAACTAAATATCGATGCTAGATGCTTATATACTAATATAAGCAGAGTAATCTTCACCAAAATTGATTTGTGAACCTCAAGTCATTGTGTTTTGTTTACCGGTATACTAATGTACCGCTAGTATTGATCGTTTTGTGAACCTCAGTCATTGTGTTTTGTTTACCGGTATACTAATGTACCGCTAGTATTGATCGTTTTGTGAACCTCAGTCATTGTGTTTTGTTTACCGGTATACTAATGTACCGCTAGTATTGATCGTTTTCGAGCGGTAGTCTAAACTGACTCATCTCTGCCACTTTCATTTACGTAGGAAAATAAATTACTTTGCCATGTTTTAATATACATTATTATTTGTATGAGGAAAATCTAATTATATAATAATAGTAAAGACAAGAAAACTTTATTTAAACTTTATACCATGGAAAATGTATTGAAGCCGGTAGATTGGCGGCCAGTTTAGCAACTTGTAGCCTCACGATACAACACATGTTGATCACCAGACGACTTGTTTTTGTTCAAGCGAAGATGCTTTGTTTTATTGATCAATTACATGGAATATTGTAGATGTAGTTGTAGCTGAAGGGTTACGGTAGGGAGTCATAAGATACCCAAATATTGATCCAGATTAAGCAAAAAGGGGGGGGTTAATACAGCTGGTTGGCGATCGGAAGTACGAGTTATGGGGTCAAAAGTGGTGATTGTCAGATTTGATGTGGATTACTTGCCGACTCGCTGGTCCCTATTGTATTTTTCCCTATAAGAATTTAACTTCCCATCTTGATATTTTGAATCTCGATTGCTTTTTTCGGTCCCAATACCCATCGAGATGGGTGATCCCACTGTATGCTACTATTAACCCCTTCAGACTCATATGACGCAGAGGTTGCCAGATTAGCAATAATAAATAAGAGTTGTCTCACTCTTATAATTACCTCTCCAAAATTAGTTTTCTGCCCACAGCTAACTCAAAGACAACTGCAGAGGTTGAATTAACTAGTTTCTAAATACCCCTGATGGTAACAAAGGCTTTAACCCTTCTGGCCCGGGCAGCATTTTATAAGGACACCGCGGCAGATGGGCAGGAACCCGGGTGTCCTTACCTGGTCAGCAAGCTTGAAAGCCTATTCAGCTTGGTCTGAATGCCGTGCGTCCGACGCATGTAAACAAAGCCGATCGTTGCGTCACCGCACCTCCGAAAACAAGGAGGAGACGTCGGATCAATGTTATTGTTGTGACGTACGAAATTAGTGTCTGAAAAGCTCCGATATTGTCAACATCGCGGAAAAATTCGCTCCACTGAAATCGTCATCACAACTGAACCAGTTGACTTACAGAGCTCTACTCAACGGCAGTCTACAGATTGAAAACCACACTACTGTACGTTTATAGATGTGTGGGAAATTTCTAGCAGTTAAAATAACAAAGATACGGTAGCCTAGGCCTAGACGTTTTTCGGCCAGATCGCCCGGGTACCCCACACTGTCCTTAGGAGGGCTAGCCCGGGTAGGAGGGGTTAAAGTATCCCTAATCGGCTCAAAATCGTGTCATATGTCAAAGAGGGTTAATATTTTTACCAATAATATTACCCATATTAATATATTAATTATTTTTTCAGGAACCAAAGGAGTTTCCAGCTGCAGAAGACGACTGGCCATGATTGAAGAACTTCATTAACATCATCGGCTCCTGGGAAACATCCGATACAGGATGACCACGGCTGAGACACCGCCAGGATAAACACTTATAACCACGTAATTCGAGGGTATGTATCCGATTCTAGGCTCCGAGTCACTTTGTCAGATTTACATTATAATATAAAACTTGCAAAATAAACAAACTAACACAGTAAAAAGACAAAACAACTTATCGAAATCGCTATGTGGAAACATATTAAACTTTAAAACGAACTCAAAAGTTACTGCTCAAATTAATCTAACTCGCTCATTAAAATTTAAAAATATCGAAACGGCAACCCACTAAAAATCTGTGGACAAATACATTTAAATTTATCGGAAATTATACTTTGAAGACAAACTTCTATGCACATCTGTCATTTTTCACATCGTTTTTTTTTTTCAGTATTTTGTGTTGAGATTTTTGTTTGCTGTGTTCAGCATTTATTTCAGTTAATTTGTCAAGTTTCATATATTTATACTGAAGATAAGGCTGTTATCTGACCAATTCTTTCATTTTGACGTTACTACAGTGGAATCTCGTATCTAACGAATAATAGGTGCCGAAAACATCGCGTTAGATCCAGATTCGTTAGATATGAATACATAAACTAATGGGAAAATGGTAATTGGTGCCAAAATTTATACCGAGTCCCCATTTTCACTATTTTTACCCTTCCGAGTGCTATTTTGAGACAAAATATATTCAAATAATGTAATACCTGTATATTAATTATCAGAACAAATAATAATAAACCAACCTGTGAGTGAATAATGAGGTGTGTAGGTTAGACGATGTCTAGGATATCCGAGGCAGGGAGGCTAGGCTACTGGGATGCGCTGCGCACCTCCTCACCGCCCCTGCCACCTCGCTCTCTGCCCGTGCCTCTGCCGCCTTCTCTTGTAGTATCATGACCTTATCTGTCTCCTGTCTTCTCCTTTCGAGTTCTGCGAATCCAATGAAGTCGTTGGCGTCGATCACATTGGTTCCAACATCGGTACGGTGTCGTCTTCCTCCTCATCCATAGCAGCCTCTAATGCTCGGCGTTTGTTGAAGAAGCCTGTGATGAAAGTCTGCCTTTTTTCATTAACTTTTTGCCCATATGAATCGCTCAGATGTTGGCTCAATTTTTGAATTAATGGCAGCACCTGGTTGACCATTTCTGACTCTGATTCACCCCGTAGAAACTCTTTCATATGGGCTAAGTCGGTAATCTTTCTTGATAGATATCCAGCTGAAATGTTGTTATGCTCTACGGCGTCTATGCATTCCTGTGTTTTGTCCTCCTCAAGATTTAGCTCAAGGTCTACATCATCGACCATCTCCTCTGCTGATCCACCTTCTTCAGGGCGCAACATTTCGGCAACGATCTTCGGTCACCTCGGGAAAACCTGGTGCACGGATATTCCTGGCCGCCTGCACTGTTTCACGGAGGAGTTTTTCCTTGCGCTGACTGTGGTATCTTGTCGGGTAGCAGGGGATGCCAGGCATGCCTTATTGTGTCAGTTGTGATTGCTTTCCATGCCTCAACCATGTAATCAATGGCATTCTTGACATTGAATTGTTTCCAGAACTGTTTCACTGATATTATTGCACTGTTAGACTGTTTTTGTTTCGGTTTCTTCATTCGTTTCCGCTTCGGTTCCTCCTGTTGCCCCCAGCAGCATGTCCTCCTCATCAGAATCCTTGAGTATTTCTCTCACTTCATCGTGCGTGTCTGTAGCCTGACGCATCTCATCATACACCCGCTTGTAGTAGATCAACTTTACATTGGCAATTATTTCTTGATCAAGCGGCTGTATTTTAGATGTGGTGTTTGGGGGCAAGAAACACACCTGTACATGTGGGTGACGGCCAACCAGGTAACGTGCATGGCCAGGTGCATTATCCATGAACAGTAAAACTTTCCCGTCCAGGTTAATTTCTCTGCATCTACGGAGGGCATCTGGTACAAACTGCTCATCAAACCACTCTGCTATCCCTTGGTGTTAGAGGCCCAGTAGATGTCATCCAGCTTGTTCATATCAGCCCCCTTATAAGCCCGGGGCCGCTTGAATTTATATATCACTAGGGGCTTCATCCGGTGAGTACCTGTGGCATTACAGGTCAATAACACACTCAGCCTATCCTTGGCCATCTTTACGCCAGGTGCCTGCTTTTCTTTTTTGCTGATGAATGTTGACTTTGGCGATCTTTTCCAATAGAGACCAGTTTCATCGCAATTGTAGACCTGGTCTAAGCAGTACCCTCCCTCAATCACTGCCTGTGCAACAGCAGGAAACGAATTGGCTGCAAGTGTGTCTGCAGATGAAAGCTCCCCCTGGTAATTAGCGTGTTTTATCCCAAACCTTTTCTTACACTTAGCAAACCATCCAACAGAAGCAACAAATGGGGCTGGATCTTTGATGTTGTTCTTTTTAATAAGGGTATTGTAGAGAACAAGGGCTTGGTTTCTTGTTTGTGGACCATTGATACTTCCCCCATCCTTGAACTTACGTTCTATCCACCTTTCAAGGTAGAACTCCATCTTGGCAACGAGGCGGGTAGACGAAGAATAGTTCGTTAGCACCCTTTGAGATGCATTAGCATTGCCACTAAAACACGTCTTTGCAACAGCTAGGCTGGCTTTAATTTCAGTTTTCTGTCTCTTAAAGTTACGTACTGTCCCCTCGGGAAACCCAGTTATTTTCACTATCTCACAGTTCTTTAGACCTTTGTCAATTAGTTCAATCACTTTCGCTTTATCCTCTGCCGTATATTTATTCCGTTTTTTTCCAACACGCATAGCCCTCTTCACTGGAACTTTTGTCTTCCTTTCATGCAGGTTTCCATTCTCACCACTCCCTTCTCCAGTACCTGATGCTTGGGTTGACATCATGAAAGGCGTAACACACCACCAACTTCGGAAGGTAGAACAAAATGTTGGAGCGAGACGAGCACAACTTTAGAACAGGTCAACTATGGCGCCGCGCAAAGTGGACTGACCTGAACAGTGGCGGGGAGGGAGGAGGGAGGGACGCTAGGTAGCGTTTAACGCATCAGCAATTGGCGGGAAATTTTTAGGGATTGGCGGGAAATTTGTAAATTCGATACCGGGCACCCAGAATAATTGCCGTTAGATATGGATTTTGGTTCGTTAGATCAAAATGCGTTAGATGCGAGATTCCACTGTATAGTGTTTTCCGCTTATAATTAGTAGCACACCTATATATTTGTATATAGTTGATAGTGTTGTTTTATTTATAGATTATTATTTTGCTTAAGCGTTGTTTCCACATAGCGATTTTGATAAGTTGTTTTGTCTTTTTACAGTGTTCGTCTTAAGTTTTGGTTTGTTTATTTTGCAAGTTTTACATTATAATATCACCAACCCACTATTTAACTCACAAATATAGCGCAAATGAACTACCTAAATACTAAAAATTAACTGTCAAATTGTTAGGGATACCAGAATCGGATACCGGTGCCCGTATGACATGCGAAAATGGGATGAGCAAGAATTATGGAGTATATATAATCGTAAACAGAAAAAAATTAAGGATACAATTATATAGAATAGCCTACGTAAAGATGAACATTTTGGTGGTGTTTATTTTTTGGTTAGTTTTGCAACTTTTTAAATTTGATTCAAATTAAGGAAACTATGTTAAACAGAACAAGAAGACGAGCAAGAGTGAAGAAATATTGTCAAATCTCTACTGAAAAATTAAGAAATATTGAAAAGGTGTGATCAAAAGTTTTAGGAAAAGTGAAAATTCTAAACAGGAACAGAAAAAGAAAGGAAGATATATTAAATAGTGACAGAAAAATATCAGAGGCTTCAGAAAGTCAATGGGGTGTTTAGTTTAGTTTGCACCCTAGACCTGTATCAAGCTTGGGGGGAAAAAAACAAAAAAAACCCAAGACCCCCATTCGAGATCTCTCTCTCTCCCTCTTTTTTTTTTTTTTTTTTTTTTTTTTTTTTTTTTTTTTTTTTTTTTTTTTTTAATAAAATGACGGACAAAGGCAATTTCTCCAAAATTGTAGTCCGCTTTCGCTCGCCAGGAAAGCATAGAAACATATTTGGCACAAAAGGTCTCAATATTGATGAAGAAATGGGGCAAAAGGTCTGAAAATTGTCAAACTTATAAGGCCAACATCTTATAATCTGATCAGTAATAGGGCTAAGCATGAGGGAGAAGGGGCTAAAAAAAAAATAACATTAACCATCGACAATTTTGGAAATTCTAGTTTAATGGATTTGTCTTGTATTATCTCATTTGTTTTTAGTATTAACTCTCAAAATCTTATGAATCATTATTATAGTAAGGAAAGGAGGACAAAAGAGGGAAGAGTTGGTGAAAGATGCAAATGTAGAATTATTAGTGGAAGTTGTGCGAGTGAGTTAGTTAAGTAGAGCAGATTAACCAGACCACTGAGCTCCATACGGAACTCTCATAGGTCCGGCCTGTGCAAGTGGGGAAATGTTATGTTGATTATTTTTAATCTTTGCTAAATGTAAGAGATGGGAGGTGGCAGGGAATGAATGAAATGATTGGGAAGAATGGGGCGTAAGAAGCAGTGAGACAAATGAGAGCGGGAAAAGCAGAAGGTATGGATGGTATTGCTGTGGAGTGTATTATGAAGGGTGGAGATGTGATAATAGATTGTCTGGTCAAGCGTTGGAAGATAGAGAGATGACTAGAACAGACAAAAGAAGTGGTAATCAATAGGAATGAATGAAGAATGCTTATGAATAGATGAGTGAAAATGCAGTCTATTTAAGATGTGGTCGGGCACTAGTTGTATAGTCGTGCTAGTAAGTGATGTCTCTGCACCAATTATGTTTATATCAATAATTGATATCAGCAATATCTAAGCTTCATTTCTTCATATCAAGTGAAATATTCAAACATGTTCCTACACTTACCCACCCTATTCAACATCTAACAGAAACAGCACAGAGCGAGCCAAACGTAAGGACAGCTGGCACATGACTTATTAGCACAACCGTACAAGGTGTGCTTTATGTTAATGGTACCACTAGACTGGAGGAGTGCATGTATTGTGCCGTTGTACAGGGGAAAGGGAGACCGGCAGGAGTGTTTTAAGTTATAGAGGTACTGTATTAGTGTATTATTAGTTGCTGGAAAGAGGATAAAGGGTACATAAGGTGCAATAGGAGAACAGCAGTGCAGTTTTAGGAGGGGAAGAGTGTGACTATTAGTTTTTTTTTTTTACAGTAAGTTGTGTCAATGTCTTGAGTTGGCCACCCCCAAGAAAAAATAAATAATAAAATAGAATTAAATAGAAGATAAAAATTAAAAAATAGGAAAAGTGGGGATTGGGCCTGAGATATAGATCGATAGATAGATGGATAGATAGATAGTGTCAATGGCACCAATAGACTGGAAGAGTGCATGTATTGTGCCGTTAAACTAGGGAGATCAGCAGGAGTGTTCAAGTTATAAAGGAATTAGGCTAGTTTATTATCAGTGATTGGAAAGCTGTATGGCAGGGTGTTGATAGAGAGGATAATAAAGTGTACGGAAGTTGCAATAGGAGAAGAACAGTGCGGTTTTAGGAGGGGAAGAGGGTGCGTGTATCAGATTTTTGCAGAAAGACGGTTATGCGAGAAGTATTTAGAGAAGCATAAGAAGATATTTTGGGCTTTTGTGGATTTGGAAAAAGCATATGATCATGTGGATCGTGAAGCAATGTGGAAGGTGTTAAGGATTTATGAAATTGGAGGAAATTTGTTAAAAGCAGTTAAAAGTTTTTATGAAGAGAGCAGAGCGTGTGTTAAGAGTAATGAGTTCAGTGAATGGTTGGAGGTAAATGTAGGTCAGTGAAAGGGTTGTGTAATGTATATATGGATGGTGAGGTATGTAAACATGAGAACTATGGGTAGAGGATTGGGTTTAGTATGAAAGAATTAGTGCAGATTGGGAATTGAATTAGTTGGTTTGCTGATGACACAGCATTGGTGGCGGATTCTGAGGAGAAGCTGCAGCAAGTAGTCTAAGCGTTTTGTGTGGTATGTTGGAGGAGGAAGCTGAAGGTGGTGTCAATAAAAGTAAAATTATAATGTGTAATAGAGGTGCTCGTAGGATAAATGTAAATGTACGGCTGGATGGGTAATTACTAGAACAAGTGCATTAAGACACTATGACATGAAGGAAGGAAAGTTTTCGGAGCAATGGGAAGTATGTGGAAAGTGAGAAATCTCCGAATGAAAGCTAAAAGTGCAATGTATAAAGGGATAGTTGTACCAATAGTGAGACATCAGCTCTGAAGGCACAAGAGAGAAGAAAGTTGGATGTGATGGAAATTGACTACTTTAGGATTATGCCTAGAGTGACGTGTAGAGACAGATTGAGGAAGTTATGTAGGAGAATGGGACAGCAGGAACCCTTGTCAGCCAGAGTGGACAGAATAGAAGCTTTCGAAGATGGAGAGATGAACAGACGAGAAGTGGTAATCTATAGGAATTAATAGAGAATTCTTATGAATAGAGGAGTGATAACGCAGTCGGTGGAAGAGGTGGTCAGGCACTAGTTGTAATAGTCCGTCAAGCGCCTGGCCTGGGGAGTGGTGTATATGAAGGGTCATGTCTAGTTATGAGGTGAGCAGGCATTTTGGTGTGCTCCGCTGCGTGTCTACCTGCCAAGACTGGAACCTCTCCAGGAGGTCTGGGGTTGGGTGAGTGCTTATTGACCCTTGGTCTCTAGGTCTTCTTCTGGGGGACCTACAGTAGATGCTTGTGATTTTTTTCTCCTTCGGGCTGTCTCGAGTCGGCCACCCCCAGCGTTGGGGTATGTGCCTGAGCATATACTGTACATACATAAATACATGAAATAAATGTGTATTAATATAGATTTGAAAATAATAAGTTTAGATGTATTGATTTTTATATTCAGGTATTCATATACGGTAATTAGTATATATTTGCTGAATATAGTTAATTGAAATATGAATTAGTTAATTATTTTTTTGCTTATATACCAGTAGGCTACTGAATATTTGAATAGAAATATTGAACAATTTTTTTGACCCCTTTATTTTCATTCTATTTTTCAAACTAGTAGACAATTTTAGTCAGCTTTCGAAGGACGTCTACCAAGTAGACGTTTCGCCCGTTTGTTTATAGATTTTAAACCCTTATGTCTCATTTCTATATCAATATTAAGACCTTTCATTCCATTTAAGTTTACAATTTTTCCTGGCGAGCGATAGCAAGCCTGTAAGTTTACGAGAAACCGACCACATTTTTCTATTAAAAATATATATATATATATCTTTAAGTGATCTACAGTTTTTGTTAAAGGTAGTCGTGCATGGGTTGTGATAAACAATAATAATCACAAACATGAACATAATTATCCTGCAAAATGCAATGTCACTTACATAATTATTAACAACTGTATAAATGATTTTGTGGATCATCTACACATCACAGATCCACAATAATCCTAAATACCATTATTAATTATTTGTGCCATTGCCTTTTGCAAGATAATTATGTGTAAGTTACATACTCGTACATAACATTTTTAAGACTAAGTGCTCCACACACGTGCACTTTCAGTCTCTTGTCCTGATGGCAGCGTTCCAGGCAACCCTGTTAAGGGCTGCTTCACTTGTAAAGTTTTTAAATTTGAGATCGGCACGTATAGTCCGATCCCAGGTCTCGGTCTACCCCTTGGTGCAGTTCCCTCTACAATCACAGACCTGCATTTTTTCACCCAATTTTGTTCATCCGTTCTCTCCACATGTCCATACCATCCCAGTCTACTTGTACGCATCACTTCACTAATACTCTTTGTATAAACTTCTCCTCAGCTCAACATTTGTTATTCTATCCTGCAGCCTGGCCCCACACATCCATCTCACCATTCTCATCTCATCATCATCATCAAATCTGACGCCTCGCTCGCTTCCAGAGGAAGCGCTCCAAAAGGGATGGCCATGGCAGAAACTGCCTCCAGGCTCCCAGACATGCCCCCACTGACCCACTCCACAGTGCCATTTCCACTAAGTGGATTATAACCATGAACACTGAAGGAGCAGACCCAGACCAGTCCCTTAGCCGGATGGCAGTTCCACCACTGTTTTGCTATTTTATTTACCCCAGTGGGGCCCTGGCTGGAAGCATACCAAGCACAGGAATTTTCTGGAAATAGGAACCAGTGGTCCACTGCTCCAGAGGCTGATTGCACCACCAAAGTGGCGGGCGGTGGGGTCGCCGCATCCCTACGCTAGAGAGAAAAAGGGCAACTTGTGCCAGTGGGCTGTGAGAGTAAGATACTAGGGAAATATGGGGCACACCATTATGGCCCCACTGCCTTCACCACTCTCAAGAAAAAAGTTAGAAATAAGAATTATGATAAAGGTACAGTCAGAAAACGGGTATGGGAAGTAGAGGACACCAACCCTCACTCTGATAGATCCAGCCCACCACCATAATAATTTTACAAGATCTAAAAAGGGAAGAGAAATAAGCAACATAAAAATAAGTCCATAAGGAAGAAAACTTACTACAGTAAACCCTCCAATTACGCGGGGGATGCGTACTGTGCTGTCGGCGCGTACCTTCGTTTGCACGTACATGGAAGTTAAATATACTGTAAATGGGGAAAATAGGTATTGGTCTAGCTCCGACCAAAAGTTGTACTATTTCTACCTTTCATCAGCTAAAAACCACAAATATATAACATATTACTGTACAAAAATGTGTTTATAACTTAAACTACCACACAAAATACATTTAATGTATAAAAATAAGACACAAACGTAAATGAACTCGCATTGATAGTGGTTGAGCAACGCTGATGTTATGGATCTGCGCCATCAATAGATAACACTACACCTGAAACAGATCGACCGAAATAATAGGCCTAGGCCTAGTGGTAGTTTTGAATCGAAAAGTAACACACCCTGTATATAATTTCAAATAGCCTACATACCGTAGTGTCAAGTGAGATAGTTCAATAGCTCATATACATATGTTTCCACATAGCAATTTTGATTATTTAATCTGACTTTATATCGTCTTTATCCCAGCTCCGGTTTGTTTAGTTTGCAAGTTTTACATTTTAAATTATCTCATCTCATTACATTCCATTCTGTTCATATCCTCTACTTTAACAGCCCGTTTGTGAGACATATGCCTTTCCCTTCTAGTGGGAGAGGCATTCTTTTCATGGTCAGAATTGACAGCAGTTCTCTAAACTTCCCCCAGCCATATCTAATTCTAGTGACAATGGCAGCCTCGGTGTCACCACCGGCAGAGATGGTATCTCCTTAGTAACAAAACTTATCTACCAGCTCCAATGACTCATTTCCAAAATTCACAGCCACAGGATGATCACTTAATACAAGGTCTTATTCCATATTTATCTCAAGCAATGCACCACTACCTTTAACATTAGTGAAAGTCTAAGAAAAAAAATAAATGAATATATAACAAAAGACCTAAATAATAACTAGTCCCCTTAACCCCTCTTTAGTTAGGCCCGACTCAAGGCAGTCTAGAGAACCACGGACTATGTGGCAGAGCCCGCCTTAAGTCAGTAGCAATTTTGAGCACATAATTGGCTCTGAGAGAGAGTCCGAGCAGTGGGAGGAGCGTAGGTTGACTGACCATTTGGTACAGCTCCCACACCGCAACTGGACCCTCATCCACACCCATTACCGCACTACACAGGGAATTATGTAAGGAAATTACTGTATTTTACAGATTTTTCCTTCATCTTGCATGATCATTCGAAGAGAACACATAGTCATAGAACGATGGTTCTGGTGTCATTGGAAACTTCAATTATTGCCCTTTCATGGATACATAATTGTATTATAGTCTGGCTCTTGTTTATGCATGAAAAAGAGCACAGAAATAAACTCCTTTAGGGTAAAACTAGGTACTTAGCAGGTAGAAGTTACAGACCTAGCCGCTCCTTCAGTGTTAAGGTTAAGGGACATCACCTGCTTTTTCTCTTTCTTTATTTTATCCATTCAACCTACTGTTTTAAGACATGTATCCACATCCATGTGTTAATTTTTTCATACCGAGTCATAACCTAGCATTTTATGGAGAAATCTGGCTTCACCAGACCTTTTCTATCAAAAAATATACAAATTTAGACAACTATCTTATTCATGTTAATAATATCTGTTCTGCAGATTAACTAGCCTTATGAGGGCTGCAGCCCAGTATGCTGTTCAAAAATAGCTCCTCTCTCTCTCAAAACAGCAATGTAACTCATCCAAAATATGGTAGCTCAGTTACTCGCCATCTATGCATCAACACCTGGATGGGGATAAATATCTTAAAACAGTATAGATATAACCCACAGACACTGAAAAGTAAAGTAGGTTACCCTCCTTAATATACAGGAGTAAACATTAAAATTATTATAAATATATTATAAAATATATGTAAAATCTATTTTAAAATTGTATATTTACTTATATAATGTTATATACATTATACATATAATTTTAAATCTATAATAAAATATAAAATATAAATTTATAAATTAAATTACTAAAATATAATATCACTTAAACAGTAGGCTACCAAAGTGCGGTTGGGAATATGAACATGATTAGATTAATATCCAGTATTCGAGAATGGATAATAAGTCGTAGGCGTGTGCATAAACCTTTAACCGTCCTGGTGGTGTAATGCTTAAGGTGGCAAAAATATGTGTGTGATAACCCAGGTTCAAATCCCGGTGGATCATATATACTTTAATTAATTTCATTGGGAGTATGGTGGTGACATTAATAAAAATAATATAATAAAGAAATAATTTATTTTTTGTTTATATTTATCCCATATTCAAATTTTCAGCCACCATGTACTTCATATAAGTAAATTGTGACTCTCCAACTGTAGCGAATGTGAGTTTCAGGCCCCATGCAGTAGAAATAAGTAAATTGTGACCATCCAATTGTACCGAATGCGAGTTTCAGGCACCATGCAGTCGAAATAAGTAAATTGTGACCATCCAACTGTAGCAAATGCGAGTTTCAGGCACCATGCAGTGGATATAAGTAAATTGTGACCATCCAACTGTAGCAAATGCAAGTTTCAGGCACCATGCAGTGGAAATAAATAAATTGTGACCATCCAACTATAGCGAATGCAAGTTTCAGGCACCATGCAGTGGAAATAAGTAAATTGTGACCGTCCAACTGTAGCGAATGCAAGTTTCAGGCACCATGCAGTGGATATAAGTAAATTGTGACCATCCAACTGTAGCGAATGCAAGTTTCAGGCACCATGCAGTGGAAATAAGTAAATTGTGACCATCCAACTGTAGCAAATGCGAGTTTCAGGCACCATGCAGTGGATATAAGTAAATTGTGACTGTCCAACTGTAGCAAATGCAAGTTTCAGGCACCATGCAGTGGAAATAAGTAAATTGTGACCGTCCAACTGTAGCGAATGCAAGTTTCAGGCACCATGCAGTGGAAATAAGTAAATTGTGACCATCCAACTGTAGCGAATGCAAGTTTCAGGCACCATGCAGTGGAAATAAGTAAATTGTGACCATCCAACTGTAGCAAATGCGAGTTTCAGGCACCATGCAGTGGAAATAAGTAAATTGTGACCGTCCAACTGTAGCGAATGCAAGTTTCAGGCACCATGCAGTGGATATAAGTAAATTGTGACCATCCAACTGTAGCGAATGCAAGTTTCAGGCACCATGCAGTGGAAATAACTAAATTGTGACCGTCCAACTGTAGCGAATGTAAGTTTCAGGCACCATACAGTGGATATAAGTAAATTGTGACCGTACAACTGTAGCGAATGCAACTTTCAGGCACCATGCAGTGGATATAAGTAAATTGTGACCATCCAACTGTAGCGAATGCGAGTTTCAGGCACCATGCAGTGGAAATAAGTAAATTGTGACCGTCCAACTGTAGCAAATGCGAGTTTCAGGCACCATGCAGTGGAAATAAGTAAATTGTGACCGTCCAACTGTAGCGAATGCAAGTTTCAGGCACCATGCAGTGGATATAAGTAAATTGTGACCATCCAACTGTAGTGAATGCAAGTTTCAGGCACCATGCAGTGGAAATAAGTAAATTGTGACCATCCAACTGTAGCAAATGCGAGTTTCAGGCACCATGCAGTGGAAATAAGTAAATTGTGACCGTCCAACTGTAGCGAATGCAAGTTTCAGCCACCATACAGTGGAAATAAGTAAATTGTGACCATCCAACTGTAGCAAATGCGAGTTTCAGGCACCATGCAGTGGAAATAAGTAAATTGTGACCGTCCAACTGTAGCGAATGCAAGTTTCAGGCACCATGCAGTGGATATAAGTAAATTGTGACCATCCAACTGTAGCGAATGCAAGTTTCAGGCACCATGCAGTGGAAATAACTAAATTGTGACCGTCCAACTGTAGCGAATGTAAAGGGGGGTTTCCCCAAAAAAAAAAAAACTCAGGCACCATACAGTGGATATAAGTAAATTGTGACCATACAACTGTAGCGAATGCAACTTTCAGGCACCATGCAGTGGAAATAAGTAAATTGTGACCGTCCAACTGTAGCGAATGCAAGTTTCAGGCACCATGCAGTGGATATAAGTAAATTGTGACCATCCAACTGTAGTGAATGCAAGTTTCAGGCACCATGCAGTGGAAATAAGTAAATTGTGACCATCCAACTGTAGCAAATGCGAGTTTCAGGCACCATGCAGTGGAAATAAGTAAATTGTGACCGTCCAACTGTAGCGAATGCAAGTTTCAGCCACCATACAGTGGAAATAAGTAAATTGTGACCATCCAACTGTAGCAAATGCGAGTTTCAGGCACCATGCAGTGGAAATAAGTAAATTGTGACCGTCCAACTGTAGCGAATGCAAGTTTCAGGCACCATGCAGTGGATATAAGTAAATTGTGACCATCCAACTGTAGCGAATGCAAGTTTCAGGCACCATGCAGTGGAAATAACTAAATTGTGACCGTCCAACTGTAGCGAATGTAAGTTTCAGGCACCATACAGTGGATATAAGTAAATTGTGACCATACAACTGTAGCGAATGCAACTTTCAGGCACCATGCAGTGGATATAAGTAAATTGTGACCATCCAACTGTAGCGAATGCGAGTTTCAGGCACCATGCAGTGGAAATAAGTAAATTGTGACCGTCCAACTGTAGCAAATGCGAGTTTCAGGCACCATGCAGTGGAAATAAGTAAATTGTGACCGTCCAACTGTAGCGAATGCAAGTTTCAGGCACCATGCAGTGGATATAAGTAAATTGTGACCATCCAACTGTAGCGAATGCAAGTTTCAGGCACCATGCAGTGGAAATAAGTAAATTGTGACCATCCAACTGTAGCAAATGCGAGTTTCAGGCACCATGCAGTGGAAATAAGTAAATTGTGACCGTCCAACTGTAGCGAATGCAAGTTTCAGGCACCATGCAGTGGATATAAGTAAATTGTGACCATCCAACTGTAGCGAATGCAAGTTTCAGGCACCATGCAGTGGAAATAACTAAATTGTGACCGTCCAACTGTAGCGAATGTAAGTTTCAGGCACCATACAGTGGATATAAGTAAATTGTGACCGTACAACTGTAGCGAATGCAACTTTCAGGCACCATGCAGTGGATATAAGTAAATTGTGACCATCCAACTGTAGCGAATGCGAGTTTCAGGCACCATGCAGTGGAAATAAGTAAATTGTGACCGTCCAACTGTAGCAAATGCAAGTTTCAGGCACCATGCAGTGGAAATAAGTAAATTGTGACCGTCCAACTGTAGCGAATGCAAGTTTCAGGCACCATGCAGTGGAAATAAGTAAATTGTGACCGTCCAACTGTAGCGAATGCGACTTTCAGGCACCATGCAGTGGATATAAGTAAATTGTGACCGTCCAACTGTAGCGAATGCAAGTTTCAGGCACCATGCAGTGGAAATAAGTAAATTGTGACCGTCCAACTGTAGCGAATGCGAGTTTCAGGCACCATGCAGTGGAAATAAGTAAATTGTGACCGTCCAACTGTAGCGAATGCAAGTTTCAGGCACCATGCAGTGGAAATAAGTAAATTGTGACCGTCCAACTGTAGCGAATGCGAGTTTCAGGCACCATGCAGTGGAAATAAGTAAATTGTGACCGTCCAACTGTAGCGAATGCAAGTTTCAGGCACCATGCAGTGGATATAAGTAAATTGTGACCGTCCAACTGTAGCGAATGCAAGTTTCAGGCACCATGCAGTGGAAATAAGTAAATTGTGACCGTCCAACTGTAGCGAATGTAAGTTTCAGGCACCATGCAGTGGATATAAGTAATGTCATAGATTATGTAGAGGATACATCCTATGTGAAGGATTAAAGTAATATGGTGTACACCATGCAGAGGATGCTAGTTTCATACACCATGTAGAGGACACAAGTTTCAAACACAATATAAACTTTATTTTTAAGATTAATTTAAAGAATACTTAAATTATTTTAGATTATACTTTAAAATAAACTACTTGAACTTACACAAATTAGAATTCCTCTATCACTTTATAAGAGAAGCAGAAGTCTAGTTTGTCTAATTTAAAACAAAATTGAATAGATAGCAACTGAAATTGGTTGTCATTAATGCACTATAACAATTAAACTACAGTACTTTTATTCAAGAGATTTACGTGAGTGAGCTTTATCTGTATATCAATGTTTAGTACTGAACAATAATTATTGTACCATACTATGATTATTTGTTTAGTATTAAAAGCTAGTAAAGTACTTCTATTACAATATGAGATACCAAAGGGAGTATTGCACAAGAACTTTTATCCTCAACGTTAGATAATTAAAATGTAAAACTTACAAAATAGGAAATGCATAATATAACAAAAAAACTTCTAAATCACTAAGTGGAAAAATGCAATGCAAGATTTATCAGAACAATAAACATTCTTCTGGTAACAATTTTGGTATATTATGAATAAATATCAGAAACTAGACTGATGATAAATTTAGGTGAATGGATTATTATACCACTTTACCAGACTATTGTTGAGGGGAAAAATCACTTGTGGGATACCAGCTTAATTTAGGAATGTATAGGGCCATGTTATAAAGCACATATTTTGGTTGCTGGAATAATTATTACTTAAGAATTACTAGGGGAGATTTCCACTTGAGGGACTTTTTACTTGACCCCTTTCTCCCTTATGTCTAGCCCCATTGCTTTTGAGATTTTAAGACGTTTGCCCCATTAGTTTGGTGATTTTTAAGAATTTCCACCACATTCTGTCAATTTTAAGACCTTTCGTGCCATTTAGGTGTCGATTTTATCCTGGCGAGCGATAGTGAGCCTGTTATTTAAGAGTAATCGGCCTTCGGACAGGATATTTTTCTACCGAAAAATGTACAAATTTATCTTGAAAGGGGGTCAAGGGGGTGAAATTTTAAGATTGCTGGAGGAGTAGGAAACAAACTAGAAACCTCCCCTTAAAAGACTAATCTCTAAGCAAGACTTTGGTGTCCTTAAAATGTTTATTATATAAAACTAATTAATTTATATACAGTATTAATATAATTTTAATACAAGTTTCAGAATTACAGTACTGTACTTTAAAGATCATAACTGTAATCGAAAATACATTTAGGTTATAGATATTTATAAAGTTATTCTTTGATAGACCAAGTGATCCATAAAATTTAATGGTTTTGGTCTTCTAAACCTAAAGTATTAAGTTATAATTAGGGTCGGCGGATCGAATCCTCACTGTCAAAATGTAATTGGTAGATGTCCAGCCCAGGCAACTTGACCTAGCAATTCGTGATAAATGCCTTATCTTAATGGCCACCCCTTCTTGGGAATTACGGCATCTGGCAAAAACAAACAAAAATAGATTTCCGATAATTACTTTAATACAAATGTACAGAATTACTTTATAGACCGTTTGCCTTGTCTTTTATTAGAATTGATTTATTAAGTTAATTTAAATCAAATTAAGCAACTTTTTCAATTCCTACTTGTTATCTTGTTTTTATATCTTCATTAATATGGTACTAAATATACAATAACGGGTAAATACAAATATTTCATTACCATTTTATCATCATTATTCACTTCCAATTCTTTTATTTCTTCAAAAACAAATGCTGAAGTTTTATACTATGCTAGCATTATATTTACGGTACAGCTAAAAATGGTTCTTTAATTACAAAATATTGTAAAATACTCACTATATACTTTCCAATGAAACTATACAAAACCTTTACAATGAAGCAGCAACCGTTGTACTATAGTTAGCGCCAACAAACTTGATAATAATATTGATCCCTGACCTCTCTGTAACTCAAAAGGGCCTAGAGCAAACTGGCTGTAAATATCCAAACCTATTTCCTGGTGGACTCTTCCCAAATGATAGAAACGTCAGCCCGATTGCTTTAGTTTGCAAGTTTTACATTTTAATTCATTTCGAGTTACAAGAAGTTAAGTGGTCAAGATTATTGTCAAGTTCGCTGGTGCTACCTATAGGAGATTCTTGCTCATGCCCAGGGAGATGCACTCTGGGAACACAAACTGTGGACAAAGTGTTTAATTAAATTCTAATCCTTATAAACACTTTCCGGTAGAAAATGAAGAGACATACCTACCACAGCGATTATAGCAGTAACTTTAATTTTCCCACTACTTTGCATAAATATACAGTACAGTGGATTTATATACCATCCCTCTGATTTTACTCTTACCGTACCCCATTATCCAACAATCTTAACCCCTAATTGTTAACATAGGCATATATGTTAATGTGTGTGGGAGTGCAAACTGGTTATATATGTGAGCAGACGATCGACACAAGAGTTTGCCCAACTAGTTTCCCGCCAAATTGCGTGGTCTACTATATGCTGACGTGTAAGAGATGACGTCACAACAGGACCGAGGTGGCGGGCTAGCTGTCAGGACGGAGTCAGTCGTTTACAAACGGGTGAGTGGTGAACACGGCCATTGAGCTAATTAACATTGGTAGCAGAGCGTAGTTCGGAAAACAATGGCGTGTTCAACTAAGTGGCCACCGAAACTGGAGAATGAGGATGGGTATGAAAACTGGAAAAAAGATATAAACATTTGGTGTGAGTTGACAGATTTGGGCAAGAAAAAACAGGCATTGGCGATCCGCTTGTCTCTAACAGGGCGGGCAAGAGAGGCCTCGTCCGAAATACCCGCCGCGAACTTAAACAACGACGACGGAGTTAAAGTATTGTTAACCCTTCGTTCCCGGAAGGGATCTTGAACGCCCATAAAAAAGCATACCCGAGCTGCCCGGAAGGGCTCTTGAACGCCCAGTGGTTGAAAGCCTGTGAGCTTGGTGTGCGAGGCGTCGGTCCGACGCATGTAAACAACAGCCGGCTGGACCGACGCCCCGCATCTCCGGCCACAAGAAGGAGTGCGTCGCTTGTTCGTGTGTGCCTGTATGTTGTTGTTAAGTATCAAAAAGTAGTGTAAAGTGGCTGTTTTTGCCATAAAGTTATCTCCAATGAAATCATCATCACAACTGAACCAGTTGACTTAGAGAGCTCTACTTAATACCATTCTACAGGTAAGAAACACATCTACGCTTGGGGATGCGCGGGAATGCGGAAGCAGTCAGAATAACAAAGATACGGTAGCCTAGGCGTAGACATTTTTTGGCCAAAACCCCCGGGTTTCGGGGAATATATATGTAATACATAGCCGGGGCTGGAGGGTTAAAGAAGCTTGACGAGTTGTTACTGGTGGACAAAGGAAGACGGCAGTTTGCGGCGTTCCATGACATTTATAATCTACGGCAGCCTAGTGACATGAATATGCGTACCTTCGTGTCTAAGTTTGAGCATACGTATTTTAAATGTTCGGAACAGGATATGACATTACCGGATGCAGTAAAGGCCTTTATGCTGTTGTCCTCTTGTAATTTGTCTGATAATGAAAGACAGTTGGCCATGTCTGCAGTTACTGAAGTGAGTTATGAACATATGAAGTCAGGTCTGTGCCGTATTTTTGGTGGTGTGACAGCAGCTGTTGGGACAAGTGTTGTGAATGTTAAAAGTGAACCTGTGTTTGTTACTGAAAAGGTAAAAGTGACATGAAGGAAGAGGAAGCATTGTATACAGGCGGTGTGGGTCGAGCACGGCCTTTAGCTAGAAGAGGTGCTATGAGAAGCCGTGGTAGAGGTTTTAATCATAGATATGGCAGGAAACTAAATCCTTTGGGGCCCGATGGTAGAGTGTCAAAATGTGCAGTTTGTGGTTCAAAATTTCATTGGGCTAGAGATTGTCCTGATGCATATGAGAATAAGGGGAATTTTTGTGAAAGAGATGATGCGGAAGAGACAGTGCATTTATCCATGTTTATGGGTTATGCTGGTGAGGATGACAAGCACAGTGGAAAGTTGCAGAAGCTTGTTGATGAAGCTAAGGGTTGTGCTGTACTGGATACTGGATGTTTAACAACTGTGTGTGGATCGGAATGGATTGAAAATTACATTCATGAGTTAAGTGATTATGAAAAAGCTCAAATTACCGAAGGCACTTCAACTTCGACTTATACATTTGCGGATGGAGCCACAGTGCCATCGATGAAGCGAGTGACCTTGCCATGCCGGGTGGGCAATATGTGTGCGACTATCGTGACGGATGTGGTAGAGTGTAACGTTCCTTTGCCTTTGAGTAAAAAGTCAATGAAAAAGGAGAAAATGGTTGGATTTTGAGACGGACATGGTGAGTTTTTGGACAAGACATTCGTTTGGAGTCTACGTCATCAGGACACTATCTGTTGCCCATTTCGTTCTGACTAAGCCAGAAATCCAGGAGTATGATTACACTGGCATCATTAGAAACCGGTGGAAAAGGAACTGCACTGAAGCTTCATAGACAGTTTGGTCACCCTACGTCGGCTAAGCTATTGAAACTTGTGAAGGATGCGGGAATTAACAATACTGACTTGGAACGGTCAATAAGTGAAGTGTCTGAAACCTGTGAAGTTTGTTGCAAATTCAAGAAGGTTAGGCCTCGTCCTGTGGTGTGCCTGCCTATGGCGAATAAATTTAATGAGACTGTGGCTATGGACTTAAAGGTTTGGGGGAGACAGTATTTTTTGGTTATGGTTGACTTGGCCACAAGATATTGCACTGCAGTATTAATTAATGATAAGTGTGCCTCTACCATCCTTCATGGAGTGTTTCGGAGCTGGATTACTGTATTTGGCCCACCAAGGAAGTTTCTTACCGATAATGGGGGTGAATTTAACAATACTGATATGCTTACGCTAGGTGAAGCTTTTAACATAAAGATTATGGCCACAGCTGCTGAGAGCCCTTGGAGTAATGGGGTTTGTGAACGTAAGAATGCGGTGATAGGTGATACTGTGAGGAAAGTCATGGCAGATGCACGTTGTAACTTAGAGGTGGCTTTGGCTTGGGCGATTTCTGCGAGGAATGCCCTTACGAACTATTCGGGCTTCTCCCCTAACCAGCTTGTTTTTGGCTACAACCCTGTGTTTCCTAGTGTATGGGCCAATGATCCTCCTGCGTTGGGGATGCTTCCATCCTGCATTGTGAGAGATAACTTGAATGCTCTTCACACGGCGAAGACAGGAATTTCTGAGGATAGAATCCTGTGAGCGGTTGACCAGGGCTTTGCGGCACAACGTGCGCCCAAGTGATTCGAACATTGTACAGAATGGTGATGAAGTATTTTATAAGAGAAATGACGGTCATGAGTTGCACGGCCCTGGTATCGTAATCGGCAGAGATGGGAAGCAAGTTTTGGTAAGACACGGGGGCATCTATGTGAGAGCTCACGAGTGTCGTATAGTGCCGGCTCCGGGAAAGGATACAGTGGTTGAGGTTTCCAATACTGAGTTGGGCGAGAAGGAATCCAGTGAAGAGTCTTCGGGAGCTGTGTCGCAATACCCTCCAGATGATGAGTCCGAGGATGGTGGCATGGTGGACATTCACCCGGCAGTAGCTGGTACATCTGGTGATCAGGCTTCTAAGATCAAGATTGGCCAGCGGATTAGAGGTATTCATGCAGAGAGTGGAGCGTCGGTGTCTGGAAAAATTGTGAGTCGTGCCGGCAAAGCAACTGGGCAGTATATAAATGGTTACAACTTACAAAGAGACTCTGATGGCGGTATTGGCTGGGTGGATGTGCAGAAGGATTTTAGCACATGGGAAGTGGTAGATGATGATGTTGAAATGTTGATTCTGTTCCATTCTGAGGATGTTTTAAAGGCCAAGGACAGTGAGATTGAGAACTGGAGGAGTAATGATGTGTACGAAGAAGTTAATGACGTTGGACAAGATACTATTTCTGTCCGTTGGGTGATGACTGAGAAAATAAAGAATGGCAAGCCAGTTGTTAAAGCACGTCTAGTAGCCAGAGGATTCGAGGAGGACACTGAGGATTTACGAAAGGACTCGCCTACGTGTTCGAAGGAAGCGGTACGTCTGGCTCTTGCATTTGCCTCGGGTAACCAGTGGGTTTGTCACTCCATGGATGTGAAGGCGGCCTATCTGCAAGGGAACATGATTGAACGAGTGATTTATCTACGCCCTCCTCCAGAGTATGCTGATGGTAGGCTGTGGAGGTTAAAGAAGACAGTTTACGGTCTATGTGATGCTGCCAGGCACTGGTATCTGCGGGTTAAGGATCAGCTGTTGTGTCTTGGAGCTCAAATGTCATCCTTGGATTCAGCGTTGTTCTTCTGGAGTAATAGGAGCAACGTTGATGGCATCATATGTATATACGTGGACGATTTTCTCTGGGCCGGCACACAGGAATTTGAGCGACAAGTGATAGAACCAGTGAGTCAAGCGTTCCTGGTCGGCAGCTCTGAGTCGAGAGCCTTTAGATATGTGGGTTTGAAAATCATATCTGAAAGCAATGGCAGCATAACTCTTGATCAGTTCCAGTACGCTTCATCCTTATTACCAATCACAATCAGCAGACAGCGCGCACTGGTAAAAAGCGGGAGAATTGTCTGAATCAGAGAAGTCTGAGTATAGAGCATTAATTGGACAGTTGAGTTGGATAGCCACTCACACTAGGCCTGACATCGCCTTTGACGTGTGTGAGTTAAGTGTGGCCAGAAAACAAGCTACTGTTGCAGAATTGCTCAGGCTCAACAAGGTGATTGACAGGGTGAAGACAGATAACATGAAGCTGTATATTCCTAGATTGGGACCCACCCATGACTGCCATCTGGAATGTTTCTCGGATGCCTCGTTTGCCAACCTCGCAGGTAACGGTTCCCAGGCTTTGTGATCTTTCTGAGAGATGCCGATGATAAGAGATGCCCAATATATTGGCAGACTAGGAAGATAAGAAGAGTCGATAAGTCTACTTTATCTGCAGAGACGCTAGCATTACTTGATTGTGCGGAAGCTGCAGTTTACCTCTCCAGCATTTTAAGTGAAATATCTGGGGGTGGAAGCTACAGAATAAAATGTTATGTGGATAATAAGAGCTTAGTAGACGCACTTCACTCATGCAAAAACGTGGACGGCAGGAGATTGAGGATCGACATTGCAGTGCTGCGGGACATGGTGGACAGGGGAGAAATTGAAGAGGTATCTTGGGTGGAGACGTCACAGCAACTGGCTGATTGCTTGACGAAAAAAGGCGCCTCACCCGGGCGGCTGCGGGCTGCAGTCAGCCGGGATTAAATGGGATAACTTCTTTGTGGTATCACATATTTGTATGTGGCTGTACTACATACCAAGAAGGGCGAGTGTGATTTACATGTCGCCCACATTAAAAGAAGAGGACGAGAGTGTTAACATAGGCAAATATGTTAATGTGTGTCGGAGTGCAAACTGGTTATACTGTATATGTGAGCAGACGATCGACACAGGAGTTTGCCCAACTAGTTTCCCGCCAAATTGCGTGGTCTACTATATGCTGACGTGTATGCTGACGTGTTCAAGGAGATGTGGAGGGCATGAAGGGATGGTCTGAGCATTGGTTAATGCCTTTTCATCCAAAAAAATGCAAGTACATGCGGATTGGGACCAGCAAGATAGACAAGGTAGGATACAGTATGTATGAAGCGATGGAGGAAGTGAGTGCAGAAAAGGATATAGGAGTAGTGATAGATAATAAGTTAAATTTCTCAGAACATTTAGCGGAAAAGATAAACAAAGCCAATAGAATTGTAGGGCTGATAAGGAGGACATTTGTGTCACTTGACGAAGAAATCTTCAGGAATCTATATACAGCGCTGGTTAGGCCACACCTGGAATATGCAAACCAGGTGTGGGCTCCATATATGGTAAAGGATATAGAAGCAGTGGAGAAAGTGCAGAGAAGAGCTAGCAAGCTGGTACCAACGTTGAAGAACGCGGGCTATGAGCAGAGGTTGAGGACACTGGGACTTCCAACACTGGCATATAGGAGAAAGAGAGGGGATATGATAGAGACTTTTAAGATAGTGTCAGGAAAGTACGATGAGGATGTGTGTGAAGGTATCTTCTTGATGCGGGAGGGAACAAGAACGAGAGGACACTCTAAGAAAATTTACAAAGAAAGAAATAGGCTTGAGAAGGCGAAGAACTCATTTTGTGATAGAGTGGTAAATGAGTGGAACGCACTGCCCCAGTATGTAGTCGATTCCGAATCAATAAGGGAGTTTGAAAGTAATCTTGATAAAGCATGGGGAAGACAAGATTTGAAGTTTGATTATAAAACAAAAATACAGAATAGTAAAAATGTTGCGTCTGCTACCGCCGCCGCCAACACCGTGAACGACCGCAGCAGTGCAAGTACTGGTACTGAGCTGGATACACAGGCATAGTTTGCCTTTTTCCAGAGGATCTACTGTAAGAAACTGTAAGAAACTGTAAGTGTAAGAGATGACGTCACAACAGGACCGAGGTGGCGGGCTAGCTGTCAGGACGGAGTCAGTCGTTTACATACGGGTGAGTGGTGAACACGGCCATTGAGCTAATTAATACTAATGTACCGGCGACGTCTTTTCAATTTTATGCTAGCTACATTTAGACAATTTTACATAGCTTAGGAAGAATATACAGTAGCTAAAAGGATTAATTGAGATAGTCTGTAGCTTTTTAATAAGTAGCCTAGACGTCCTTCTTATGCTTAATAAAATTATCTAATAGCAGCCAAAAGGAAGTGAAAAGGACTTTGCCGGTACGGAAGGGGTTAAGATGCAGCCCCAAATAGTGGGGAGGGATGAAATTATGGTTGTTTTGGGCTACAGGATGGGTTGAGTGGAGCTCTACCCCCTTCAACCCCCCATGACCTATTGAAATCAGCATCTATGTTGATGTAGGGGGCTTGATTAGGGTTTTACCCCACAAATCTGGCAACACCACTGTCGATAGAGAGTTTTAGAGTTTATTTTTTACAGTGCTTTACATACTTCCCATATAATGCATTTGTGACAGTAATGACCTATACAGTATAGCAATCTATCATGGGATATGACAAATCTATACTACAGTACTTAGAAATTGAAAACCTAACTGGATAAGCTCCTTTATATAATCCCACTAAGTTCCTAGAGGTAATTATTATCTATTTTACTCACCAATGCAAACATTTTGGGTAGCATTCATATTTTGTTTTATTTCTAAATGAAATCTGAACTGAAGTTTAAAGAATATCCTGTGCTGGGCTTAATTTAAGGGCTAAATTTAATAAAATAGTATTACTCAATACTATTTCATTCCCATTGGATGGATGGGAATCTTCAGCTATGGTTGGCAACCCACTTAGGGAAGACAACTATACAATAATCCGGGTGGATGGACTAGTCAGCCTTGATCGGCAACCTGTCTAGGGGAGTAAATCTTATACAAATCCTTCCTGCTCACCTAAGGGTGAAGAAGCAGGTTGGTGGATGGACTAGTGACCCACCACTGTTAACAAAAATTGTGCTAAAAAAATAGGCCTACATACCGGTAGGCTATAGGGCCTCCGAGACAGATGAACCTTAAGTTGAATGGTCAATCCTGCAAAGTTGAATAAACTGACACAGGTTGTCCTCACGGTGGACAGGTCCATTTGGGGTGTTTTGTGCAAGGCCCACCCTCATAAAGGGGAGTAAGGCATCCAGCAATGGAGAATAGCCTACTTGCGAGTTTCGTTCTATAAGGAAGTTGGAGCTGTAGACGACGATAGTTAACAGAATTTACAACTAAAATACAGTCTTAGTACATTTATTAATACATAAAACCCAATTCACCATACTTTATATCCACCAGAAACCTACTTTATTATCGCATTTCTGTTAAATATCGATGTTTAAGGCTCCAACTTCCTTATAGCCTGAAATTAGCAAGTGGTCAATTACTCAATCTTAAGGTATTTGGAGTGTTACAGCTTTAACTTCCTTTTTATCCAAAATATAGAGCAACTAGACATGGGTAGGTAGGGCTACCATCGCTCCCTCAAAAATATAAAAGTTATAGAGAATTACCTCTAATTATGGAGGCTAGCAAAAAATGTCCTACTCAATGAGACAGAGAAAGGGGCGAGGGAACACAAAAGTGGTCCCGGACCCCGAGAATTAAAACCCTTGAATGTAATTTCTGTTCGGGTCTCGAGTCGGCCACCCCCAGCTATGGGGTATGTGCCGGAGTATATATAGATATACATACATACATACATGGAGGAGATTCCTTCATGGCCACCACCTCGATGATTAAGGCGTCTAACAATAGACTACGCAATTCAAAGCCATAAAGACTAACCTAAAGTGAAGTGTTGAGCAGTAGACAATCTCTGTACAGCCTTCCACAGTCTATACACTCCAGTCGGTTTTAAGAATAGCTACATGGTAGAACTGGCCATCTAGTGTAGAAGTCTTCGGCCCTTATCCAGAACATCTGCAAAGAAAATAACTATTGTACACTTGCCAGAGTGGAAAGAAGGATGCTATGCTGGTATGGTCATGTTGAATGAATGGGAGATGAAAGGCTTACAAAGATAATATAAGAGTTAGAAACAAGGGGAAATAGTGAGAGAGAAAGAACTACTGTACTGTATATCAATCAGCCTACTGGGCCAGAGCCCTGGTTATAAAGATGTACGTAAAGATTGACTAAAATTAACCCCTTGAAGCTCTGACACGTTTTAGCAGCATATTTTGGCATTCATTAGACGATTTTATGCAGCTTAGGAAGGATCTGTGGGTAACAAAAAGGTAAAGACTATCTTAACCTTCTCACATCCTGACACGATTTTTGAGCCTATTAGGGATACTTTAAATCCTTTGTTACCGTCAGGGGTATCTATAAACCTTTAGTTTGTTTACTTCAACCTCTGCAGTTGTCTTTGAGTTAGCTGTGGGCAGAAAACTAATTTTGGAGAGGTAATTATAACAGTGAGAGTAATCTATTTCTTATTGCTAATCTGGCAACCTCTGCGTCCTATGGTCGTGAGAGGGTTAATCAACCCTCTGACTTCCATATAGGCCTACCCTTCCTAATCTGAATAAAATTGTCTAATAATTACCCGAAACCAAAACAGAAACGCATATTGGAGCTTGAAAGGGTTAATGAAGCAAAACCCCTTCTCGGGAATTACGGCGTCTGGTAAAAAAGAAACAGAATTATTTAAAACAAAAACATAAAAACAACGAACACCGGACAGGACGACAACTAGATATGGGTGTTGATGGGGAGGATTTTTACAGTAGCAGAAATGGTATGTAGTGGCTGTTAAAGTTTGTCATAGATGCGCATGTGTATCGTCTTTAAGAATTATCAAATAGAGTAAAAGTTAAAGGATGGTGAGGCAGCAAAGATAGCACAAAGTTACGTGGTATGCAGATGAAGTCGATGTTCCAATTCATATAGTGGGTATTCACAAAGAAAGTGACAGACGGTAATTGGCGTTTGGCAACAGTTACAGTAGAGCAAGGGAGCAGGAGGTGACGTCATCAAATGATCATGTGTGTATCGCGTGTGCCCGATGCGTGAGCACGTTAAGAGCCAAGCCTGATCTGCCTGGCAGTGGTCAGTTAAGGATGGCCAGGGATGAACATTGGCTTGAATACTGCAAAGATGGTTAGTAGTTGGTATACAGTACATACCCATCCTCTGCCAGGTAGCTCACACGCATTCCCGGAGAAGAGGGAAAAGGACTGTTGGGCGCAATATGGTAGAGGATGGCGTGCCTCTGCAAGCTTGTTTCGTAAGAGAATCCGCTTTCTCATTTCCTTGCAACCCGATATAAGCGGGCACCCAGCACAGTGTAACAGCATGGCCTGACACAAGCAAGTCGTGGAGTATGCGGATGAAGTCGCAGATCAGGTGTTCTTTGGTCGCAAAGCAATGTATGGCTTGAACAGCGCTTTTACAATCGCTACAAATGATGATGTGGGGGATGTTAAAAGGGAAAGTATGTGCCACGTCCAGAGCACATGTCCAGATGAGCATAGATGAAGGGTGAGTTGGCGTGTGCCAGTCAGACGCTACAGCACAACCCACTGACTGAGCATTCTTAGATACGTCCGTATAAATAACCAAGGCCGGCTTGTGGCTCAACATATGTTCGAGGGCTATCGTGCGCCGGGTATAGGGAAGCAGAGATGCCGGCAGGTCGTCAAGGAGAAGAGACACTCCAGGTTTTCTTAGGCTCCATGGCGTAAGAGCGGGAATAGACATGGGTGATGTGGGAAAAGGAATATTGTAGGCCTACCGGTAAGTTTTGAAGATTTTTGTAGATGTATCGGGTAATGTAAGGTGAGCAGGACCAGGGAGATCCAGTGTCCTGAAAGATATCAATTAGGGAAGGGACGGCCACGAGGTGCGTAGTAGTATGCACCATAGTAAGCTGTCGATGTAGTGTGAGGGAAAGATTTCCTGCCTCAGCAAGGAGAATGCAGATGCAAGAGGAGCGAAATACCCCAGAGCTTAACCAAACTCTGAAGTGATGGACCGGGTTGAGAGTACCGAGTTCATCAGGGTATGCGGTACCATAGTCTAGAACAAAACAATATTATAGCCCGGTATAGCATACAAGGGGAAATAGATTGAGAGGAAGACCTCGGAGAAGATGGAGAGACGGTGTGAAACAAGCGTTGGAAGTTAGAGAGATGAATGAAGAACAAGCAAGAGAAGTGGTGATGAACGGGAATTAATGGAGAATATAACGTGGTCGTACAGAGTGGGGGGTTGGGCTAGATAATAGTCGGTCAGGCGCCCGGCCCGTGGAGCCGGTATATATATGAAGGGCCATGCCTGGAAGTGATATGGGCAGGCATTGTGGTGTGCTCCACTGCGTGTCTGCCTGCTGAGACCGGAACCTCTCCGGAAGGTTTGGGACCTGTGAGTCTTTTGCTGGGGACCCCAAATGGGCCTTGGTCTTTGGGTCTTCTCCTGGATGACTTAGATGTGTGATCATTTTTATATATTTTATTTTGTTGCTTCTGTTCGAGTTCTGTCTCAAGTCGGCCACCCTCAGCTATGGGGTATGTCCCAGAGTATTTACATACATACATACATACACACTTGCCGAGATATTAACCTAGGACAAATTCTGTCGAGATCTGACTCCATTTAACCACCAAAGCAGACTAATTCATAGTACAGTATTGAGAAAATATGCTTTGCCTCCCTACTTTAAATTTAATATTTTTAACCCCTGTCCAACAGGGATGTTTGTAACTTCTACTACCTGGCAGGTGGGCATATTTACCTTAAAGGAGCTTCATTCCATGTTCTTTTTCATGCATAAACAAGAACCAGAGCGTAATACAATTATGTATCCGTGAAAGGGCGATAATAGAGCTTTCCAATGACACCTGAATCATCCTTGTACGACCACGGGTTATCCTGTAGCGATCGCGCAACACGAGGGGAAAAACCCTAAAATACAGTAATTTCCCAAGTTTTTTCCTGGTCTCGCGAGGCCGTGGGTGTGGAATGGTGCGGAGGTAGTGACAGTCGCGGCACTGGGTCCGTGCCGAGCGGTCAGAGCCCGCCTATCGTCCTCCCAACGCGTGGACTCTCTCAAAGCCGATAATGTGCTCAACATCCCTTGCGACATATGTCGGGCCCCGCAGGGGTGGCCATGATTCTCTCACTCGACATATGTCGGGACCTGCGGCTTGAGTGTTAAAGATATATTTGGATTGTTCATGACGTTGCGGTTTTAAAGGTATATATATTTTTATTTATGAAATTTTTTTAGCCCCTCAAAACACCATATAAAATTTGTTCAGAATTATTTACCAAACCTAACCTAACTTAACCTCATTATTGCCCAAGTTTTATAATAGCACATCTGGGTAGCAGGGTGTCAAACTAGAGACCTATTCCACCCCCCCCCCCCTTTTTTTTTTAGGCATTACTAAAAATAATCTAAGTTTATTCATTTCACTCACAACACCAAACACCTCCCTATTAAATTAATCTATCTATCTATCTATCTATTGCCTGACGCCGTGATCCCCGAAGGGGTGGCCACGAACGAACCGCCCCCATGCACCTCTGTCCCCAGTCAGTCGACGCCCCTCCCCCCAACCAGCACCGCCTTCGTTCATGTAGTTCCTCACTCCATCCTTCCACCTCATATTCGGTCTACCTCTCCCCCTCTGTCCCTCCACCTCGCTCTCGTACACCCTCTTAGTCATTCTCTCGCTTTCCATACGTTCCATATGGCCGAACCATCTCAAGTTGTTCCTTTTCACACTTTCCAGCACATCTACCTCCACACCACACCTCCTTCTTACTTCCTCATTAGTCTGTCTATCCCTCCATGTAACTCCGCACGCACTCCTTAAGTAATTCATTTCCACTGCTCTCACTCTTGGTCTGAGTCTCTCAACCAACGTCCATGCTTCGCTTCCGTAAGTCAGTGTCGGGATTACCACACTGTCATGCAAGGACTTCTTCACTTCCATACTGACCACCCTATTTCTTGTTACTGCTTTTAGCGTTCCTACAACCCTCTTCCCCTGTTGTACCCTCTCCCGCACCTCTTCATCCATAGTCCCATCTTTACTCAACACACTGCCCAGATACTTAAAAGAGTTGACGATCTCCATAGCCTGACCGTTCAGCTTCACCTCACACTCTGTGACTTCACCCCTTTCGAAGACCATAACCTTGCTCTTCCCCGTATTTACCTTCAAATTCCGTTTTTCGCACACTGTTCCAAACTCATTTACCAGACCCTGCAACTCCCATTCATTATCACTCATCAGAACTGTATCATCCGCAAACAGCAGTATAGGTAGCTTCCACTCAATTCCCTCCCTTTTCAGCGATACACCAACATTCACTGCTCTTGATAGTATTTCTTTCATGACTCCATCCATATATACAGTAAACAACCACGGGGACATCACACACCCCTGTTTCAAACCAACATTCAGGTCAAAGAACTCGCTCTGCTCACTCTCCACACGTACTGCCGCCTTTGCACCCTCATACATGCTCTTCACTGCTTTCAGCAACTTGCCCTCTACTCCGTATATTCTAAGTACTTTCCACAAACCTTCTCTATCCACTCTGTCATAGGCCTTCTCCAAGTCCATAAAGGCAACATACACCTTTTGTTTCTTCTCCAGATACTTCTCCACAACACAATTCAGGGTAAAAATCTGATCTACACATCCTCTTCCCTTCCTAAAACCTCCCTGCTCGTCGCCTATCCATTTCTCCGTTCTCACTCTCACTCTCTCAATCACTACCCTACTGTATACCTTCCCTACTACGCTTAGAAGACATATTCCTCGGTGGTTACCACACACTCCTCTTTCCCCTTTGCCCTTATATAGGGGGACTATTATGCCAGTCTTCCAGTCATCGGGTGCACTCCCCTTCTCCCATGCTAGTTTGCACATTTTCCATACCCATTCTATCACTATCTCACCACCATACCTCAACATTTCCCACACACTCCATCTGTTCCTGGTGCTTTCCCCAACTTCACTCTTTTCATGGCTTCCCACACTTCTGACCTCCTGATCCCCACCTCCTCCTCCACTTCTCTTCTTCTCCCTCCCATACCATATCCAGCTATGTTTGCTGGCTCTTCATTCCTTTCATTTAGCAACTCACTGAAGTATTCCCTCCATCTTTCGACTCTCTCTTGCTTCTCGGCTAGCATTCTCCCATTCTTATCTTTCACACCCTTACTGTTTCCCTTGCTACCTTCCCTAACTTTCTTGACTTCTTTCCAGAACAGTTTCTTACTCTCCCTCCATTTTACACTCAGATTCCTTCCAAATTCCTCATCTACTCTTCTCTTACTTTCCTTCACTACTCTCTTCACCACCCTCTTACTCTCCACGTACCTCGCTCGTTTCTGTCTCTCGGAATCTTCATTCCCTCTACTACCCAACCACACTCTATATGCTTTCTTCTTTTCTTCCACAGCTATTCTTACCTCTTCTGTCCACCATGCTGTACCTTTCACTCCCCTCCCTCTTCTCCTCACTCCACACACCTCACATGCTGCACAGATCTCATCCTTAAACACCTTGCTCATCTCCTCCACTTCCTCCATAACTTCCAGGTCGAACCCACCTAGTCGTCTTTCCACTGCTCTCCTGTACTCCTCCCTGACTTCCTCCTCCTGCAACCTCTCCACCCTCCTCACCATTCCACCCTCCTCTCGCCTCCCTCCCGCTCTCCTCACCACTTCTTTTGTATCCTAACCTTAGCTACCACTACATAATGATCAGACAGACCCCCTCCAATACCCCTATACACCCTAGCATCCATCACAGATTTCTTCATTCGTTCATCCACACATACATAATCAATCAATGACTTTCGTTCCACCACTGTCTTATCTTTCATCGTCAACATCCGTTTCCACGTGTACCTGTGGATCATTCTGTGTCGGAAGAAGGTGTTGGCTATCCACAGCCTCCTTCCCACACATACGTCCACAAGTGCACTACCATTCCCATTCACCTCTGATGGTACCCCCCACCCTCCCACCACTCCCTCAACTTTCCTATCACCCACCTTACCATTCATATCCCCAATCCCCCCCCCTTTTTTTTTTAGGCATTACTAAAAATAATCTAAGTTTATTCATTTCACTCACAACACCAAACACCTCCCTATTAAATTAATGAAAGTATGTATTCCACTCGGGATTATTTTGTATTTATTTATTTATTTATTTTTCAATTCAAAATATTTTGAACCTGGGTTACCACATACATATCTTAAACACTCAAACCATTAAGCTACACCATCAAGACAGTTAAATACAGATAAATTAATGTTTTATGGAGAGAAACACCATTCAAGGAGGAGCACTTTATTGACAACATTTCACAGATAGCTTCTTCAGGTCAGTAACGAGCTCATTAGCGACCTGAAGACTATCTGTGAAACGTTGTCAATTAAGTGATCCTCCTTGAATGGTGTTTCTCTCCATAAAACATTAATTTACAACTCCTAAATATATCTTCAATCTAGAACCTTTTATGGTGGCCTGTCATATTCATTATATGAAAACAAAAAATATTAAACACAACCCTTCAGTAAAAAAAATACTCCTTTTTAATTTATTTTGGTTACCAACTTAAATAATATGACAACTAATTTCGAATACAGTAATTGAAGAGTTGTTGAAAGTAAATTAAATATCTCACGAGTAGAGATTGAATGAAGCAATCCTTTCAGTCTTATAACCAGGAGTTGGTAAACTAAAACCAGTCATATTTAAATAAAGCAGTGAGTAAATGAAGCAATCCTTTGCTTTATAACGGGGTAAATAAAATATGGCCAGTCTAGTTTAAATGAAGCAACGATTGAGTGAAGCAATCCTTTACAGAAAACGAGCCTTGCTTAGAGACGGAGGGGCAGGAAAAGGTAGTAGTCATTTAACCACGCACAACACTAGTGCTCGTGGAATATTATCAGTGCAGTTAATCTCCATCAACAACTTCATATAGTTAAGTCTATCATTGTCCTCATTCATTTGTGGACTATTTATATGTTAGACAACATTTGTTGGCCAATGGGTTAGGTAGGACAAATATAATTATTGCGTTCGGGGATGACATTAAAACTCATATGTATCCTCGTTATGAAGCACAACAACAAAAAACTAAAATTAATTAAACACAGCGTATTTTAATAGAATAATAATTACACTGAATAAGTATATCTCGTTTAAGGAAATAAAATTAAACTTAACATGCATAACATACATACATAACATTTTAAGACCGAGTGTTCCACACATAAGTGCAGTTTCAGTCTCTTGTCCTAATGGCGGCGTTCCAGGCAACCCTGTTAACCCGGGAACTGCGGGGAGACTCTTAAGAGTCAGAGAAAAAAAAAATCAACTTTTGACCGAAAAAAAAATATATATTTTTTTTTATTTTTTTATTTTTTTTGGCCCCTGGGCCATGCAAAATCTCAGTCCTCTACTTCCCCTCCTTCCCCACTTTCCTCCTCTCCTTCAGTTATCACCTATTTTCCCTGTTATTCCCTTATTCTGAGGTATATTTTCGTGCTAACATTAGAAATCCGGTTGCAGGGTGTGGTCATCACTGATAGCAAGCGAATGCAAGAGAGAGAGAGAGAGTATCGATCGACTGTGTCTCAGTGGCCTTGGGGGAAATTGGTGGGAAAGCAGCTTGCCTCACCCATACATTATACAACTCGCGGGCTATATCTCCGATTTTGACCATCCAAACGCTGTTTTCACTCGTTTTATTGTTGTTTCAGGTTAATACCTTTATAATCAACCCATAATAGGCGCATATGGATAAGTATTAATGCTATTAATGGTACAATGAATATTTTAGTGACGGAAACACCTCAAATACATGCGCACAGGGAGAGGTGTCTAATTACCCCCATGCGCACTTCAGAGGTTCACTTGTCAAGTTCTTGGATTTGAGATCGGCACGTATAGTCCGATCCCAGGTCTTCCTCGGTCCACAATCACAGACCTGCATTTTCTCACCCAATTTTGTTCATCCATTCTCTCACACATGCATACCATCCCAGTCTACTTGTACGCATCACCTCGTTAATACTCTTTATACCTAAACGTCTCCTCAGCTCAACATTTGTCATTCTATCCTGTAGCCTGGTCCCACACATCCATCTCACCATTCTCATCTCATTACGCTCCATTCTGTTGACATCCTCTACTTTAACGGCCCATGTTTCTGAGGCATACGTCATTGCACTTCTTACACATGAGGCATACACCTTTCCCTTCAGGGGGAGAGGCATTCTTTTCATGGTTAGGATTGGCATCAGTTCTCTGAACTTCCCCCACCCACACCTAATTCTAGCAACAGTGGCAGCCTCGGCCCCACCACCGGCAGAGATGGTATCTCCTAGGTAACAAAACTTGTTCACCAGCTCCAAAGACTCATTTCCAAAATTCACAGCCACAGGATCATCACCTAACACAAGCTCGCCTTTGCACACTACGCACTCAAATTTCTCTATTTCTGACTTATCCTTCGGCAGGGGTCCCTTTATTCTACTACAGTTCTTACTCCCATGGTGTACCCAACATCGACAGATGCTACATTGAATTGAGTTAGCGCCCACTCCCTTTCCACACACTGCACATGGGTATGCACCGCTCTTTTCCACATTGCCTCGTCTCAATCTACAATGCATAACCTTGGTTTTGTTAATATTGACTCTTAAACCCTTGCTCGCCATGCCCTCTCTCCACTCTCTGAATTTGGCCTCAGCATCTTGCACACTGTCAGCTATTAGGACTAAATCGTCTGCATAAAACAGTTCCAACGGGAGTCCGCCTCTAAAAACTCTAGACAGTGCCTCCAAGACCATAATAAAGAGGAGGGGGCTTAACACTGAACCCTGATGGACTCCAACACTGACTGCGAACTCATCACTCAGTACATCCTTCACCCTAACCCGCACTTCGCGAATCCTCATACATCTTCATTATCACACGCACCAGCCACTCTTCCACACCAAGTTTCCTCATAGCCCACTGCACAACTTCTCTAGGCACCCTATCAAAGGCCTTCTCCAGGTCTACAAACACAAAGTAAAGATCCTTGCCTTTTAGTAAGTATCTTTCCTGTATCTGCCTGACTATGAAGATAGCATCGGTTGTACCCGCTCAAGAGTATCTGCTCAAGAGTACTGTAAACCGCTCCCCCCAATTCATGTTATCCCTCCTAAAGGTCAACCTAAGACCCATCCTCGACTTTGCGTCCCCACTCTGGAACCAAGACTACCTGACCGACAGCAGACTCACAGAGTCTGTCCAGAGAAGATGGACGAAGCAGATCTCCGGCCTTAGCGACTACCCATACGACAAGCGCCTACAAAGACTCAAACTCTACTCAGTCAGGGGCAGACTGATCAGGTACGACCAAATCTACTGCTACAAGATCTTCCATGGCCTCTCACCCATCAACCCCACCGACCTCTTCACCATGGCCCCTAGGACTGGCACCAGAGGCCACAGTTACAAAATCCAAGTACAGCACTGCTCCTCAGAAGCCAGAAGATTTTTCTCCCACAGAGTCGTCAAGAGGTGGAACTCACTTTCAGAGAACACCGTTACTGCACCAAATCTCAGACTCTTCAAGCAACGCCTCCAAGCAGAAATACAAGACTCCCTCACGAATTTCACTAAAACACTCAAAACACACATCTAAAACACCTAAACATACATCTCAAACAAACTACTACAACTAAAAAGCTAGTCTCCAACGAGGGCACAATATTAACTAACTATCTCTGCCAGACTCCCAGTAACTGCTACTAATCGTGCATCTAGTTAGAGTGCCCGTATTCATGTCTTGGGCCCCCACTGAACACAGCTGTGGTCAGTGCGTGGCCCTACCTGGTAAGTAAACCTGTTAAGTAAACCTGTTAAGTAAACCCCGTCCTGGCATAAAACCAAACTGCATATCATCAATAGAGATGCTTTGCCTGATCAAACCCTCAAGGACTCTCTCACAGACCTTCATGATTTGGTCAAGCATTTTCAGGCCCCTATAATTTCCTCTATCTAGCACATCCCCTTTTCCTTTGTATATATTCACTATCACACTTTTGAGCCAATCCTCTGGGATTTTCTCATCCTTAATAATAGTGTTTATCAACTCGGTAACTAAGTTTACACCAGTCTCCCCTGAGGCTTTTATCATCTCAGCGACAATGTCAGAGCAACCTGGAAGCTTTACCGTCCTTCATTTTATTGATTGCGTCGCTCACTACAGCTGGTGCTATCAAAGGAGGGGGCCCAGATATTGGTATTTAATAGGGCCCCTTTATCATTGACGACTTCGCCTATTAACATTAATAGTCTCCATTCAACATCCTGCGCCAGCAATTTGAATAACCCGCGCGGAAGATCATGGAGTACTCATCACAAGTGCACGCCTAATTCCCTTATGGGATCGTCATTTTGATTGGGTACCCTACAGAAAAAAAACTCCGTAAAAAAAGAAAAAAGAAAAAGATAAATTAATATCTGTTATTATATGACTTGCCATATACGTGGATTTCTCATGTTTTGCTTCCCCGATACCAGGCCCCCTAGCGGCCATCCTCATTCTTCCTTCTTCCGCGTCCCTCCCGATCACAGGACTTCCGCCGTGTCCGCTTCATTCGATGTTCGCAGAGCTTCTAGTGAGTCCTTACTCATTTGTATATATCTGTGTTGCAGTAACAAGGTTTAGATTAGCTAGCACGGCTGCCAGATTGGTCGGTCCGCAGGAAGAGTGTGTTAAAATAGCCTAAATAGGGTACCATTGTCACAGGCGTCCAGGAGTCCCGGATGGGTGGACCGCGTGTTATTTTATTTGTGTATGACGCCTTAGCTGTTGTGTTTACTTAGCTAGAAGGCGACCACGCTACAAGGCATGATACAGACTGTCATTATTGAGGATAGTACATGCCACTGTCTTCAATTATCAGCAAATGCTCTGGTTTAAGGGTGTCTGCACGTGGTGCTCCACCTTCCAGGGTTCGTGTTTTGCTTAGGCCCCTTGATGAAGGCCTTCCTCTACTTGGTGCGGCTGCGGGTTCTCGAGCGTCTTCGGCTGGGATGTCTTCGGTTTACACGGTAGTCATATTTAGGGGTCTCCGTCTTAGGCTACAGGTAATTTAGGTGTCTAAATTTTTCTGTTGTTATTGATTAAGTTTGTTTCCCCCTGTGTTGGTTCTAGCTTGCTAGCTCGATCCTTTGGGGCTTGGGAGACGTCCCTATATGTCATGATGCATTTTATTATATGTGTGTGGGACTGCAGGAAAAGGGCTGTGCCATCCCTGTTTCCCGGCAGTTTTTGTTTGTTCCGGCGGCCCATGCGGTGGGCCAGTGTCCGCCTCTGCCGGATAGGAACATTCAGAAGATCCCGGCGTGGTTTGGCTGAACCACTCTCCCGGCGGAATTGCATTCCTACCAGGGCCACCATCTCGGCTCGCCGAGGGAACTCACCCTGTCTGGCCTAGTGACACTTAACGACTTCATCGCCCGCGGCAACATCAGTCAAGTGTTCACGACGCGATATATTAGTTTTGCAAACTGGTTAGATACAGTCACAACTTAATAAGGTCAGGGACCTGTGACGCTTGTCACAGGTAAAATTGTGAGAAATTCAGCTAGACAGATCCGGCGGAAGGTTAGAATAAGTGTGTACTTTCCACTAAGTTTCCGGCGGATTTGAGATAGGATGTATAATACCTCGCAGATTATCCTTATGAGCATTGATTCCTGGAAATTTTCTTTCCAGGCCCCCAGACTTCCCTTCTGGCGGAGTTGGCCATCGGATCCCGACTGAGGAGGGGACCCTCTCTTTGAATGGCACTATGCCCAGATTTGATCTTTGTGCTACCCCCACTTGTTCCCTCTTACCAGCGTTTGCTCATACTTTCTGCACGAAATGTGTCAAGTGCCTCGATCGCTCACGCGGCGTGTGGTTGTAAAAAAAGTGCGACATTTGCTCAGAATTAAAGTCTGCATTGTTAGCTAAAACAGACCTTTCATGTTTGGCGGCTTTACATGAAGTTAAAGCGACATTCAATACATATGCTAAAGATGTTGCCCATAAGGCCTTCCAGTGTGATGACGAGGTCCTATGGGAGAAGCTTATTATAAAGTCACCTTTAGTAAAACCCGGTCACTCTAAAGCGGTCAGACCTAAGGTCAAAACTAAAGCCATAAGCAAAGAATATGTCAATAGTAGTAGTGAGAGTAATAATAATAATAATAATAGTTCTTAAAGCTAGCGCATGCTAAGCTAGCTAAGGATAGCTCAATAAGGTCGATTAGGCGTATTTCCATTGGGGTCCTGTACTACTACCCCATCCCTTTGCTCATGAGGGATGGTAACGACTCAGTGCTTGTGAAAAATCTTTAATGCGCCGAGCGTGGGCGCGAACCCGGGCCTTCTGGGTGGAAGTCCGAGACGCTAGTCACTACACCAAGCGAGCCACCAAGCGAGAGTGACGTCACAGAGGTCCCCTCCTTGACCCGGGCCACGCGGCGGAGGTCGAAGTCCAGGTCAAAGTCTCCACGATCCGCGTTCACCACACTACCTCGGACTCTTAGAGGTCCCACAAACGCCGACGAGAAGAGTATACCTCTTCAAGCAGCCGGCGGGAGACCCCACAACTGTCACCGCCCTCTGACTCTCAGACTCCCACTACTAGTGAGGAACATTCTAGGCATGTAACTTCGGATGTAACGTTTGCAATACCAAAATTATCTCTAGTTCCCCGGGGTGTGAAATCAACAGGCCATAGTAGGGTACTGGCCGATCAATTTAGAAGTCGTCCGGCGGGGGCACAAGTTATATCTCCGATGGACCAGGACCCCCAGCCCTTGGCGGCGGGAGGTTACTGGCGCCATCCAGAACCTTCTCTAGAACAGACTGAGGATAGCAACACCAACGTGTTGCCATCTTCGGTGCCTGATTTGTCTTGGCCCCCCCGAGGGATCACGAGGACTCACAAGAGTTATTATAACATGAACTCTTGGAGCAGAGTGAGGAGCCGGCAGATCCTATGTTCTCCCCGGCTCCTCAGTCGCTTCCAAGTAATTATTCTGAAGCTAGTTCAAATTCATCCAAAGATACCTCAAAACAATGGATGACTTCAGACCAGGTAAATGACTTATTACATAAGGTATTACAGCAGTACCAACTCCCTGCCTCGTCAGATCAGCCGGTTATCACCTCAACTGCTCCCGCTAGTACTTCTGTAGTGAGACCTTTAGATCTTCCGTCAATTTTGACGTCATCACCGACCCCAGTGGAGGCAACGACCCCAGGTCCTGTAGGACCGGCGGCGTTGGCTATGTCCAACCTGAGGGTGATCACTGACGTTCAACCGCCCCCCTTAGACAAGTTACCGGTGAGAAAAGGCCCTATGCCTCTCCTCTATGGTGCTGATTGCTCGTGGGTACCTGTAGTACCAGAGAATCCTCTTATAGCTCAACCATCTGTGTCAGGAGACCCTCCAGTCCCAATGGAATGGTCCATAGAGATTAATGAGAATCGTAAATTTAGGGCTAAAGACGAGACAGGGAGGGTGCTAGATGTTCTAATTAAAGGTGTACCTAGTCCCCTTAATCCAGCATATTTTGTGTATTCACCTGCTCCGGCAGTCCATTCCGCCGCTTCTGCAAGACTTTTCGCTTGACTGGTCGAAGTCTGATGTCATCAATGATGTCAAGGCCTTAAATGGTCTGGACCAAGCTCAGAACCCGGTCCTGCAGATGCAGCAGGTGGGCGCCAGCCCGTGGTTGGATTGGGAAATTGAGGCCCAGGTATTTGCCACTACTATTACATCCAAAGTGTCACACCAAATTCCTCAAGAGAATCACACTTATTTTTCTCTACCAGTGTCCAAAGCAGAAGGGGTACCACCAGCCTTACCAACTTTTCTGGCGGCCCCCAAAGTATCTTTGCATGCCTTAGATGACCCCTTTTCTCCACCACCGCCTGCTCACTTGGAGCGAGATTTTAGGTTACGAAATAAGGCTTACCGGATGTTCTCTCAATACTTGGCGAGTCATCAAGTAGCCGCCTCTCTAGCACGTACGATCTCGGCCGTCACTGACCCCCAAATTCCTAGAACCATTGAGCTGTCTCATAGACTGTCACTTCAAAATGCCATTCAGTCCCTAGGCGACATTAGAATCGCGATTTTGGAGGCGGTACGAGCTCGCCAAGATTTGAGAGTGCATCTGGTAAAGAAGTTGCCGGCGGACATAGGTCGCCGGGTAACTCTATTCCCGGTGCTTACGGCTACCCTTCTTAACTCTGAAACTGGTGATGGGTTGGTCTATCAGAGTGAGACCTGAGCGATCTCTGCCATACCCATAGCTTACTCTGACTGTTCCTTTTACTTATATATTTTCTAGATCTCAAGTGACGGCGTCTCTTCTGTGGATTGACCTCCCAATCTACCAAGATTGGAAGCTAAAGCGTCACATTCTTCCTTTGCCCCTCAACTTTCTCTTCATAATTGCTGAGGGGCACAGGGCCCTGGGTGGGGCTTTGGTTTCCCGGGCGTTTACGCACCCTCTCAGCTCCCCGCCATGGAGTGGCTTCGGTCACCCAGGCTTTATTGTGGTCGGCAGGGAGGGTTCTGTGGGGGCGCTCGTTTATGGCCTTGGCCTTACTCGGGGCCTTGGGGCTGTTCGGCCAGGCAGCTTGGGGAACAACAACAACAACTCTGAAACTTGGAGCTTAGTCTTTAATTTGGTAAGTGGTTGGAAATAGGTTACCTCCCAAGCGAGGAAGGACCCCCCGAAGAAATCCTTTCACAAATCAAAGGGCGGTCACAAGCAGTACCAACCACATCCGAAACAGTCATCTCGAGACCCTAAACTGCCCTCTCAGCAGGGAGGTCCTCAGTACAAAACCAAACTAGGTAAGCCTCATGGGTATAAAGGTAAGGCCCCATATAAAGGTAATCCGCACACTACACAAGCCAAAACTAGTCAAGCGTCCGAGGCCAACACACCTCCCCCTCCAAAAAACTAGCCACCCATCCTCCCCCCATCCTGGAGTCGAGCTCAAAGACCCGGGATTGGGAAGTTGCCGTAACTGACGATCCCCGGTTGCACCTGGGGTCGTTCCGTTCATTCCGCTCAGCCTGGCCCAAGTTTACCTGGGCCAGAAAAGTAGTGAGCAAAGGAATTATCTGTCGATGGCTCCGGCGGCCTCGACTGCGTTAGCCGCAGGAGTATACCCCAGTGTCTCAGGAGGAGGAGGCCGTAGTACAAGAAATGATTGCCAAACGAGTTCTGAACTTCTGATTCCAATCAATGCTTCCCAACTAGTTTTCACGTCACACTTCTTTTTAGTGCCAAAAAGGGACTGTGTGCAAATGCGACCAGTTCTAGATCTCTCGCAACTGAACACATTTATAGAGAATTCACCCTTCAGGATGCTGACTATACAGCAACTCAGACTCGCACTCCCACCGCAAGGTTGGATGTGTTCGATCGATCTCAAAGATGCCTATTGGCATGTCCCTATAAACAAGAGGTTCCAAAAGTTTCTCGCCTTGAGAATCCGGCAAGAGACTCACGTCTGTCAAAGGATGCCATTCGGGCTGAACCTAGCACCAAGAGTTTTCACCAAGCTTGTCAGGCAAGCTCTTTTACCCCTATTAGTTCAAGGCATACGGGTGTTTTGGTATCTGGACGATTGGCTAGTAGTGGCAAACTCGTTAGAATTATGTCAGGATCATGTCAACCGTGTGTTAGCTCATGTACAAGCCCTAGGGTTCAAGGTGAACTTGGCAAAGTCACGCCTTGTCCCCTCAAGGACGATTCAGTGGATAGGGCTGATCTGGGATACCGCCGCTCTGACTCTTACACAGAGTGCGGACAACCGCAACAGGTTTCGAAGGAAACTGTTCCGGTTCCTCCACAGTCTGGATACGACCAGGAAAACGTGGGATTCCCTGATCGGTTCTCTCAACTGGATACAATTAACTGTCAAACTAGGCTGACTGAAAACCAAGCGATTAATCCTGGAAGGCAACAAAGTGTTCCCTCTCTTGCCGGAGAAGGAATTATGGCCAATTCCTCCATTAATCCACAACTTGCTCTCGGCCTGGACAAAGCACGAAGTCCTCTACTCAGTTATGTCATGGGTTTCTCCTCCACCTAGTTTGGATAGACACGGACGCCTCGGGGTCCCTGGGGTGGGGATATCAGTCAAGTGTAGGCCACCAGGGACAAGGCATCTATGGGGGGCAAACAGTCAGTCACATATTAACAAGCAGGAGCTTTTAGTTCCCCTGTTTTTACTCCAAACTCACGGCACGACGTTGGAGAACAAATCAATAGCATTCAGAATGGACTATCAAACTGCAGTTTTTTGCATTCAGAAGCAAGGCTCAGTGAGGTCACGAGAGTTGTTGAGAGTTTCAGAACAAATTTTTACCCTAGCAGACTTGCTAGGGATTCATCTGCATGCCACTTACCTCCCCGGCGTGGCGAACGTCTGGGCAGACGCTCTCTCTCGCCGGCGGAGTACTTTAGTAGAATGGACAATCAAACAGGCGATCTTCAACAAGATAATTGCAAAGCCGGCTCGTCCACAAGTAGACTTGTTTGCGTCAATGCAGAACCACAGACTGCCACTCTTTCTGACCCATACGAGGTAACCCCGGCGGGGGGACCCGATGCACTGCTGGTGGACTGGAACAAGTGGACCTCGATCTATCTGTTTCCGCCACCAGACTCTGTGTTAATGTGCAGGGTCATTCACAAACTAAGGGATTACCGGGGCCGAGTAGCGCTGATCGCGCCGCTCTGGCCGGCTCAGGTATGGTACCACCAATTGCAACAGTGGTGCCGGACCCCGGTGTCCCTCCCGGTCTCCGCCTTCCACTTGGCAGCGATTGGCAACCTTCGGACCTCTCTCAGTTTTGCCTTATGGATATTTTCTCGGCCAAATGGCTAAATAAATTTGGACCTAGTGTCACTCAAAAGCTCTTGAATCAGTACACCCCGTCTACCAGGAGACAATATCAATCACATTGGAAAACTTTTACAACCTGGATTGTGGAATCGAGGCAGACAACTGCTTCGTCACCCCTAGTATTCAAGTACTTAGATTTTCTGTTTGAGCAGAAACATTTTTCGGTTATAACGTTAAAGAATCATCTGTCGGCCACTAGGACCCCCTTCCTTGATCTCACCGGCCTTTCCATACCGCAGGCGGAGGAGAAACGTTTTATGAGGGCATGTTTCAAACTTTGTCCTCTTCCTCGCCAGCTCATGCCCACCTGGTCCCTTGATAAAGCTTTGGAATTGCTACAATCCCGCAAGTATAATCATGCGCCGGACTTTGACTCACTTTTTAAGAAAGCGGTTTTTCTCATGGCACTTGCCACTGGACACCGGGTATCAGAGCTGGCGGCGATGAGCAACGAACCAAACTGTCTCAGGTATGGGAGGCTGCACGACCATGTACAAATCGTGCCGTCTCCCTCATTTATTGAAAAAAATTAACATTCAGACCATGTCTTCTCTGAATTTTCAGTCCCGGCCCTCAAGAGGGGCCTCATTCATCACATGTTATGTCCTGTGCAAGCGCTCACAAAGATTATGAGGGCTGCGCAACCTCGCCAACCAGGTGCTTTATGGGTGAACCGAACAGGTACGCGTGCTACGAAACGGAAGTTAGCTTCTTTAATAGTAGACATTATTAAGGAGAGCAACCCCGGCGTGTTAGGTCGGGCTCACATTAGGAAGTGAGCGGTGTTTCTCAGATTTTTACAAAAAATTTCAATTGAGATATTGCTAAGACCCAGCTTTGGGCTTCCAACCATACATTCCTGACACGCTACCTGTCGGTCGCTCTAGATAAACCAAAGCGTACTTGTGTAGCCTTACGGCAACGGGTACAGTAAGTAGTATGTTTTTATTAATTAATTGTTAAAGGGGGGGGGGGGGGGGGGGGCTGTGCGGAATAAGACCATATCCCCTCTGTACCCTTGGAGATTGTGATATATCACAAGCTGTGATAGGACGAGTTCTCAGTCCTGTATTTAGTCGTGTTAATTTTAAGAGAGTTTTCACATAGTTGCAACTATGTCTATATATTTTTTACCAAAGTGCACAGTGAGATGACTGTACAATTAGTTTTAAGATCAGAGAGAGTACCTACTGCTGGGTCTCACTCAGTAGGACACGGTGTCATACACTTTCATGCATAAGGTCGCCTGCAACGGCCTTACCATGAGCAAGCAGTTTCTTAATGCCACGCACTGCTAGCAAATCTTTTATACCTTTTTTATATTTTGTATTGCATACAATAAAAATCTTAAGAAAAATGTTATTCGGATTTTCTTCCCTAAGGTTAGGATATTTTACGAATGTCCCGCCTCCAGTCTTGATATTCAGGCGAAGTCGTCAATGATGAAGGGGCCCTATTAAATTATAGGTTTGATTCCCGAAGGGAAGTAAAGAAAACCTAATATTTAGTAGGGCCCCGTAATCATTGACGACTCGGGCCCTCCCAACCATCCCACTTCCCATTCGTTGATTTCCATAGTTTTTTCTTGGTATATCAGTGAAGAACGAGGATGGCCGCTAGGGGGCCTGGTATTGGGGAAGCAAAACATGAGAAATTCACATATATGGCAAGTCATATAATAACCGATATTAATTTATCTTTTTTATTTTTTACATTTTTTTTTCTCTGTAGGGTACCCAATCAAAATGATGATCCCATAAGGGAATTAGGCGTGCACTTGTGATGAGTACTCCAGGATCTTCCGCGCGGGTTATTCAAATTGCTGGCGCAGGATGTTGAATGGAGACTATTAATGTTAATAGGCGAAGTCATCAATGATTACGGGGCCCTACTAAATTATTATGTTCTATCCAACAACCAACTCTACTCCTAAAATCGATTAATGAAATATTACAAACACATGTGGCAGTCCGTGGATTCGAACCCAGGACGCTCACACCGAATATCAACACCTTATGCATTACACCACGAAGGCAGTTAAAAGAATGGTGGACATTGCCTACAATTTATTATGCAACTTCGAATCCTGCATATGAACATATGTGAATGGAAAGAGCAATTAATGGGGCCTTAACCACTAGGGAGGGCCTCTCGATAAATTACTCCTGAACCAATATCAATTATATATTAGGTTTTCTTTACTTCCCTTCGGGAATCAAACCTATATTTTCGATACTAAGCTGTTCCTTATCCCATTCAAACTCTACATTTAGCAATCGTTCATAGTGTGCCTTCCATGCTTCTCTGATTTCATTTTCTGCATACACAATCTTCCCATTATCGTTTCTAACACACTGTTCACCTATAATATCCCTACTGTCATTTTTAACTCGCCTAGCTAGGTTGAAGATCCCATTGGGATTGTCAATGTTACACACTTCTTCGAGGACCAGGTCCTTATGCGATTTTTAGCATTGTAAGACAATATAATATTTATGTATTATCTTGTTACAGTAATGGCTTCTCGATCCTGTGTCTAAAACTCATCACAACTCTGAGGTTTGCAGTCGAACCGAAACTCGTAAACGTTCTCCAAGTAAGATCTGTGTCCTGGTGGTGTAATGGTTAAGGTGGCAAAAATCTGTGTGTGATAACCCGGGTTCGAATCCTGGCGGATTATATATACTTTAATTAATTTAATTGGGAGTGTTTGGTGTTGTGGTGAAATTAATAAAATATAGATTAATTCTGTTAAATTACAAATTGTTTAGTATAGTGTTGGTGGTCTCCTATAGTTGAGCCCTGATAATTACTGAACATATTAAAACCTTGATTGGACTCAGAAACGTGGAAATAATACACATTTCGAAGGTAGGGGATTAGTGAGAGTCGGTCTCTGATTGTGCCGTAATAAGCAAATATTTTCCACAAAGGGACAAAGTTGCTGCTCTGAATGATAAAGAGTTGGCACACTGGTAACCTAGAATTTGCTATGATCAATTTTGTATTAACTTCACCACAACACCAAACACCTCCAATGAAATTAATGAAAGCATATATGTGATACACCAGGATTCGAACCCGGGTTATCACACACAGATTTTTAGACACATTAGCCATTACAACACCAAGACAGTTAAAGGTTTATGCACACGTGTAAGGGGTCTAAATTGACTAGGCTTGATTTTGGCAATATTTACACCAAGACTTTTTCTGTTCACTCACTTTAAGCCCAATAATGACCCAGTCAGTGTTGAGATTAGGTGAAATGTTCGGTATTATGTTATTATCTTGATTAAGATATCAGTTGACATATATTAAATTGTAATGACTAGAAAGAAATAATTAAATAGGCCCAATGGTGTCTCATACTGTAGGTACGAGGGTCATTATTCTAACTTTACATATTAAATATAATTGTTTGGTATTGTTATATTAAGTTTAGAAAAGGGGTGTCACAATCGGAGCAATGTTGTTTTGGAATTAGAATGAAATTTACTTGTTTTGGCCATTTAATCACTTCCAGGTGTATAAAGTTAATTGCAAAGCATAACTTTAACTTTGTGAATCTAGTATAATGCTGATATTTGGCCTAATAATTGCTTGTACCGGGTTTCTAGTGTGACACCCTGATTCTGAGGCCTTAGCGACAAGTGCCCACCTCAAGGGGGTTTGACAGGTGGAAATTTATGAGTCCTACCTCCAACTTAAAAACTATAGTCTTATCTAGGATATCGTAAGTAATAGTTAACATGTTTGTGCCTGAAATTCGTTGCATCATATAAAAGTAATTCAATTATCCTTTGAAAGTTTTATTAGACTCTAAGTAAGTTGAGGAGCTCATTTAATCAAGGTATGGTTATTGTTGTGACAAAGGACGCTGACCCCGAGTCCTACAGAGCCTAGAGCCGAGAGTGCCAGCGTCATTCCCTCCCAGTCGCCAGCCTCGGGCGGACTAAGGGGAAATATTTGGATTAACTCAGTATAAATTTCCCTTTGTGTTGTGTTTAGATAAAACCTTCAGTTGAAGGTGAGTTGAAATGAATTGTGAAGTATTTAAGATAAGTTTTGAGACCATTTTAAAGCCCAGTTTCTTATATGTAACTACAAAATTATACGACATCCTTTGTCTTGGTCGAAGGTGAAATTATTCATTCCGTCTGATAATTAATCATTTAGATTTCAAATTCCATATTATTTGTCCTGCCAACCTTATTAATTATGTATAAGATAATGTTAATTGTATTATGTTAGTGTAGTATTATCACAGCAATGATATCCCGTATGCCAAGTTCAGTATATGTAACTTAATGTAACCAAAATTCCTTTGTGAGTAGGGTGTATATAGGCCTACACTCAGTTTTCTATTTTAAACCATTTTATTTTTGAGGGTCAACTAAGTAAATTATATCTATCTCCAACCCTCCGTTTTCTATTTGGACCATTTTTCTTTATATATTTTTGAGGGTCAACTAAGTAAATTTTATCTGTAACCCAATAATGTACATCCTCCTTTTGTTGTCTCTTAACCCGGGAGCTGCGGGGAGACTCTTAAGAGTTCCCCCGGCGCACTGCGGGGAGACTCTTAAGAGTCAGAGAAAAAAAAAATCAACTTTTGACATCGAAAAAAAAAAAAAAAAAAAAAAAAATTTGTTTTATTTTTATTTTTTTTTGGCCCCTGGGCCATGCAAAATCTCAGTCCTCTACCTCCCCTCCTTCCCCACTTTCCTCCTCTCCTTCAGTTATCACCTATTTTCCCTGTTATTCCCTTATTCTGAGGTATATTTTCGTGCTAACATTAGAAATCCGATTGGAGGGTGTGGTCATCACTGATAGCAAGCGAGTGCAAGAGAGAGAGAGAGAGTATCGATCGACTGTGTCTCAGTGGCCTTGGGGGAAATTGGCGGGAAAGCAGATTGCCTCACCCATACATTATACAACTCGCGGGCTATATCTCCGATTTTGACCATCCAAACGCTGTTTTCACTCGTTTTATTGTTGTTTCAGGTTAATACCTTTATAATCAACCCATAATAGGCGCATATGGATAAGTATTAATGCTATTAATGGCACAATGAATATTTTAGTGACGGAAACACCTCAAATACGTCAGCACAGGGGGACGTTTCCAATTACCCCCATGCGCACTTCAGAGGTTAATTGACACATTTGACCACTTTTGTAATGTTGATATGATTTAAGATATAGAATTTTGTCAGTTTTATTAATGGTAATGTTAATACCAGGTTCCAGGTCAGGAGCGAAGTCCAGGGAGAAGTACCAGGTGCAGAGAGTCCTGTGTCCACCCCAGTGGACATGACCTAGTGGCTGTACTGAGACAGGATGCTGTTGGTGTTATTGAGCCTTGAGCTAACCTTCACCCCATTGTGAGCTGTTGTACGCCGTATGAACCTAGTGACCGAGTGTGTGTTTACTAGGGTAGTGGCCTTGGGGTCACCTGTTGAAGGGTTTTAGTTAACTTTGATGTGGTGATAAGAAGTAGTTCATTATGCCAATAATACCGATATATTCCGTGGTTGACTAAGGTAATAATCCTATTGATTTGTGTATCACAAATGTGAAACGTTACTCTCAAACTTTCTTCTACTCAACATCTGAGCTCTGGAACTCTCTCCCAGAATCAGTCTTTCCCTCTTCCTATGACTTAAATTGCTTCAAACTCCGTGTGTCCAGGCATTTTGACTCGAACGTCCCTTGATTTTGGCCCTGTCACTCTTTCAACTATGGGGGAGGCACTCGCTATAGGCAGTTATGCCTTTTGCCTCCCTCAATCACATAGAAAAAAAAAAAAAAAAAAAATCACAGTGAAAAGTGTATTTTTCTTTACAGTGTTTTAATATAGTTAAGAATACCAAACGGTATATTGTGTTTTTATTTATCCTGTGTCATTTAGACCATTTGCATTCATTCACCTGTATTTCCTTACATGCAACGGCCATTAAGCTACCAGAGTAATAAGTTGGACCAATCATCAAGTAAGGAAGAAACACAATAATGGAATGAACAGGAAATAATAAATAAGGCGGGGGTAACAGCAAAGTTCCAGGAACATTAGAAAAGAAAAGTAAAGACTACGAAAACCCCCCCCTTACACACGCCTACGACTTCTTATCCATTTTCGAATACTGGATATTGAAGGAGGGTTGAAGGGCGTGAGCGTAGCTCTCTCCCTGTGTATCATCCTTCTCAACATCCAGAGGGGATGTGCCGATATACAGGTGCAGAGGGGACCGGTAGTGTACCAGGTCAACACTAAGCAAGTATTGAGGGACCTCGTCACACAGGAATCACACACAAGTGAAATCTTTGTCACCATTCCTGCCTGGGCATCTACTTATCTCGGTAAGCCGCAGCGTCTTAGCAAACAGTCTGGCACAACCTCGCTACATCACCTATTGTGCTACACTCTAATTAGCTGTGGAGACATAGAGACCAACCCAGGCCCCAGCTCAACATTGAAGAAACCTCACCACAAATCAAGTAAGGCAGACACAGACATTTCAACAGTCCCTAGCAGTAAAATTCGTTATAACAAACTGGACAAGCAGGCACCCCAGTCTCCCGTCACGCTTCAACTCCCAACCAAGACCGCAGGGCAACCGCCAGCACAGTGCCAACACTCTACCTACTCAACATTACCCTCAACAGTATCATCACTACCACAGATATCGGTGACCCAAGTAACACAACATGCAACCAGAACACCCAAAAAAGCAGGAAGCTCTAGCAAACACATCGACAATGAAGTAACAGCAACGAACAAGAAAGACAAGAGAAACCCCCCACAACAGCTGCACAACAAATCAACCAAACCTACTACAACACAACCCAACACTATCGGCGACCCAGGTAGCTCAACATGCAACCAGAACAGCTAAAAAAGAAGGGATCAGTCGCAACACCATCAACAATAAAGCAGCAACAACGGCCAAGAACAAGGACATCAAACAACAAATACAAGTAGGGGTGGGAGGGGGGCAAGGGGGAGCCAACACTGTACCTGCTGAACTGAAGGAAGCTATTGTAACCCCTCTATTCAAGAAAGGAAATAAACTAGAAGTTGGCAACTACAGACCAGTTAGCATATTATGTATTGTATCTAAAATCCTTGAAAGAGCGGTATACACCCAAATTGAACACTACCTCAAAGAAAATTATCTATTTTATAAGTTTCAATCAGGTTTCAGATGCATGTACTCGACTGACTCCTGCCTCATCCACTTAACAGATCACATTCGTAAAGAAATTTCTAAAGGTAACTACACCGGTATGGTTCTTCTTGATCTACAAAAAGCGTTTGACACAGTAGACCATGATATCCTATGTAATAAACTACAAGCAATGGGCATTGGGTCTGTGAACTGGTTTAAATCTTATCTTAGTGGTAGAACCCAAAGAGTCAAAATTGATGATAATATATCTGATCCTATGCCAATTAACTGTGGGGTCCCGCAGGGAAGCATCCTTGGTCCCTTACTCTTTCTGTTATGTGAACGACATGGAACTGAGCGTCTCGTGTAAATTATTACTGTATGCTGACGACAGCGTGCTTCTGGTTTCAGGAAAAGACCCAATAAGTATTGCCGCTTCACTTTCCAAAGAACTAGAATCATGTAGTGAATGGCTAGTAGACAATAGACTATCTCTTCACCTGGGCAAGACGGAAGCCATCTTATGTGGGACAAAACGCAAACTGAAAGACATTGTGGGCTTCTCGGTCAACTGTAATGATAGTCCTATAACAACAGTGTCACAAGTTAAATATCTCGGACTAAAACTGGACTCGAGTTTGTCAGGTGAAACAATTTTGGAATCTATCCTGTGTAAGTGTAGAACACGTATAAAATACCTGTATAGACAGGTGGGATGCTTGCCAGCGGCGACCAAAAAGACCCTTTGCCAAGCGCTTGTTCAATGTCATTTTGACTATTCTGTGATATCCTGGTACTCTGCATCCTCTAAATCGGCACAGCACAAACTTCAGGTCACTCAAAATAAAATGGTTAGGTTCATGCTGAACCTAGGACCCAGATCACATGTTGGCCAGGAACAACTTCAGTCACTAGGTATGCTCAATGTCTCTGACAGGGCCAAACAAATCAGGCTCACTAATGCCTTCAACATTTTCTTATGACAGAGCTCCAGAGTATCTTAAGAGTGATTTTGTTAAAGCAAATGAGAGGAGTGGACATAATACAAGAAACAGGATGTTTAATTTTAAGGTCCCGAGAATCCAAGGACAGGGTAAGCAAACATTCTTCTTCACTGCCATCAAAGACTGGAACGACCTACCCCAGTCAGTCCGTGAAAAGAGAACACTGTATTCCTTCAGACGTAGGCTGAAGGAACGCCTGAAGGAACACCTGAACCGGACAGCTGCGAGAAGGGATCACCAAGCTTATGTCTACTACTAGGGGAGGTGTGGTGGAGTGGTCTTGCCACTGGCCTGGTAATCCAAAGGTCCCGGGTTCAAATCCCGATGTATCAATGGGAAGATATTATTGGGATGGAATTTGTGCCGTACCTGGTATCAGTGCATTACCACAAGCCCACCGAAACGTCAATAAAATACCCTCATTGTTCCCTGATTAAATAGCACTGTATGAATATTCCCATATTCAAAATATGCTATAGGGGTGCAATGCCTGGTGAGTTATCTGCTCAACAGGTGGCGTTGTGTGTGTAAGTGTGAGAGTCCGAGTGTAGGGGATGAGACAGTGAAGCACGGGAACGAGATGGCTTCAGAGATGGGGTCGTTTCGGGCCATGAGTGAGCACCGTGCCTCATGTGAAGGCAAGATGGCAGGTGCTTGTTGTACTCTACGTGCTTCACATGTCTCACTCCCTAGACTGGAACAAGACCTCACGGGCTTCACTGTTCATTGTAAAGCGGTGAATGTTAAGGCTCTCAGCCTATGCCCGAGAGGAAGTAAGTTGGAATATAGAAAAAAAAAAAAAAAAAAAAAAAACGACATAAGAGATAGGCAAACCAAACTGAAATGATTACTGATTATGGATTACTGATATTTACCATAGGATGTAAGGTATCTTAAAATAACCCCCTAGAAATACTTTCTCTAAAGTATCTATTTCTTTTATCCTCCCCTTTTCCCCAGCTAACCTAATCCCACAAGGACCCCAATGGAAATACGCCTAACGGCCTTATTGGGCTATCCTTAGTTGGAATTATGCAAAGCTGGTACATGTCATATTTGTAACATACTATGTGGTACCAACTCTGTAAATTGCTAACTGAATAAATATTATTATTATTATTATTATTATTATTATTATTATTATTATTATTAATAATCATGTTCATATTCCCACCGCACTATAGTAGCCTAATATTTAAGTGAGAGGAAAGAATATTCATGGGGCACAGATCATTTAGACCGGCCTCACTACGAATTATCCTTGAACCTACTGATAATCTATTTTTATTAACTTCACCATGAGGCAGGATTTAACCCTATCAAAAAGATAGGGTAATTTTCAAGAAGACACTGGCAGCATTGTTCCTCTTATTGTAATCATCATACATATTGCCAGCCGGGGCAAATATATAAAATAGCGTCAAAATAGACAGGAAAGTAACCATGAGCGCAAGACCTATGTAAACATGATGACCACACGCCCAGATACTACATCCTTCCAGACAGCAGTTCCCACCAAAGATACTAGATTAGGTTGTTAGGGTAATGACAATACTGTAAACCCTCGTTATCTCGGACTAATTGGGGGATGGCCACTTACAAAATGTATGATTTTCCGAGATGTCCGAATTAGATCATTGAATGTGAAATTCATCATATTAATGACATAGGCTATACAAACATTATTATGTTTTCAGGGACAGTACAGTACATAGTAATTAATATTAACACAATAGTTAAAAGGCACAGGCTTGAATTAGTCCTAAAACAACTTAAAACCTAGTGAGAGAACACTGTAAACCGGACACAAATCCCGTCAAATTCGGAAATTTGCCGAGATCTACAGGGACACTAGATGCCATTCCATGAAGTACGGGTTTCCGAGGTGCGAGATGGCGGAGGTTTACTGTATATGCATGGCCTAACATAGAAATAGGAAGGAAGGGGGGTCACTCCCTTATAATGTCATTAACCTAACCTAATATCTTAGGTGGGACACCACCCACACAAGCATGTCAAATTACTAAAAATAAATAAAATAAAGTGAGGGAAAAAACGCACCCGACAGTGTCCTAACAAAATGGTCAACCCGATATTTAAAAAAAAAAAAAAAAAAAAAAAAAAAAAAAAAAAAAAATAATTTTCAATTTCTCGCCTTAGAAAACTAACTTCCTAAATAATCGGAATCACATTTCATGTGGCGCACTCGGTCATTAAATTTAAGTACAGTATGCCTGTATAAATATACTAGGATATTAGGAAAAGTTAGATTCTGACATATTATAGAGCTAGAAAATCATAAAATAGTCTAAGCTTCAAAAATATAAAGTTTCATTGAAAAATGTTAGCCATCAATTTTATCGTGGCCTATAGATTTGCCATACGGTTTACTTCAATGCAATATGTGTCCTTACCGGGGCAAATTCATTAGGTCTACACGAAAACAAAAACTCTCCCTATCGATGGTGTCGTCACCATAATTGTTTGGTAAAACCTTAATTAGGGATAATATCAAAGGAGACTATTGCGGCGTTTTCGTATACATCGGTTTTGACCGCCTACTTTCTTAAATCATCCCATGGTCACCGGATATTTACCCCTTGCTGGCATTATATTATGTTTTTTACACCAACAAAGTTCACATCTAAACTCAATTAATGAAATCAACAAATACATGTGGCCCTCCGAGGACTCGAACCTAGGTTACTCACATCAAAAATTCTGTGCAGTATGCAATCAAGAGTTACAGTATATGATGATAAAAGTAAGTCCTGGGGTGGGTGAAGGGAAAACAGTCATATAAGAAGCGAACGCAAAGAGCGTGCGAAGATTCATGGCAAGATTTGCTTGCTATTTTGATGAATTACCCGGTAGCATTAAAAAAAGTAATTTTTAGGACCTGGGTTACTGATTTCCAGACTCCAGTGTAGTCTAACCGTACCTTCCTAATCTAATCTAACTGAACATATCCTGCACACTGCACTTAATATGGCATTATAATGTAAAACTTGCAAAATAAACAAACCAAAACTTATACAACACAGTAAAAAGACAAAATAAATAATCAAAATCGCTATGTGGAAACAACACTTAAGTAAAATAATAATTTATAAATAAAAGAACACAATCATACTGGCATATCAGAAGAAGACTAAAGATTTTTTAATTTTGGGGGATAAAATTGCACCTTCACATGTTATAGATGTAAATGATAGGTTTTTCCAATGGCTTTTGGTGTGATGTGCAGTATATGATTTTGACAATTGATTTGCTAGGAATTGACTCCGACATCCTTCCAAAACTTAGCCCCACCCTGATAGTGGGCTTACACACTTGGGGTAATGATTGTACCAACCAGATTAGGTTACCGTATCTCATGACAACAGATGGCAAGGCAGCATGCTACATGCTACTAATAAAAGCTTTCCAGGGCAGTAGGACTCCGACCTTTATTTGCAGGGAGGCTGGGAGATATATACCATAGGCCTATACTAATCACATGTTCTAGTGCCAGACCTATGAGAGTTCCGTATGGAGCTCAGTGGTCTGGTTAATCTGCTCTAGTTAATATTAAACTAGAAGGCAGGACCATTAAAAAAAAACTAAAATGCCCCAGGGCCTCTCAAAACAAAGGAATGCATGATTAGGCGAGATAATTCCCCTCTAGTACCTCTTAACCCGGGAACTGCGGTAAGACTCTTAAGAGTTCCCCCGGCGGACTGCGGGAAGACTCTTAACCCTTCAACCCCGGGTGGTACACGTGTGTACCATTATGTTTTGACCCGAGGAACCCGGGTGGTACAACATTGTACCATTGCTTGCGTATGTGCTTTCGAATGGCGCGCGTAAACATTTCGTTCCGTGGTCGCTAGGCGACGCCACCAGACACCATGTACGCCACCAAAACAGTCTCTACCCTGCCGCCATCATGGATACTAGCCCAAAAAGTGATTCCCCTGTGTCCGATTCCATGCTCCCTTCGACGCCTGCCCATGTTCGTCGCGCCCTAACGCAAAGGCACGTACAAGATGCGTTGACTCCCGGAGGTATTGAAATAGCTTTGAGGAGTTATGAACGTGGTGAAGGACAAAATAGTGTTGATGACTTGGGCAGTGATAGCTCCGAGTCTTATCAGTCTCACTATAGTGAAAATTTAGACGATCTAGACGAAATTCATCAAAGAGACGCGCAATTTGTTGGATTTGAGCATGACGATGAAAGTGATGATAGTACTGAACGTGATATAGTTGTGCAAGGTGATGAGATTGTAGTGAGAGTGAGCGAATGGGACAGCACTAGGTCGACTGCCAAGTTTAGGTTGAGTGACACGACACCTAGCCCTTCGCCAGCTAAATCCCCATTCAAGATACGCTTTTATAAGAAGCAAGTTCTTGAAAAGGCGGCCGCGGCAGCCAGGAAAGAGGCCCTAAAACTTGGTGAGGGAGCAGTGCGTGAGGGTGCCAGTGAGGCTGAGCGTGAGGGTGAGGTTGACCCGCCATTGTCTTCCTTATCTACCCACGCCACCCAAGTTGCCCCAGGCACCCGCCATTCTTCCCCACCACCACCAGCACTGCCTAGGGTTGAGGACCCCCCACTTTCGGCCTATTTACCCCCTATTTCCCCCGAGAGGAGACATACTACTACAGAAAAGGGAAAAGGGAGAAAATATGTGAAAAAAGGAGCTACAAGTAGGCGCTCTTTGTTCGAGGCTCCCGCGGCTTCCACCCCTGCCGGTCCCAGCCATACGCCCCCGCAAGTTTCCCCAGGGTCCACCCCACCTCTCCAGCCTACAACAGAGGTTCCTGACGATGTTTTTGACCTCGCATCCATACCTGCACCTACAGACACTGAACCAGTGCTGTCTACGAATCGTCGTAGGCCAAGGAGCCCCGAACCTCTGCATGAAGATGACAGAGCCTCACCTGCCACTCCTTCCCCACCTCGCCGACCTACACGCCGCCCACGCATCATTCGTTCCCCGCGAGATTATGAGGGGGGGTCTGAAGATGAAGGGCACCTCACAGATGACTCTGGCCATGATTACCTGGGTCCACCGTCAGGGCAAGATGACGGCTCTGACGACAACGACGATGACTTTATGGACATCGACGACCCTCAACCCAGACGCTTTGCCCAGGGCCGTCGTGCTCCTGGCCGCCCTGGCCGCCGGGCTGGGCCTGGGCGCCGTCGCGCTCCTGGCCGCCCTAGGGTGCGCGCCGCCAAAGTTCGTGGGCGTGCTGCCCCAGCTGCAGCTCCTCGTCAGCGTCGCCAGCAGGACCCATTTTATATTTTCAACTGGCAGGATGTGGCTGCTGATGAAGTGAATGACCCTGATGTAACCCCTTTGGATGAGGTACAGGAGGGTTCAGGAGTTACCCCAAGTTTTCCCGCAGGCCCCAATGCTCCACCACATGAGCTTTTTGAGGCATTTTTTGATAAGGAGGTTACTGAGTTTGTCATAGAAGAGACAAACAAGCACCACCAAATCCAGGTGAACTTTTTTGGCAAGGTGACCAAGGGCCACATGAAGCGGTGGACCCCAGTGACTCATCCCGAGTTCATGGTGTTCCTGGCAATCACCATGCTAATGCCTCATGTAAAGAAGCACAGGTTGGCTGACTATTGGATCACCAAAGATCTGATATCCACCCCTGCCTTCGGGAAATACATCTCTCGGGACCGGTACCTCGACATCCTCGGAGCGCTCCATCTTGTCACCAACACCGACATGCATCTCTCTGACAAGCTGTGGAAGATTAGGACGTTGTACGAGATGATGCGAGAACGTTTCACGTCATACTTCACGCCCTTCTGCAACGTCTGTATTGACGAGTCTCTTGTGCTGTTCCGGGGAAAGCTGAGCTTCAGGCAGTACATCCCCTCAAAGAGACATCGCTTTGTTATAAAGTTCTTTGTGCTGTGCGATTGCCAAACTGGCTATGTCCTGGACTTCCTGGTCTACAGCGGGAAGGAAGGGGACGTGGAAATAGACCCCCTCATTGGCTTTGGCGGAGCAGTGGTTCAAGCCATGATGAACCGGTACTTCCAGAAGAATCACGTCCTCTACACGGACAACTACTACACGTCCCCCACTCTCTCAAAGTACCTCCATCAGCGCAAGACGGGGACTGTAGGCACAGTTAGAGCGAAAAGGAAGGGCATGCCAACTTTCCCTCCTAAAACCAAGAAAGGCGATGTCTTCAAGAAGAAGTCGGGACCCATTCTGGCTATTCACTGGCACGACCAGCGGAAGGTCAACCTCCTGAGCACCGTCCACAAGGGGGAAATGGTTGAGACTGGCAAGGTGGATCGCCGCACCCAAGTCAGGGTGACCAAGCCCGATGCTGTAATGGACTACAACATAAATATGAGGCTGGTGGACAAGTCCGACATGCAGATAGACTTCATCGACTGTCTGCGTACCTCGTGCAGATGGTACAAAAAGTTCTTTCTGCACATGGTGGACATGTCAATGCTGAATGCCTACAATATCTACAGGCTTCGGAATCCGCGCACACCCAGGAAGTTCAGTAGCCTGCGGAGGTTCCAAAAACAGGTGTTGGTGGAGCTCCTGGACAGGTATGCTACGCCACAGAGGGCAGTGGCACAACCTGGGCGCCCCGTTCAGGACCGTATGCAGTGTGCACAGTATCTAAATGTGCACAAGCTCGGTTACCTGCCTCTGGAACGAAATGGAGTCACCATTAGCAGAAGGCGGTGCCATGTCTGCTGGAACAGCCAGGTGAGGCCGAGGAAGCAGAAAAAGACCACCATGCAGTGTGTGGAGTGCCAGCTGTCACTATGTGCTATACCGTGCTTTGCTGAATACCACACCAAGCAGGAGTACTAACTAATAATCATAGTGAAAGTACCAAAGACTGACAATATGTATGTATATAGGCAACAAGTGGAAATAAAACAATGTATTGTGATAAAAAAGTCATGTATTATGAAAACATATATAAATAAGTGAAAAAAGACACAATAAATTGTATATAAAACGTTTACAAAGCATATAACTAAGTGAAAGTGACACATGACATAATATTAGATGGCCAAAGTATAATAAACACCTGTGATAACGAATAATCAGTGCCTAATATAACAATAACCTACCTCAATTACTAATAAAATGTACCGTATCAAGTGAAAATGAGCATTATCAGTGACAGTGACACTCTCTCAAGCATATTTACCAAAGTGAAAGTGACACACGAAGTAATATTAGATGGCCAAAGTATAATAAACACCTGTGATAACGAATAATCACTGCCTAATATAACAATAACCTACCTCAATTACTAATAAAATGTACCGTATCAAGTGAAAATGAGCATTATCAGTGACAGTGACACTCTCTCAAGCATATTTACCAAAGTGAAAGTGACACACGAAGTAATATTAGATGGCCAAAGTATAATAAACACCTGTGATAACGAATAATCACTGCCTAATATAACAATAACCTACCTCAATTACTAATAAAATGTACCGTATCAAGTGAAAATGAGCATTATCAGTGACAGTGACTCTCTCAAGCATATTTACCAAAGTGAAAGTGACACACGAACTAATATTAGATGGCCAAAGTATAATAAACACCTGTGATAACGAATAATCACTGCCTAATATAACAATAACCAGCCTCAATTACTCATAAAAACTACGGTATCGAGTGAAAATGTGAAATATTAGTGACAATGATAGCCTAATACACATATTTTATATAATTGGACTCCAAATAACTATAATAACATCACTATCAATAAATAAAATCGCCTCCGGGAGGTAAAAACTCTGGCGCGACGAGTGGCTAAGTGTGCAGTAGGTTAGCCAAGCCGGGGCCTGGGCCAAGGCGACGCATCCGAACGCGGGAAGATTTTCCCGCATAAAAATCACTCCACTTCCCGCACTCACCATTATGCAATCACTTGGGCTAGAGACCTCTACTCAACGGCATTCTACACATGAAGGTTTGTGCAACATTTTTCTTTTAACTTTGTGTCATGTATTTCAGGAGTAACAGGTGAATCAACATGGACCAAAATTCCTCAAAACCCCCGGACACAGAGTACAGTCACGATCTACCCTAGCCGGGGTTGGAGGGTTAAGAGTCAGAGACAAAAAAAAATTATTTATTTTTTATTTTTGTATTTTTTTTTTGGGGGGCCCCTGGGCCATGCAAAATATCACTCCTCTACCTCCCCTCCTTCCCCACTTTCCTCCCCTCCTTCAGTTATCACCTATTTTCCCTGTTATTCCCTTATTCTGAGGTATATTTTCGTGCTAACATTAGCGAGTTGCAAGCAGGGCATTGTCATCTCTGTTAGCAAGCGAGTGCAAGAGAGAGAGAGAGTATCGATCGACTATGTCTCAGTGGCCTTGGTGGAAATTGGTGGGAAAGCAGGTTGCCTCACCCATACATTATATAACTCGCGGCCTATATCTCCGATTTTGACCATCCAAACGCTGTTTTCACTCGTTTTATTGTTGTTTCAGGTTAATACCTTTATAATCAACCCATAATAGGCGCGTATGGATAAGTATTAATGCTATTTATGGTAAAATGAATATTTTAGTGATGGAAACAGCTCAAATACGTCAGCACAGGGGGACGTTTCTAATTACCCCCATGCGCACTTCTTAGGTTAAAACCATCCACATGTGCCCCAACCCCCCTAGAAATTAAATGTTTTGTACACTTTTCCATACCTCAATTTTGAGTTCCTCAGGTTAAGGCGTGTAGTTTCTACTGCTGGGCTGATCGCTAGGGTTGCGAGCTGCTCAGGCGTGTAATTTCTTGCTGGGCTGGTCGCTAGGGTTGCGGGCTGTGAGGCATAGTTTCTTGCTGGGCTGGTCGCTAGGGTTGCGGGCTGCTGAGGCGAATAATTTCTTGCTGGGCTGGTTGCTAGGGTTGCGGGCTGCTGTCCTCAACAACCTAAAAGGAAAAGAAACAAAATAAATTAATTCTTAAATAATATTTCCCAAGTATAGTACAATCCTTAACAGTTTTTATTGAAGAGACTCTAGACAGCATTTTTAGCATTTATTTTTCATTTTGGTATGGATGTAGTTTCCGGGTGTATGCATGGTCGTCATATTCATATAGGGCGATCGCTGCGGTTAACTTTGCGTCTATTTTCACAGCAATTTTTTTTTTTTTTTTTTTCAGTTATTTGCCCCCAGCTGGCAATATATAATTATGATGACAACATATTATTGTATCCAATGGCATTCAAAATAGACAAGAATATGATTGAAAGCATCAGACGCCACCGCTGCCGTCATGTTTACATATGTCGATCGCCGTAGTTAAGTTCGCGTTTATTTATTTTTATTTTGTTTTCATTTTTTTTTTTCCAACTACTCCCTCTCGGGCACAGGCTGAGAGCCCTTACAATCTACCGCTCAACACGGTGAAGTCCGTGAGGTCTCGTTCCAGTCTGGGGAGTGAGACATGTGAAGCATCCATTCATGGCTCGAAGCAGCTCCATCTCTGAAGCCGCTGGTTGCTTCGTTCAAGTGCTTCACTGTCTCACCCTCCAGACTCAGACCCTCACTCTCAGAATGTCACCTATTGAGCAGTGAACTCATTAGGCATTGTCCCCCTGTAGCATATTTTTGAATATGGGAATATTCATACAGTGCTATTTAATCGGGGAACAATGAGGGTATTTTGTTGGCATTTCGGTTGGCTTTGTGGTAATGCACTGATACTAGGTACAGCACAAATTCCATCCCGATATCTTCCCATTGACATATCGGGATTTGAACCCGGGTCCATTGGATTACAAATCCAGTGGCAAGACCACTCCACCACACCTCCCCCCTGCTGGCAATATATATGATGATGACAATATGTGAATGCCCCCTCAACATATTATTGTATCCAAAGGCAGTCAAAATAGACAGGAACATAATGGCAAACGGCCGCCACCGCTCCGCGTAGTGTACAGTAATGTAAAACTTGCAAAATAAACAAACCAAAACATATTAGAACACAGTAAAAAGACAAAACAACTAATCAAAATCGCTATGTGGAAACAACGCTTAAGTAAAATACTGTAATAACAAGGCTGGCGGTACGCCCGAATTCTACATTCTACCCTTAATTTTTTACAATTGTTTCTTTGATATAGGCCTATAGTGTTGTTATTGTTTTTTTTTTTACCAAGGATGGGTACAAATTAGTATTTAGCCATTATCCAACAATCTAAAAACACCTGTGGAGAATTTTGGGATACAACTGTACATTCATAAGAATAATCTTGTCTTGCTTTGGAAATCAGGTATAACTCGGTGGATAGATTATGAAACTAGCTTCGTTTGAGTATCAAATGTTTCATATAGCACGAATCCTTACAGAGTGTAAATTAAATGATTCACTCACATGTATTGATTGTTTCATAAGGTTCATAAATCTTGAGTTGGTTATTAGTAATTCATATGCTTCGAACTTACTATTGATTCAGAGGTGATGTAGCAGATATGAATTTTGATAGTCAGTTGATCACTAAACACCGCAGCCTGATGACGAGCTAGTCCGTCGGCATATCAAGAATTATACTGTATATACCGGTATATATATTGAGAACTGTAACTTTATATAATATAGGAAAAATACTGTACTCCAAGTTTTATTCCATCACGGCTACAAATAAATAAATAAGGTTTGTGAGTAGGAGGTCAACACCACGTCTTCTCATCAGTGACAATGCAAGTACCTTTGTAGCTGCATCTAACATTTTGAGGAAATTATATGATGAAACAGAGGTTAAAGATAGCATGCTCAGACAGAAGGTTGAATGGAGATTCATAACACCGCGTGCTCCCTGGGAAGGTGGCTTTTATGAGCGGTTAATAGGTGTAACTAAAGGAGTGTTGAAGAAATGTTTGGGACGCTCATTTGTGACTTTTGCTGAACTACAACTACACACTCTGGTAACTGAAGCTGAGGCTATAGTTAATGATAGACCCATTTCTTATGTCAGCAATGATCATGATGATGTGCCCATTTCCCCTTCTCACTTGCTTCATGGACATCTTATAACCCCTTTGCCTGTAATCAGTTCAAGGATTCTTAGTATTGGTGAGGTAGGGCAGACTGTAGCTGATATCGGCCCACTAGTGTGGAAAATGTGGGGTTAAGTAAAGAATTTACCATGAAAAACTATAGGGCGAGCCTATGAAAAAGCAGTTCAAAAATGGAAAAAATTACTAAAATACTGTAAAAATAGGTAAATCTACAGTTATACTACCCCTCCCCCAATACACCCCACCACCTCCCCCCTTCAAAACATGCCTTTTAGCGTGATTTTGGATGGTTCAGCAGACGCGGAAACTGGAAAAATACTTATTTTGATAAAAATTTATCACCAACCAGATAAGAGTTTTTCAGGTAATTTGTTGTTGTTTTTTTATTTTTTATTTGATATACAGTGTTGTTTAATACCGAGGACCGTCGCATTTTAGTATTTTTAACATTAGCCTAACCTAACCTAACCTAACCGAAAACTAACCTGTCTCGCGACCGGTCTAAACCCAGCTCACGTTCCCTGTTTATGGGTGCGCAACGGTCTAAACCCAGCTCACGTTCCCTGTTTATGGGTACGCGAAGGTTTGTAATACTTCAATGTATCGATTTCAAGTCAAATATACATTTCCGTGCATCATCAAACCATACTAAGTCTACTACTAATAATATTAACCCATTAGTACCAACAGATTAGTCACAAAATAGGGGTAGTATAACTGTAGATTTATCTAAAAATATATAACTGTCCTGTCTGGGGAGTATTTTTAAAAATTTATGGTTTGATGTGAAAAATTAACTTCTATGGGGAGAAGTTTTGAAATTACTGTAAAAATTAAAATCTTATCTATAGGGAGACTTGGAAAACAGGTACGGCTAATCAGGATTGCCGTGGGATTCACGATGGGTTGATGGGGGTCTGCCCCCCTTCTCTAAACACAATTTTTAATTTTTACAGTAATTTTCCAAAAATTCTCCCCATTGAAGTTCATTTTTAAAAATAGGAAATTGCTTTCTATAGAGAGAGTATGAAAAAGCAGTTCAACAATGGAAAACATACCTTTTATAGTTTCTCAAAAAATACTGTAAAAATATATAACTGTCCTGTATGAGGAGAATTTTTTTTAATTTTATAGTTTGGTGTGGAAAATTAAGTTCTATGGGGATAATTTTTTTATAATTACTGTAAAAAATGGAAAATCTTGTCACGACCAGTACACATCTAAAGCCCCGTCCACACGATCGAGCAGTGTCTGGCAGGCTGTGCCCCCTCACCGGGTAAAGTTTGTAGAACACGCTTGTGTTGTTGTCCACACGGCCATGACTGGCCAGTCAGTCTGTCTGTGGTCAGACAAGATGATCGGCAGGGCAGTTAAAGAGAGATGTAAAGTGTTGTGTAGCATAATAATTGCTATACTATGTTGTAACAGAGAAATGAAAAGAAAGTTGTTTGAAGATAAATAGTTTATTGCATCAGCTTCCTATTTCTTATACAGTAATATAATTATCCAAAAATCTAAATTACGAGGGAATGGGTTATACTTTAACCCTCTCCGACATATGATGCGATTTTGAGCCTATTAGGGATACTTTAAAGCCTTTGTTACCATCAGGGGTATTTAGAAACCTCTGCAGTTGTCTTTGAGTTAGCTGTGGGCAGAAAACTAATTTTGGAGAGGTAATTATAAGAGTGAGAGAACTCTATTTCTTATTGCTAATCTGGCAACCTCTGTCATATGAGTCTGAAGGGGTTATGAAAGGAACGTCAACATGATCAAAAACAACACGTATGAAAAGCTCATATACCGGTACCAATAAAAGAGTGAACTCTCAAAATACCGTAAGTTAGAGCTGCAATTACACACACACTCTTTCTCTCTGATGCTGTCTTATATTTACGTAATACACTGATAAGCTTAACCTATGGGTGTGAGTATCCTAGGTTTGAGTCCTTGGAGTGCCACATGTATTTGTTGATTTCATTGAGTTTAGAAGTAAAGTTGGTTGGTGATAAAATATGAATTTATCCTAAAATATAATTTCTGATAGTGACCGTTAATAAAGTGCTTGCACATATTACATCCTGGATTTCTTCCACCAAATTTACCTGATAAACATCCGTAAAATAATAGGATAAAATATATTTGATAATTAACCTGACAAGCGCGATATAGACGTAGGTGCTAGGGTAGTTATTTGTGCATTTCTAGCCCTGGATTCTGACAGAATTAGTTATATTTACAATATAAACCATTATTTGTTTTCGGTATGCTTTTATTTTACATATATGATGTATATATGAACCTTCAAGAGTGCTAAAATAAGTGGGAAAAGCATTTGGGTGGTGAAAAACGAAGATATTGGCCACCCGGTCATAATCTCAGGCGAGAGAGAGAGACAGGCAGCCTTCCCCTCTCGCTGTCTGGGAGTCAACTGAGAAGAGCGGGGCGGTGTGTGCCGGTGTCTGGGTGTTGCATAACGATCTTTTATGCAACCCACTTGTGCTACATTATCGCGGGAGAGAAAAATAACCGATAAATGATGATAATAAGAGGAAAAATAGGTGATAATTGAGGAGGGGAGGGAGGGGGGAATAAGGTGGGGAAGGAGGGGAGGGGGGTGGGTGAGATTTACATGGATGAGTACTGGAGGGGAATTATCTCACCTAGAGACAAATTCCTTTGTTTTGATAGGCCCTTTTTTTTTATGGAAGGCTTTTTTTATGGTCCTGCTTCCGTGAGGCCTATCGCGTTCCCTATAGGAAGCCTTCCGTGAGGCCTATCGCGCTTGCCGGGTTAAAGATCAAACTACACAATACTCCCCTCCTTCCACAGGCCCCCTTTATACTCACATCCACCGGCAAACTACCGGGCAGTGTCTGGTGATTTCGCTCCACTATCGCTGCAGCCATTCCCCTGCTTTGCCCACTGAATTTGCCCCATGACGGACATTTCCCTCGTGCCCGACAGGCAGTGCTCGATCATGTGGACGGGGCTAAATTTGACCATGGTCGTGACTCAATGCATGTGAAACGCATTATCGCTGCAAAAGGTTGCTTATACAGTAAACCCCCGCTAACTCGGACTCTTTTTACTCTGAAACCCGCACTTCTCGGAATGGCATCGGTCTCTCGGAAATGTCCCTGTATATCTCTGAAATTTCAGAGTTGGGCGGGATTTGTGTCCGGTTTACAATGTTCTCTCACTCGGTTTTAAGTGATTTTAGGACGAATTGAAGCCTGTCTTTTAATTATTGTGTTAATATTAATTACAATGTACAGTTGTTGTTGTTGTTGTTCCCTAAGCTGCCTGGCCGAACAGCCCCGAGTCCCTGAGGAAGGCCATGGCCACGATCGGGCTTTCCCACAGAGCTCTCATTGAGTGTAGGTTGTGTTGTTGGCGTAAGTGGTTGTGTGAAATGCAGTCTTCTATGATGTGTTTAATGGTATGGGGTGCTGTGTTACATCCCGGGCAGGCGTCGACAACGGAGTCATCCAGTCTCTTCTGATAGCTCAGGAGAGCTGGATGGTGTCCGCATCTCAGCCTGGCCAGGTGGACTCTGTCCTCGCGAGGGAGGGAGGATTCGGAAGGATGGATTTCGGGAGGTCGTGCATGCAGCTGCGTGTTGTCTGTGAGTGAATGGATGGATTGGCGAGAGATATGAGTATGGATGTGCTTCTGGAAGTTGGTTCGGGGTGGGCAGGGAGGGAAAGAGGACAATAACTGTGTGTGATACCGTGTGCTGGGTGTTGTTTTGATATTTCTTGGTGTCTGTGGGTGTGTTGCCATGTAGTTTAGTGGGTGGTCTTGGTTCGTGGAGGCTGCTGCCAGGAATTGAGTGCCTCTCATGTCCAGATGGTCTTTGACTTTGAGGATTTTGGTTTCTTGATGTAGATGATCTGTGGGTGCAGTAGCTGTGCAGCCTGTAATGATCTTCAGGGCTTTGTTTTGGATAGTCTGTAAGGTCTTATGTGTTTCAGCTAGGTTAGAAGCCCAGGCTGGGCTTGCGTATTCCATTACTGATCTTATGTATTGTTTATATACTGTGGTGGTAGTTTCTTTGTTGTGTCCAAATTTTGTGTGAGCAAGTGACCTGAGGGCGTTAAGTCTGGGTGTCAGTTTCTTTTTAATGTTTGTGGTGTGCTGTTTGAATGTCATATGAGTATCATATGTTACTCCTAGGATTTTGGGTGTGTGTGTATGTGTTAGGGGTGTGTTGTTTATGGTGAGTTGAGGGATGTATTCGTGTTCACCTGTCCAGCTTGTGAGCAGGGTTGCGGTGGATTTGGCTGGGGCTAGATTCAGTCTGTTTGTAGTGCACCAGCCATGTAGTGTGTTGAGATAGGGTTGAAGGAGATCTGTTGCTCTTCTTGGGTCATGGTGTGTGCATGTGAGTGTTATGTCATCTGCATAGGAGGCTAAGTTTATTTGGGGAGTATTGGGTGTAGTTATATCGTGCATGTACAGATTGAAGAGTGCGGGCGATAGGACGGATCCTTGTGGGACTCCGTTTGGAAAGTTTCTGATTTTAGATGACTGACCGGCAAAAGATACGTGTGCACATCTGCCTGCTAGGAAGTTGGCCAGCCACCTTTTTGTGTTGTTGTGCATGTTTGTGTTGTAGATTTTGTTTGTTAGGTTGTGGCGGGGGATGGCATCGAAGGCTTTACTAATGTCGAGTGTGGCTAATAGTGATCTGTGTGGTGGTCTAGCTGAGTTGATGCCGTCGAAAGCTCTTTGTGTAAGGTCTGTGAGAAGAGTGTTTGTGGAGTGCAGTGGCCTAAAGCCATGTTGTGTTGGAGCTAGGGGTAGGTCGGGTGTAATTAGTTGTAATACTAGGCGTTCCATGACTTTGGAGGGGGAGCAAAGGAGTGTGATGGGGCGGTGCGAGGAGGGTAGCGTGGGGTCTTTGTTGGGTTTGGGGAATGTGATGATGATACCATGCTTCCAAATGTCTGGTATTGTGTTGTGTGAATAGCTGTAGTTTGATATGTTAGTGAGTGTTTGTATGCCTTGTGGTCCCAGGTGTCTGAGGTGTATGTTGCTTATGTTGTCTAGGCCACAGGCGGGTGAGTGCTTGAGATTGTTGATGATATGCTTTGTCTGGTGATTGGTGAAGGGTGTATAGTCAGGGTCTGTGGGGAATTGTCTCTTACGTCGGATGACACGTCGGTCGTCTTTGTGAGGTTTTAGGTGGCTGACATGTGAGAAGTGATTGATGAGAGTGTTTGCTTGTTGTTTACATGAAGGAGTAGAGTCTGTTGTTGTGATTGCAGCATGTGATTGTGTTGTTGCTGTTGGAAAGTGTGATGCTGTTTAGTGTTTTGTAGAGTTTTTTGGGGTTTGTTTTGTGATCAAGTGTTTGTAGGAAGTTATTCCAATTTAGTTTTTGTTGTTCTTGTATTTTGTTGTTAGTTTGGGTGTCGAGTGCTTGAATTTGTTGTGTGATGTCTTGTGTGTGGGGTGCTGGGGAGTGTTTCAGTGTGTCGCGTTGTCTGATGAGGTTTTGAATTTCTGGTGTGAAGTTGGGGTTGTGTCTTTTTCTGTTACCTCTTGGAATGTGTTTCTTGTCAGCGTTTTGGATAGTTTTATTGAGTATGTGTACAGCATTGTTGATGTTAGTGATGGGTGTACTGTTTAGAGTTGTGAAGTGTTGTTCCGTCTCATTTGTAAATGCTTCCCAGTTAGCTCTTTTATAATTGGTGTATGTGTGTTTGTGGCTAGCTGGGGTGAGTCTGGTTTTGGTGGTGATAATGATCGGGAGGTGGTCAGAGCCTAAGGTTCTGACCACCCTCCAGGATGTTGTGGGGGCGAGTTCTGGGGAGCAAAAGGTGATGTCTGGAGATGATGGGTTATAGAGGGCTTGGTGAGGAATATGGGTATGTTGATGGATGTCGTTAAGGATGATGAGGTTATCTGTTTGGTTTTGTAGTACCAGCCCTCTGTCTGTGTCGGGGTTGTCGACAAACCAGGCCGACGTCTTGGCGTTGAAGTCACCACCCAGGATGATGTGTGGGGTGTTTGTGATGTGTTGTAAGTGTGGTCTGTATTCATTTGGTACTGTAGGGGATGTTTGGGGAGGGATGTATGTGTTTATGATGGTTATGTTGGATTTGTTGCCAGTGCGTATTTTAATTGATTGTATTTCTGTTGTGTTATCATTTGGGGGGAGGAGGGATTTGGTTTGTACACTGGTTACTATGTATGATATTTCATTGTGTACCAGGGTGATGAGTCCACCGCCCCCGCCGACAGCCCGGTCTTGTCTGATGGTGGTGAAATTATGAAATGTGGGTGTTTTTTGTGATGTGCGGAGTTTTGTTTCTTGTAAGATGGCAATGTGTATGTTGTGTTGTTTGATGAAGTGTGAGAGTTCGTGTTTCTTTGTGTTAATGCCATCTATGTTCAATTGGAGAATGTTAATGTTATGTGCACGATGTATGTTGGGTGCTGCTGCACGAGGATGGGGTGGGGGTGAGGGAGGGGCTGGAGGTTGGGGCTGGAGGTTGGGATGGGTGAGGTGGGGGTGGGGATTGGGGAGCAGGAGATGGGGGTTGGAATGGATTAGGATGGGGTGTGGTGTGTTGAGTTGAGGATGTGGATGGTATGGGAAAGTTAGGTGGGTTAGGGAGGAGAGGTGGACGGGTTTTAGGGGGGGGAGTGGATGATATGGGAAGGCTAGGTGGGTTGGGGAGGAGAGGTGGACGGGTTTTAGGCGAGGGATTTGACTGGGAGAGGGAGGGGCATGAGGAACAGGTCCAGGTGTTCGTGTAGTGTTTCTTGGAGGCAAGTGTTGTACAGGTGAAGTGGGTCCAGTTCCTGCATGAATTGCAGAGAACTGAACCCTTAGTGTGGCGACTCGAAGTGATGGGTTTTGAGCAAGTTGGACATATGTATGTGTACGTGGGTCCTGGGTTGCTCTCAATGTCTCCGGCTAGAAGAAGTCTTCGAGAAATGACAGCCGGAGAGTCATTTCTCGGTGTAGGAAAAACTGTGTGATGTGTGTGTGTGGTGTGAGAGGTGTGGAAATTCCCGGCGCGACCGAAGCCACTCCAAGGACCCGTGCCCCCAGGGGGGGGGCAGGGGATAGTTGTGACGGTTTGGCTCCCGAAACTGCTCCCCGCGGCCGGCATCCGGTTGTCCTCCACTGGTCGATTGATCTTGTCTCCGGCCGCGGAGGGTCGGCAGCCATCCGCGGTTGGCAGCTCCGGGAGGTGGTCCCACGGCGTAGACGCCGCCACATCAGGACTTTGTACAGTACAGTACAGTACTGTACTGTCCCTGAAAACATAATAAGGTTCGTATTTGTCATCAATATGATGAATTTCACATTAACCCTTCCTGCCCGGTTGTCCGTGTGAAAGGACACCACGAAATAAGGGCAGAAGCCCGGGTGTCCTGTTACTAGGCAGTAAGCTTTCAAGCCTATTCAGCTTGGTCTGAACGCCGTGCGTCCGACGCATGTAAACAAAGCCGATCGTTGCATCACCGCAGCTCCGAAAACAATAAGGAGACATCGGATCAATGTTATTGTTGTGACGTCAGACTAAATTAGTGTCTGAAAAGCTCCGATATTGTCAACATCGCGGCAAAATTCGCTCCATGGAAATCGTCATCACAACTGAACCAGTTGACTTAGAGAGCTCTACTCAACGCCAGTCTACAGATTGGAAACCGCACTACGTTTATAGATGCGTGGGAAATTTCTAGTAGTTAAACTAAACAAAAATACAGTAGCCTAGGCCTAGACGTTTTTCGGCCAGATCGCCCGGGTAGCCCACACTGTCCTTTGGAGATACAGCCTGGGCCCGGATGGTTAAAAAAAAAAAAAAAAAAAAAAAAAAAATCTCAATTTTCTCTGACGCAGACTTTCCTCTTATAATTCGGAATTTTCCCTCTCTTAAGTCGGTCATAAGTCGGACTTCGGACACCTCGGAAAATCGGGCTTCTCGGAAGTGGTCTCCCCCCAATTAGTCAGAGTTAGCGAGGGTTTACTGTATAATACCAACATCGTAGCCGAGTATTCAAGATCCAATATGGGGGAATGGCAAACTACCATCACAAGAAAAAAAATAGACATAGCCTATATGCCTGGGCTAGTTTAAAATTAAAAAAAATTAGGGAAAATAGGGACCTAGGCCTATAGGCTCTCCATATTTTTCTCATTATGGTCCGCATGGAGGAATTTCAGGGAAGGATGTAGAGTCCGGGTGTACGGTAGTCATGTTTACTAAGGTCGATAGCCGCTGTGAAGTTAGTCTATTTTGACGGCTTTTTTATTCGGTTATTTGCCTCCTGGGTCATTATAAAGGAGCCGGACCACAGCAATTTTTATGTTTTTGAATTTGTTATTTATATGGTTTATAAGCTTTCTATAATAAAATTTGTCCATGGAAACTAGTTCGGTATTTACCCATTATCCAAGAATCTAAAAACACGGCCCCCGATAGTGGGAAGGGCTATGAAGAATAGGGAAATTGAGGGGTAAAAAGCGTATAAAGCGAATACCGTATATTGCATTTGTAAATAAAAGTTGGCTCGGGTTTGTGCATTTTCGAGGCCCATAAAACCCGAGCCATCTTTTGACAAAAGTTCGGCTCGGATTTCACGGGGTGGAGTGGGTAATAGCCTATGTTATAAAAATAGTCAACTTTGAGAAGACATTAGCCTAACCTAACATATCCTATTATTATGGGTGGGGGCAGCCGCCACCACACCCCCGCTGGTTGGGTAAAACTGGTAACGATAGAAATCCAGTTGGGATAGGATATTACTAGCTCCAACCCAACTGGATTTCTATTGTTACCAGTTTAAAGTTTTAACCAATCAGTGGGGCTGCGGGGGTGGCAGCCCCCACCCATATTACTAGGATAGGTTAGGTAAGGTTATTAGGATAAGGGGCAAGAATGTTAAGTGCAGGCGTATCGCCATCTTTGCTTACACTACGCGTAGTGGCGTCGGACCTTTGCCATCATGTTCCCGTCTATTTTGACTGCCTTTGGATACACTAATATGTTGAGGGGGGGCTTTGCCCCCCTCACCCCCCCATGACATATTGTCATCATCATATATATTGCCGGCAGGGGGCAAATTACCGAAAAAATATTAGTCAAAATAGACACGAACTTAACCAGGGCGATCGACAAATGTAAACATGACGGCAGCGGGGGAGGCGTCAGACCTTTGCAATCATGTTCCCGTCTATTTTGAATGCCACTGGATACAATATGTTGAGGGGGGCCCCCATGACATATTGTCATCATATTTATTGCCAGCAGGGGTCAAATAACCTAAGAAAAATGCAGTCAAAATAGATGCGAAGTTAACCGCGGCGATCACCCTATGTAAACATGACAACCGTACGCCCGAACTCTACATCCATCCCAGATAAGGTTAGGCTAATGTCTTCTCAAAGTTGACTATTTTGATAACATAGGCTATTACCCACTCCACCCCGTGAAATTTTGTCAAAGTTGTATCAGGTTTTCAAAAAATAAAGTAAAATGCACAAACCCGAGCCAACTTTTATTTACAAATGAAATAGGCTATATTCGCTTTATACGTTTTTTACCCCTCAATTTCCCTATTCTTCATAGTCCTTCCCACTATCGGGGGCCATGTTTTTAGATTCTTGGATAATGGGTAAATACTAATTTCCATGAACAAATGTTATAGAAAGCTTATAGGGGGCCTAAACCATATAAATAACAAATCCAAAAAAATAAATCCTTGAAAATTGCTGCGGTCCGGCTCCTTTATATTGACTGCCCCCTGCTGGCAATATGTCATGGGGGGGGGGGGGTGAGGGGTCCTCACCGTTCTCAACATATTATTGTATCCAAACATTATTCTAACAGCAGTCAAAATAGACGGTAACATGATCGCAAGCATCCGCCGCCGCCGCTCCACATAGTGTAAACAAGGCGGTAGGCTACGCCCAAAGGCAAGAATGCTAAGTGCGGGCGTACCGCCAGCCTTGTTTACACTACGCGTAGTGGCGTCGGACGCTTGCCATCATGTTCCCGTCTATTTTGACTGCCTTTGGATACAATTATATGTTGAGGGAGTTCCCCCCCCCCCCCTATAACATATTGTCATCATATATATTGCCAGCAGGGGGCAAATTACCGAAAAAAATCGCCGTCAAAATAGACGCGAACTTAACCACAGCGATCGACAAATGTAAACATGACGGCGGCAGCGGGGGAGGCGTTGGACCTTTGCAATCATGTTCCCTATTTTGAATGCCATTGGATACAATAATACGTTGAGGGCGTGTGCCCAACCCCGAAAGGGGTTGAAATAGGGGAGCTATCCCCCCGCCAAAGGCGGCTTTCTAGGGCCTTTCCTAGCTGATGCCGAGACGATTGGGTTCTAGTCATGTGGTGATGGGCTGGTCTATCAGAGTGAGAACTGAGCGATCTCTGCCATACCCATAGCTTACTCTGACTGTTCCTTTTACTTATATGTTTTCTAGATCTCAAGTGACGGCGTCTCTTCCGTGGATTGACCTCCCAATCTACCAAGATTGGAAGCCAAAGCGTCACATTTTTTTCCTTTGCCCCTCAGCTTTCTCTTCATAATTGCTGAGGGACACAGGGCCCTGGGTGGGGCTTTGGTTTCCCGGGCGTTTCTGTCGCCCTCCTCAGCTCCCCGCCATGGAGTGGCTTCGGTCACCCAGGCTTTATTGTGGTCGGCAGGGAGGGTTCTGTGGGGGCGCTCGGTTATGGCCTTGCTCGGGGCCTTGGGGCTGTTCGGCCAGGCAGCTTGGGGAACAAAAACAACAACAACAACAATAATAATATGTTGAGGGGGGGATTTGCCCCCTCACCCCCCATGACATATTGTCATCATCATATAATTATACAGTATTGCCAAATAACCGAAAAAATTACCGTCAAAATAGACGCGAAATTGACCGCGGCGATTGCCCTATGTAAACATTACGACCGTACGCCCGGAATCTACATCCATCCCCACCCAAACTCTACTTTCATGCCGAATTTCATTATCGACAAATTGAAAAAACCCGATTTCACCGAAAAATACCAACAAAAATAATAGCCCCGAATGTAAACAAAGCATTCCATCGACTTGACCACCACCACCTTGTTTTGTAGGCGGCACGCGATTCACCCAATAGCCTAAATAAATGGCACAAGCGTTACTCGCCTAAACAAAGTACTGGCAACCTGTTGTTGCCCTTTTAACCCTTCCAGCCCGGGCAACCTTTTATAAGGACACCGCGGTGACCGCGGCAGATGGGCAGGACCCCGGGTGTCCTTACAGAATCCGTAAGCTTGATAGCCTGTTCAGCTTGTTTTGAAAGCCGTGTGTCCGACTTATGTAAACAAAGGCTGTCGGAGGCGACGCACGCACCTCTGGCAGCAAGCAGACGTCGGAGCTTTGTTGTCTGTGGTAACGGTTTGCAAAGACAGATTCAGTCTTGAAAAGTGTCACATTGCTAAAATCGCGGCAAAATGGGCTCCACGGAAATCGTCATCACAACTGAAGTCTGAACCAGTTGACTTAGAGAGCTCTACTCAACGCCAGTCTACAGATTGGAAACTACACTACGTTTAGACATGCGTGGGCATTTTCTAGCAGTTAAAATAACAAAGATACGGTAGCCTAGGCGTAGACGTATTTCGGCCAGTTCGCCCGCATCTCAACAATGTCCTTAAGATAGCGCCCCCAGGCGGGAAGGGTTAATATACAAATCAATATTCAGGGAGCTGCCCCCCCTCAACCCATCATGTATCTAATTTACTGTAGGCCTAGCACTAGCCTACGACACCGCCGTTACCGCCGTATCTTCATATTGATGGATAGGCTAATGGTAAGTTGCAAATCCTCCACTATAAACATGACATGACAAACAACAATAAAACTCTAGCCTAGGCTATATTCCTTGAAAAATGTTTAGCTTAGGCTAGCCTAGGCCTATAGAAAACTTGGTAAATAAGGCTGCTCTAGTTGTCTTGAATGGTACCAAAAATAGATAGGCCTAGGCTAGTATAAAATTAAGAACCATTAGGAACTGAACCGCTTCAACTGAACCCTAAGTCACCAATCTAATTTATCTCTTAACTAAGTAAAATCCACAAACCTCCCACGGTCTGAATAGGGTTAAAGCATGAAACAGTCTCAACCATTTGCGTCTAGGCCTTTAAGAACAAGTAGACGAGCACCAAGAAAGGTCTGGCCCACCATTAGCCCCTACAGAAACACACCGTGACCAGTCAAAGCAGGTGGGCCATTCTATTTTCACCCTTTTTGTTAATAAAGCTCTTATTATCGAGGCTATGAATCATATGCAATGTACCCTAGTGTATAGTCTTTCATGTACACTAACTAAAATACTAAATTAAGCTCAAATACATGATGTACAAACATAAAACAAGGAATAATCATCACACCTGTTAGTCAATATGGCCGTCTGCTCATTAAAGGACGCCAGACAGTCTTGCCAATTTTATGTTTGCAGATTTCATTGCTAGATTCAAGTTTAAAAGTTGCTAGATATTAAATACTCTAATTATTACAGTCTAATAAGTCTAATATTTGTATATGGAATCGTTCACTGTCCCTAGAATGCTTTTTTTTTTTTTTTTTTAAAGACCTCAGTCTACGTATTGTCAAAAACCTGTTATCCTCCGGCAAATTGTGGGGTTGAGTGAGTGAAGGGGGGGACAGTGAATGAAGGAGGATGCATGTTTTTCATAATACGTGTTGCTAGCCCCAAACGCGCGAGCAACTGTGGCTTTCAACCATCCGACACATCCCCTTTTATTAATGTGCATCACACATGTTACATACAAATAAAGTTTATGTTTTGTTTTACCCTACTGTGGAAAGACTACGGATACACCACTCCTGCCGGGGCCTCACGCAGTGGCATGACCCAGTCCTGTCGAACTGAGCTCATGACGCTGGTGGCATTGCCCCGGAGGATAGCCATCCCTAGTCTTTGCTTGAGCCAGAGGGTTTCCCGGGGTTCTCCTGAAACTTCTCTGATTTTACGGCCTATTGCATTCACCATCTTAAGGGTGGTAGGGCCGAAGACTCCTGAAGTTTCGAATGCCAGGGGCTCGAACTGATGAATTCTGGCGATGGCTTGATATTTTTCTCGCTTTTTATTTTCTGCTATCCGGGCGGCTTCACCTGCTTCGTCTGCGTTTCTGGCGGCGTTGGTTGTGGAGAAAGTGTCAACACATGTGGCATCCCACACGAGGCATCGGCCATTCTTGTAAGGGTAAGTGGTCATCCCATCTGGCCGTTTGCCGTCTTCTCTGTGAAGTCCATGTGGTTCGAGGATTGATGCACGGTTAGCACTCTGCAAGGCCTGTTTTATGACATCATTTAGTGCAGAGTGTCTTGGCAGGCGGCCTGCGTTGTAATTACATGACCAGGCATGGTGACCTTGAGCATCCATCCTCCCATCACACTTGCAAGTGTGTGGGTGACAAACTGCCGCACCCACTCTGAGCGCGATGGCGACCCGGAGCGCTTCAGCATCCAAGTGAGTTCCAAGAGGTGGGATGGGGATGGCGTGTAACCACAAGCCACTCTCCGAACGGGCGGCTGCCTGGAGGCGTGCTTTTGCAACCTGGTCTGCATTGGTTAGGAGATTTTCTTGAGTTTTCTTCGCCGAGATGGTATCCCACGCTTTCTGCTTGCTCCTGGAGGTACCCTGAGGCTCCTCTACTCCTGTACTTCCCTTCCAGGTGTTAATCGCTGCTGTTACGTCCCCGTTAAGTGTCATTCCGGGTTTAGAATAAAGGATGGACAATACGAGGTCGTTGGTCGCGATGAGGGAAGAGATAAAGGCTGGGGAGGCAATATAGGCAATAGAATGCTTAAATAAAGTTTACGAACATCACATAAATAAGTTTCAAGTACAGTAATATATATCCTACCTACCATTATATAAATACATTTTCGCTAGATATATATAAACAACGCTAAAATCTACAAGTACAGGTTGACAACATTGACTGCAAAGTTGTAATAAGATACTTATTGGAAAAGTATTGTGATACCAGCAGTCCTGTATGGCTCGAATGTTATAGGTTTTTCAAAAACAGAAATAAATAAATTACAAAATATAGAGAATAGGGTTTTTAGACACATATTAGGGGCACCCAGATATGCCCAAAAGGTAACCTTAAGGGGTGAAATAGGAGCCTCATCAATGGAGGCAAGAATTATGGAAGGTAACATAAAATATCTTAAATATTTAGTAGGAGAGGAAAGTAATGACTTGCTAAGAAGAATCACAGAGGAAAAACTTAGAAATAGTAAAGATCCCTAGACTGCAGAAATTAGAAAGTATGTAGGGAATTTTAAGTTAGGAGAAACAAATTTAGCAAAAAAAAAAGGACGACATTAGAAAAAGAGTTCTGGACTGGGATTCGGGAAGATGGCGAGAGGAGTTGGCAGAGAAGAGTAGCCTAGAAGTGTATAGGAGTTATAAAAAGGAGATTAAGAGCGAGGAAGATATTTATGACAACACACAGGCATCTATAATATTTTACAGATGTAGGACAAATAACTTAAATCTAAAAGATAGAAATAGGCATGTGGGAGGAGAGACACAATGCGATATGTGTAAGGAAGGAACAGAAGACCTAAAACATTTTCTACTACACTGTTCATTTTATAAAGCATGCAGAATAAAAGATCCAGGGTTCCAACAGCCTTATATTGAAAATGAAAACCAAGTCATCGGACATCTTTTATTTAACAAAGAAATAAGCGATAGAGTGAAACAGACAATCTATCAAATGTGGAGAGTACGAGAGAAAAAATTGAAAGAACTGAAATAAGAAGACTGAAGAGAGAAGAAACAAGAATGAAGGAAGACGAGAGAAGAAACAAGACTGAAGAGAGAAGAAAGAAGATTTCAGAAAAAGGGATGAAAAATGAGATATATTTATTTTTAGACAAATGAGCACGTCACAAAGTCACAAAAAGAAAAATAACAAAACCTCTTAGGGAAGTGCCGACGTTAAGGCTAAACTTCCCGAATTCCAACTGAACTGAACTGCATCATCCAAGCGACTGATGCCGGGGCGTTTGGTGGGAATTTTAAAACGAATTATCGAGCATTAGACTATTCAGTTCATTTGAGGCCTAGCTAAGGGGATGTTCTTGAGTAGTATGATTTTTGGAATGAAGAATTGAACTTTTCGGCAGGGTAAATTTTGAACCAATGCTGCATAGGGAGTGTTACAGTGTTAGGGACAATTGGAACTCCTGTTGCATCACTTAGCCTCCTTTGCTGATTCTTTCCGTGCCTCACCAAAATAAATGCCAACCCCATGCAGTTTGCCCTCCCAAACATTAATTGTCTCTCTTTAAATGCGCTATTTCAAAATGTCTCAAATGTCGACTGATCAACGACCTGCCTCAGAGTCCACAGGGGGGTTGAGAGGGGGACTCCAGAAATGCCCACAGTAGTTTGGCATTTGTTGCCAACCTATCGAAATGTTCTGGACCACTTCCTTCTACGCTTATTATTAATGTCTGCAACATTCGTGGCCTTTCCTCTAACTTCCACCCTCTCCTCTACCAACCCTGATCTCTTTCTCACCGAAACCCAGTTGTCTGGGACTATACAGACAGTAAATCCTTCTCAGTATCCTCCTACTATCTCTATCCTCAGTTTCAAGCCAAAGGTGGATATGTTGCATATATGTGTTAATTAATCTTGCTTTCTATTGTGTTCCCAACTTTGATTCTTCTGAATTCGCAACTCTCTGGCTAAAAAAAAATTGTTACTCTCAAACTAAATATTTCTGAGCTGTTTATCTCTACGCCAATAGCCTAATTCTACGGACTCTCCAAAATTCTTTGACTATCTAACTTCTAAAGTATAATACATTCTATCCATCTCTCCTTTCACAGAAATCTCCATCCAAGGAGATATCAATGATGTTCACCACTGCCAATGGCTCTCCACCCATTTCACTGACCAACCTAGTGAACAAGCTTACATCTTTCTTTTCTATCCTAAATGACCAAGAGCAGTTAGTTCAGCATCCTACTGTACTCTTATTCCTGACCGCCTTGGAGATCGCTCCAACATTCTTTACTTTTTTCTAACTTCTAATCCTTCTACTTATGCTGCAAATCTGTTTTCTCTGTTGGCGTTTAGGCTCCTCCGATCACAACCATATCTCTTACCTGTCCTATCTCTCCAGTATGGCCATCCGATCCTCCTAGCAGGCGGCACTTGTGGCACTTTGGCGCTGCCGACTGGCTGTGAGGCTCTTTGGCAGTTATTTTTGCTTCCGTGGCCGGGAACCCTCGGAGTGTGCCGAGTGCATAACTGAGGTAATCCTCTCGGGCATGCAGGCGTACATTCTATTTTCTTTCTCTCAGCCTAATGCAATACAAAATCTTGGTTTACTTGCACTTGTTCTACTGCTGTCTGCAATAAGGAAGAAGTATACAAACGGTGCAGTCGCCTTCAAACTCCCAAATCTTACACATTCAAAGGTGTCACTTAACACCTAGTATATGATGTCTCTAGTAGAGGGATAGAGCTCTCCAGTTGACAAACAAATGGCGTCGCTGAAAGCCGCATCGTCTACAAGAGAGTATTGACAACCGTTTTACGGTAGGCAGACATTATTGGTAGACATGTTACCGTTTTTTTAATAGGTTTTGCCGAGGGTTGAAACTAATTTCAATATGATGTTTAGAACATATAGATTCCATATCTGTCTTCAAATATGTCAACAAAAATCGTGACATAGAAAAGGAGTTATACTAAAAATACAAAAAAAACAAAAAATTAACCCACAGAACCCCAGCGACGCAAACCATGCGTCCTGGCCGGTCCGGTCCCAATTACTCCGGTCCTATGGCACCTAGAGGGCTCAGATTTGTATGGGAACTGTGTAAGTATCCCACGCAACCTTGACGATGGTTGAAAACTCAAAGTCCAACCGCGTGCGCGTGGGCGCGCAAAAACCGGTATTTTGGGTGTATTTGCCTTCAATTTTTTACTCTTGTAAAATAGACTTTTGGGGGCTCCGTAGGACCATTTTTTGAGCTTTTTGATCGTTTTTTTGTGGTTTTTCCTTCATTCCTAACCCATTCGCTATTGTTTCTGGGAAAAAAATATTCAAAACAGCCGGTCCCTGGGGGTACATTTATTATAAACTAGCTGGTCCTCAGTGGGTTAACTACTAATGTTATGCCCTGATTTTATTCAGGATTAATGATCGATACAGGCGAGTTCTTCGAGACTGGGATATTGGATTTCATGCAAATACATATAAGTAATCAATAGAGGGCATAATATAATTTCGGAAGATGGTTTATGTAATGCCCTCGAAAATATCCCGTAACCCCAATAATGTACTACCCGAGTTGACGTCAGGTATAGTGTAAAATAGTCGTTGATGGGAAGTCCAATAAACTCATCACGTGAATTACCACGAGACTATCACCTGGTTCTTACAAATCGGACTAAGGTTACTATACTTTTGTACGTCCGTGGTAGTACAGTGGGTTAGCGTGCGGGCCTGGTTGACCTATGATGGTCATGGTCACTAACCAGGGTTCGAACCCCACCCAAGGCATCTCAAAACCTGTGGGTTTTTAATAGGCGTGTAACATGCGGAGTTAAGTGGAAAAGAGAAACATCGTGGATAACATTTAGTTACCCTAAGGAGTGAATACATGCATAAACGACGGCATTATAGACGTCGTCCTAATAAGATGATGAAACCGGGTTGGTATGCACGTGGCACAATACGACACAAGGACAGTGCCGCTATGTCGCATCAATACAGGTGGCATACTCCGGTTAATATTATATATACACTTAGTTACTAAAAGAACAAGGCAAGGGGGCACTTATCTATACTTAGTTACTACAACAGAAAAAGGACAGCTGAGCATGGGTTTGGTATGCGAGTGTTGTGAATGTTAAAAAGGTTGGGGATCCACCATTTTTGGCCTACGTGCCTTTGGGGCCTTTTTCTCTCCGGCCGTGTTGGGGTCGGTCCACTGGTCCAGTCGTGCGCTCCTCTGTTGACTGACAGGGTTGGCGGCTTCCTTTGATCTTGCGGGAGCGTCCCACTTTCCCTTCTTGCTGTTGGGTCCTTTCGTCCCGGTTGGTTTTTGCTCTGGTTCTTTCGGAATTAACACTGGGTTGTTGGTTGGGAGGTTGGTGGGGGAATTCCCTTTTTGGGGTATTTTACTTCCCTAATGTAATGCCCTCGAAAATATCCCGCAATCTCAATAATGTACTACCCGAGTTGACGTCAGGTATAGTGTAAAATAGTCGTTGATGGGAAGTCCAATAAACTCATCACGTGAAACACCACGAGACTATCACCTGGTTCTTACAAATCGGACTAAGGTTACTATACTTTTGTACGTCCGTGGTAGTACAGTGGGTTAGCGCGCGGGCCTGGTGGTGATGGCCATGGTCACTAACCAGGGTTCAAACCCCACCCAAGGCATCTCAAAACCTGTGGGTTTTTAGGAGGGTTAAACTCCCTTCAGAGGTTCGAGCCCTGCGCCAGGCAAAACCTGTGGGTTTTTAGGAGGGTTAAACTCCCTTCAGAGGTTCGAGCCCCGTGCCAGGCACCAGGAAAGGTTGACCCTAAGTGGGCCTGGGGAGTTTACTAGTGTAATTTTCATAATTAATCTCGGAATTACTCCTAGGTATTTTGTCTAGGGAAATGGAAGTTGTATTGTGAAGGTTGGGAATATATATAGTTAGCGGATAAAACAACGGGAGGTTAGAGACATAGACTTGCTAGAATTGGGGGGGGGACTATGATTGTTATATAACTAAATACAGGGCTGACGTAATCACGATCTGATTTGGTGTGAAATGGAAGCTAAGGTGTCTTTTAGATCGCCTCGAACCTACACAATGAAGGTATTATAGCCTGTATGGTGGTTACATAATTAAATACATACTTAGGTGGTACATCAAGAATGTCAGTGGGTAAAGTATTGTGGTTTGTATATTAGAAGACTGTGATTGAGAGACGTATAATATGTGGAATGAATTGGGAGAGAGAGACCAAATCGGAGATGGAAAAGGGACCGGGATCTCGTTGGGGGTGGGGGTTTCGCTCTCAGGATTTTCGTTCCTGTGGCTCGTTAGGGGTGGGGGTTTCGCTCTCAGGTTTTTTCGTTCCTGTGGTATTTTACTTCCGTCGCCTTTATATGAGGTACGACCTCGTACCTCAAGGTTGGAGTACGTAGGTTTGTTTAGGGGGGCCAGGTCAGGTCGGTGAGGGGGTTAGGTTGGAGGGAAATGGCAGCCGGCCGCTGAGGACGAAGATTACTGTCATCCCGACTAGCAGCAGACTGTGCGGAAAAGATAGACAAAAACTTAAAACATTTTATCCTGGAATGTGAATAATATAATGATATTAGGAAAAAAATAACAAGATTACTCAGGCCATATAATTATCCAAGACACTGAAAACTAATAGGAGAGTTACTATTCAAGAAAGAAGGGAACGAGAGAAGAAAATACATAGATGTTGGAAAAGGAGAGAAAAGAGAATAAAAGAACTTGACGAAAGAACAGATAATTAAGAACATAGGAAAATTAAGAAGAGCTAAAGTGTTTAACAATGTATAAAACAAATTTAAAAGATAGTAAGAAAAGTTTAGGCTAACCAGAAAGGGAGTACTACTAAGGGAAAAAAATATATAATATATACAGTACCTGTATATGGAAAACATGTAAATTTATAGAATCATGCCCAATCGCTTAGGAATTGAGAACAATACAAAACAAAATCCCATGGAAAATCCAGTACAATAAACAGCATCATCATCATCAGGGGGGGCTGGATTAGTTAGGGTCGCCGTTAGTCTTGGTGAAGGTCTGGTTTATTGGTAGGGATGGTGGTGATGGTTGTGGCTTTGACCTTGGGGGTTCGCTTTCACTTTGGGAGGGAGGGGTGGATATACCATTAGGTCTGCCGTTAGGAATGTGGGTCTGGGTGAGAGCTGGCCCGGGGGCAGTTTTGGATGAGTTTGTGGACGTGAATGGTGGGTCTGTGGAGGTTGGAAAAGCAGAGAGTGGTTGGTCGGTGGGGGAAGAGATTTTAGCTGGAGAGGGGTTGATGTTGGATGATGGTTTGATATGGATGGTGGCTTGAAAGGTTGCGGTCGGGTTGAATTGTGTAGAGAGTTGTGGTCGCGAGTGGGGTTGTGGGAAGGGTGAGTAAGGCTGGAGGTTGAGAGGTTACGATGATCGGGTGGTTTGGAGGGTTGGAGTGTGGGGATTTGATAGAGAGATGGTGGGGGGGTGAGTGACCATGACCACCATAGGTCAACCAGGCCCGCGCGCTAACCCACTGTACTACCACGGACGTACAAAAGTATAGTAACCTTAGTCCGATTTGTAAGAACCAGGTGATAGTCTCGTGGTGATTCATGTGATGAGTTTATTGGACTTCCCATCAACGACTATTTTACACTATACCTGACGTCAACTCGGGTAGTACATTATTGGGATTGCGGGATATTTTCGAGGGCATTACAGTTTATAATGCAGCTTTATTTACACAATACTCATGGGGTTATAAACGAAAGAATTCACAAGAATAACATGGGCAATAAATGTTCAGTACTGTTGTTGGTCTTTTTCAATCTTCTAGCACTATCACGGATCTGGATAGAGCGCACTTCCCACTTCCAACTATCAGGTATATTCTTCAGATGTCGTACCTAGATTTATCAAGAGACTTCACTCGTAGTGCTTATTTATAATTGATATGATCATGGTAAGTTACTTTGTTTCTAACTGTGACGGTTCAAAGAGGCGTATGGCTATCTTCAGGTATTATATTTCCTAAAGTATGGAGAGTTAATTTAGAGCTTGTATTCTTTAATATATTTAACTTATTAAAACACAAGATAGGTATCAGTCACGGATATGATTTTTCACTTACGAATATTCACAATTGCACTCGTTAGGTCATCATACTACTGTTGTAGTCTCAAGAGGTAAGACTTCTCACTTGGCGATAATGAACACTGTGGTAGTAACTATATTCCGAGTATATTCGCACTGATACTAACTCACTGATACGCACTGGTAACACTTTGGCATAGGATTAAATCTCGTCACAAAATAGCAATAAACTTATGAGACACAGGTAAACACTTGATCATATAGCATAGCATCTCGACACTGATACAATTAATTAATTAGGCACTATTGAGGTATCTTCTGGTTATCTTGAGGCATTGTCGTTGGGGGTTCTTGGCTGCTCCGTGGGCCGTCCAGGTTGTCTGGTGGTGTGAAGAGGTTACAGGTGGGTTAATGGGTATGGGGTCTTAAATATGGTTCCGTAACTGTCAGGAGTACAGTTGGTCACCATATCGAATTAACGCAAGTATTCTGAGCCTTCTTCTTCTTGATATTTATATGTGCAGTTTGCTCGGAGTATTTCAGATCTCCAGATTACTGCACAGGCATAGAGTTGCTTGCTGAGGGGAAGGGAAGTTTGTTAGTTGAAAGGGATCTACAGATAGGATGTCTAAATAGTGAGTACAAGTATTGTACCCTACATAGTTTTAACTATAGGTCAAGGTCATTAAGGACTAGAAAGTGTTTTGAGGGTAAGTAAATAGGTAAGATGAGGATTGGTTATTAAGGTCTAATAGGAGGTAAGTCGTTATGTCAAGTCGAGTTGAGTCATGTTCGGATTTTGTAAGGTTGGCAGAGGTCTAGTACAGTACAGTACAGTACTGAGCCTTTAGCTGTAAACAAATACTTTACTATTCTGACCTTTAATTAACCGGTGATGAAGTTCTGTTAAGGTACTCTTGGACTGGGATTTTAAATGTAATGTTTCAGGCAGGGCCGGATTAACAAAACATCGGACAAACGCAAGAGAAGTCGGAATAAGTAACTTCTCTTGTTAGTCTCTAATCTTTAAAAGAGGTTCAAAGAACTCGGGCGGTGTTTAAACCTTTTAGTTACAAATCCTGGTGGGAGGCCACAGACAATTTGTATCTAGCATTTATATAATGCTAAGTGCTCATCAGAGTATCCCGCATAAACCCTTCTAACACATCAAGATCTTTCTGTCCTAGATCTCTGTGAGTAAAATGCTAGTATAATCTAGCTAATAAAGATATCGAGAGGAAGGGAGGCCTGCGACTTTCGATATTTTCATTATGATAGAAAATGGAGTAATATGGATAACTATATTAAATTCTGGGAGGTCAGAAATAATCAGTTATATGTATGTAGTTACTGTTGCACTATATAAATGGTTATAAACTAAAGTGGAAGAGGTCATACCACAATTAGTTTGTAATGCACTTATTTGGTTTATATAGTTAGGTTATTTAAGGTTTCTATATTAACCAATGGGAGGCCACGATTAATAAAGATCCTGAAACAGTTTAGCTATATGTCACAGATAGATTATAGACTTCGGGATGCCGTCCATCAATAACTATTCTTGAGGTTGGAGTAACTATAGTCTTTCGTCAGAGCAGGAGACCCCCTTTAAAGATAAATTTGTACATTTTTCGGTAGAAAAATGTCCCGGCCAAAGGCCGGTTCCTCTTAAAATTTCAGGCTTGCTATCGCTCGCCAGGAAATAATAGACACCTAAATGGTACGAAAGGTCTTAAAATTGACAACAAAATTGGGCGAAAGGTGTTAAAATCGCCAAACTAATGGGCCGAACGTCTTATATCAAAACTAGTGGGGCTAAACATTAGGGAGAAGGGGGTCCAGAAAAACAGTCTGCCTCCCCTTAAGTGTTCTTGTTATGCTGGGACAGCATTAAGGGGGTAGTGCTTGGTTTTTGGTCTATGTATTTATTAATTTATTTATTTTTGAGTTTCCTTGCTAGACCTCCATCAAGCTTATAATAAGCACCCCCTAGACCCCCTTTCAAGATAAATTTGTACATTTTTCGGTAGAAAAATGTCCCGGCCAAAGGCTGGTTCCTTCTAAAATTACACAGGCTCGCTATCGCTCGCCATGAAAAATAGACACCTAAATGGCACGAAAGGTCTTCACATTGACAAAGAAATGGGTCGAAAATTCCTAAAAATCGCCAAACTAATGGTACGAAATCTTAAAACATCAAAACTAATATGCTAAACATTAGGGAGGAGAGGGTCCATAAAAAGCGAGTACTACCCCCTTAAGGTATTCAATATATACAGTATATGCACAAGACAGGGACAAGGCAATTCATACATTCAGGGGTTGGGGGAGGACTAATCACTTTTCATGCTGATGATTTCTTCTCCAGGGTTCTTATTGAAGTGCTGGGCGAGAACGGAATTTAACCCTCCCGAAAATCAACGGGCTCGGTGCAGTTTCGAACCCTGGTCAGTGAACACAAGGGCCCTGAGTAGGCATGCCAGACTCGCGCGCTACCGACTGTACTACCACGGACGTACAATAGGATAGCAACCTTAGTTCAACTTGAAAGAACCAGATGATAGTCTCGTGGTGATTCACGTGGTGGGTCTATTAGACTTCACCACCAACGACTATTTTACGCTATCCCAAACGTCAACTCGGGTAGTTTTGTGGTTGCAGGATTTTAGGGTACAGGGCATTACACTTATAGTATATAGTGTCACAGGTCGGGGTCTCCGTTTTGGCTGGTGTCGCGGAGGATATCGAACCGCCGCCTTTCTGTGGTTTACTGGTCTCTGCAACCGCTTCTAAATTTTTAGTAGCATCGAGCCTACTTGTGCCAACTTTGATTCCAGGACAAGCTCATCAGCGGCGGATCCCCAGATCGACCGTGGTGGTTGTCACCTAAACATCTACAAAACAAACAAACTTAAAGCCTATAGCTAGAGTATTGGCAGCGTCAAGCCTACTTCTAGTAGCGTCGAGTCTACTTCTGCTAACTTCGAGCCTAGCTGGTTTGTTGATAGCGCCGAGCCTACGTATTCTATAGCTTCAAGCGGCTTAATCAAGCATATAATTATAGCTTGTGTTTTGACAGCGTCAACCCTACCTCGACCAAATACAGGATTGCTCCTAATGTGGTTGATAACTTGATCTGGCGACTTGAGTAGTGTCTCATTTTGCTGCTATCCCTGTGTTGGTGGTGTTGAGGGTTAGAAGGGGTCAAGAGGTTGTTTGCTTTGATGTCTTCTTGGGCTGCTGGTGGTAGCCATCTCGCTGGTGTAGGCTATCTATAGCGCCAACGAACTTGACAAAAATCTTGATCCCTGACCTCTTTGTAACTCAAAAGGGCCTACTAGCTATTTCCTGGTGGACTCTTCCCAAATGATAAAAACGTCAGCCCAATTGCTTAAATAATTTTGAATTATAAGAAGTTAAGGGGTCAAGACCTGTTAAGTTCGCTGGTGCTACATATAGTGAGTTGGGTTGGGTGATTCTCCGGGTCAGAAGGGCGCATTATGGCTGGTGTTCTTGGCTTTCTGTGTCCTTAACCTGACAAGCGCGATATGACAGTAGGTGCTAGGGTAGTTATTTGTGCATTTCTAGCCCTGGATTCTGACAGAATTCGTTATATTTACAATATAAACCATTATTTGTTTTCGGTATGCTTTTATTTTACATATATGATGTATATATGAACCTTCAAGAGTGCTAAAATAAGTGGGAAAAGCATTTGGGTGGTGAAAAACGAAGATATTGGCCACCCGGTCATAATCTCAGGCGAGAGAGAGAGACAGGCAGCCTCCCGCTCACGCTGTCTGGGAGCCAACTGAGAAGCGGGGCGGTGTGTGCCGGTGTCTGGGTGTTGCATAACGATCTTTTATGCAACCCACTTGTGCTACATTATCGCGGGAGAGAAAAATAACCGATAAATGATGATAATAAGAGGAAAAATAGGTGATAATTGAGGTGGGGAGGGAGGGGGGAATAAGGTGGGGAAGGAGGGGAGGGGGGTGGGTGAGATTTACATGGATGAGTACTGGAGGGGAATTATCTCACCTAGAGACAAATTCCTTTGTTTTGATAGGCCCTTTTTTTTTATGGAAGGCTTTTTTTATGGTCCTGCTTCCGTGAGGCCTATCGCGTTCCCTATAGGAAGCCTTCCGTGAGGCCTATCGCGCTTGCCGGGTTAATTGTTGCTCGGGAACTCGGACTGCATCTATCCTGGGTAATTTAACTATGTGCATCTTAGTTCTTTGGACTCAAGTGAAAAGGCATTGAGTCTATGGGTATCTCTGGACAAAAGGCTGTAGTCCATGGGTGCTTTTGGACCAAAGACTATTATAGTCTATATGGGTGGATTTTACCAAAGGCAAAGGCTCGATCTAGTCCAAGGCTATAGTGACCCGAGGCTAACCCTGACATATAAGAACATATAAGTACATAAGACAATGGGAGTCTGCAGAAAGCCGATTGGCCCACGCAAGGCAGATCCCTGTCACACCCAATCCTAATTATAAGGCCTAATTATAAGCCCAGCTCAATAACACCATTAGGACTGACCTCACCAAAACGGTCAGAGGTCAGAAAACGCATTAGTCTATTCAAGTGCGGAATCCCTAAACCACACACACACACACACAGAGAGAGAGAGAGAGAGTGGCAATATGGCGCTCCCACTGCTTCAACACATTTTTATCGAGTTCATACAAAAATCGGCGGAGACGTAAACAAAACATTGAACTGGCCGATGCTCTCCGCCCCAAGGCCCTCTTTGGCACTATTTTATCCACGTTCTGCTGTAAGTTTAGGTAATACTGTTGGTTTAAAAGATCAAAATGACATCATACATCGTTACTGATCATTTATTGGTGAGCTAGGGAGCACAGACCGCTTACAACAACCAATTTAGCCGTAAGCCTAGACAAGCACAATTTGCAGCTTAGGGTAGGCTGTATTTTTACCAGTAACCAGACTTGGTTAATGTTAATAGGATACAGTTTCATCGCTACTACAATGACTGATCATAGGTTACTTTAAACAAGAGGCAATGCTTGGATGTTGGATATGGTTGTTGTTGTTCCCCAAGCTGCCTGGCCGAACAGCCCCAAGGCCCTGAGCATTGCGAGCAAGGCCAAGGCCATAACAGAGCGCCCCCACAGAACCCTCCCTGCCGACCACAATAAAGCCTGGAGTGACCGAAGCCACTCCATGGCGGGGAGCTGAGCCTGCTGAGGAGGGTGCAGAAACGCCCGGGAAACCAAAGCCCCACCCAGGGGCCAGGCCCTGTGCAGGCTGTGCCTCTCAGCAATAATGAAGAGAAAGTTGAGGGGCAAAGGAAAAATGTGACGCTTTGGCTTCCAATCTTTGTAGATTGGGAGGTCAATCCACGGAAGAGATGCCGTCACTTGAGAAAATATATAAGTAAAAGGAACAGTCGGAGTGAGCTATGGGTATGGCAGAGATCGCTCAGTTCTCACTCTGATAGACCAGCCCATCACCATTGTTGGATATGGTTAGGCTAGGCTACTTACTTACTTAGGCCTACTTACTTGTTACTTGTAGATGTTGCGAAGAGATTCTCAGATTCTTCAGAGCAATGGTGTTCCAACACTCCCTCCGAACCCGGCGTCCCTGTGTTGCAGGTCCACTTGGTCCGGTAATGAATTTGTAGCCGCTCTGCAGAATTATGTATATCCCGGTACTATGTGATTATCTTACCTCGTAACCTCATAGGCTAGGGCCACAGCCTCCTGCTTGTATCACATGAAAATACACATAGGCCTAGGCTACACACAGGTAAAATTGTCGGTACTGTTCATCGTTCAACAAGACTAGGCTACATCGGCCTTAGGCTATTTAGCCTACCATGTTTTTAATTATTTTTGTCAAGGAATAGGCCTACTGGGCTAGCCTTTAGGCTAGTGTTTTATTGACATTTTTCATGGTTTGAATGGAGGATTTGCATTAACTTACCCATTATCCATCAATCTGAAGATATCGTTTTAGATACGGCATCAAAACGCACCATTTATTCGGGTGAATCGCGCTTTTACAGTACGTGAGGGAAATTGTGGGGTAAATTGAATACATGGTGGGGTCCCCCCTTACGGTCCCCCCCTTGACTTATTGTCATCCTCATATATGATGATCTGTAAGGGGGCAAAAACAGGTTGCTGGTTCGTTTTGGTAAGTCACGCTCGCGCCATTTATTGGGTAAATCTCGCTTTTGCCGCATCCTACAAAACAAGAAGGAGAAGGAGGTCAAGTCGACAGAATTATGCTTTGATTACGGTCAGACGGTCGGAACTTGGATTATTTTTGGATTTATTTTTCGGTGAAATCAGGTTTTTTCAAGTTATCGATAACTAAATTACTCCATGTTGACTATAATAAGAAAAATATGGCAAGTATATTGGTCCCTGTTTCCCCCCTGTTTTCCCTGATAGAGTACCGGTACATTGTTTCTAATAGCGCCGATGTAGGCCAAGTGTCCTTGAATATTATCAAATTGTGTTTTTGGTCTGGGTTTTAAATTTTAAGCTGACGATTTAATCAATTTTATTGACCATAATAGATTAGGAATTGCTGCATTGTATACTACTGTACTTGCCAATATATAACTAGTTTCATTCGTGCAGGAGATGCATAATAGACTTAAGCATTAGGCCTACCGTATATAAAAAGGCAGGGTAACGATGTAGTATTCGGACATATCGCCAGATTTGTTTAGATTACCGGTAAAATTACGTAACTTTGGACGAGGAGATCATTTCGGACATTCTAGAAGAAAAACAAATATTAAACCGCAGTTGTTGTTGTTGTTCCCCAAGCTGCCTGTCCGAACAGCACCAAGGCCCTGAGCAAGGCCAAGGCCATAACTGAGCGCCCCCACAGAACCCTCCCCGCCGACCACAATAAAGCCTGGGTGACCGAAGCCACTCCATGGCGGGGAGCTGAGGAGGGTGCGGAAATGCCCGGGAAACCAAAGCCCCACCCAGGGCCCTGTGTCCCTCAGCAATTATGAAGAGAAAGTTGAGGGGCAAGGGAAAAATGTGACGCTTTGGCTTCCAATCTTGGTAGATTGGGAGGTCAATCCACGTTAGAGACGCCGTCACTTGAGATCTAGAAAATATATAAGTAAAAGGAACAGTCAGAGTAAGCTATGAGTTTGGCAGAGATTGCTCAGTTCTCACTCTGATAGACCAGCCCATCACCACAGTTATGGGATAAAGCGTCGACGACACTTCAAAATAGTAACATATAATATAATAAAATCAATGGAAGAAAAAGGAGAAGGTTTTGATGATAGCGTTCTCAAACTAAGCGTACTGTACTTTTTTTTTGCTGATGATGGTCTAATACTAACCCATACAATTGAAGAAGCGGAGAGAGCGATAGCAAATCTGATAAATATTGGTAACGCGTGTGGCTTGAAAATAAACAAAGATAAAAGTAAAGTAATAATATTCAATATGAAAGATAAACCCGAGAAAATAGGAGACATTGAAGTCACAAGTGAAATAAAATATCTAGGGCTGAAAATAAACAATACCCAAAACCGTTTTAAAGCACAAAAAGAATATGCGCTACAAAAGGCTAGACAGCTGGCAAACCTAACCTACCCAGTAATAGCGCAAAGTTGCCATAAGATCCTCAGGAAAAACTTTCTGGAAGTGCGTGGCCCTGCCTTCGATACTCTACGGTGCCAGCGTACTAGGATATAATAAAACAGAAATAGAACAACTACAAAGAATAGAAAATAAAGTGTACCGACAAATCTTAGGAGCACCCAACTATGCTCAAACAGAGACTCTAAGAGGGGAGATAGGTGCATCAACAATGCTAGCTAGAATAATGGAGGGCCAGGTTAAGTACCTTAAGTACATAGAAGAGAGCAGAGGAAATGATCTATTGAAGCGAATCATCGACGAATAAAGAGAAATAAATACAGATAAATGGTTAAAAACAACAATACAGTACCTGAGAGACCTAAACATAAATTACAGTAAATTAATAAGAATGAATAAAGATGAAATAAAGAAAATTGTAAATGAACATGATACACAATTGTGGCTAGAAGGAATAAACAATAAATCAAGTTTAAGTATATATAGGAACTGGAAAAAAAATAATGGAAGAAGATATATATGACAATAAGCCAGCATCAGTGATCCTCTACAAGGCAAGGACAAATAATCTAGATTTAAACGATAGAAAAAGATTTAGAGATGGGAATACTGAGTGTGATATGTGTGGGCACCCAAATGAAAACCTTAATCATTTTATTTTGTGGTGTCCATCTTATGTAGAAGCAAGATCTGCAGAACCATTACTCCAACAACCATATATAGAAATAGAAGATAGGTTAATAGGTGAACTCTTATTCAGAAATAGTAATATCCATAAGACTAAAAACACCATATACAGGTTTTGGAGGAAGAGACAAATAGATATAAATAATGCAGCTGTAGCTAGATAAGAGTAGGGAATAGGATACTAGACTAAAGTTAAGTAAAAACCACACATCAAGAATAAAAAAAACAAGAAGGAGAATACAACCACTAAGAAGAAAGAAAGAAATCAAGAAGACGCCAGAAGAAGGAAGAAAGAAGAACACAGAAAATTTTGAAAACGGTTTTAAATAAGTGAAATAAGCACGACACAAAGAAGATAACAAAAGAAAGAAAACAAAAAGGGAGGCGCCGATGAGAAGGCCTATAGCTTCCCGCAGATCAACTGAACTGAACACAAACACTAGCAACTAAGTACCCTACTAGAGAAGGATACTCGTAATCTGGGCCACATTGAAGGCCTCACTGAAGAAACAAGTAGAGCCCTAATAAATTAATATTTTGTGTCATACCCCAACCAGGGTTCAAACCCAGGCCAGTAGTGCAGCACTCCAGCACCTAAACCACTAGACCACTGAGGAGCTTAAAAGTAGTGGCTTCATTTGGAATTATATCCTATCCTCCACCACCACCCGCTTCGACTCGTGATCACGTAGCTTGATACCATACACTCAAACACCTCACACACAAACACTAGCAACTAAGTACAGTACCTTAGTAGCCTATACAATTGTAGGAGTAAGGCATGAAATAGATAGACCTCTCATCTCTAATTTGTATACCATTTTATAAACACCATATGAGGAGGAGCACTTTATTGACAACTTTTCGCAGATAACTTTTACAGGTCATTAACGTCTTCAGGTTAGTGACTTGAAGAAGCTATTTGCGAAATGTTGTCAATAAAGTGCTCCTCCTCATACAGTGTTTATATTCATTCTGTCAACTTTTCAAAGTTATTTCAAAATACCATTTTAATTCAAATTTATAAGGAAATTTCTTGTTTCAGCTCCACAACCGCTGTATAGCACCATGAAGCACCAAGACTATGACCACCACCACCCAGAGTTGCCCAAGTGATGACAACGGGAGGACGATCACCGAATTTATGGCTACCTAAGTCTGCCTCGGGAGTATTTTTTGTGTCAACCAAATTCCTACTCAACATTTGTTTTGGCAAGCAAATTCTGGCTGAGTATTTTTTGTTATAGCCACAGAAAACCAAGAATTTATCGTGGTACCGGTAATTAAATTTTGGCTTGAGTATTTTTTCTTGCAGCCAAAGTATAATAATGAATTTATCGTGGTAGCCAAGTTCTGGTCCGAGTGTTGCTGGAATCATTGACGTTAAACCTTATATACCGTGCCAGTGCTTGGAAATGTTTCAAAATTGAGTGACACATAGAAAGTAGTGGCATCTTTCCATACCACATCCTCCATTCCTCCCTCCCTTCATACCCCACCCTCCCTCCCTCAACTTGACCATTTATTTTGCACAAGTTCTAGCAGTTCATTGGTTGAGCCTTATATTTCTCCATGCTCTTTCTTTCTTTAACTGAAGAAAATTTATCAGCTTAGTGTTGTTATGGATCAATGGTGTTATAACTCGCTCTTCCCCGGAGATTTTCATCATTAAACTTTCTCTTTTCTAACAGGAAGGGAAGTATTTGCCAGTAGCTAAAAGTGGCAATAACATAGTTACCGTAAGTCTTAGTTAGATTGCTTCACATGTATATACTTAGGCACAATATCCCATAGCTGGGGGGTGGCCGACTCAAGACAGAGCCCGAACAGAAACAAAATTTCAAGTTCCAATTCTTAGGGTCCGGGACCACTTTCGCGTTCCCTCACCCTTTTCTTTGTCTCGTCTAGTAGGTGAATTTTACATAGTTCACAATATTGTCATTTACCAGTGGGATTTGAACCCCAGCCTCTCGGATGAGAGCTTGGGGCAGTATCACTTGACCACCGCATTATTTTGCTCTCTCCTTGAAGCGATAGATATTAAGCCTGTTGGTTCCAGGACATGTATTCTAAACTGTATTAACCTTACTAAAGACATCCACTTTAAAATGTTGAAAAATATTGTCAGGTTGAAAAGGTTTATGATAAAATAGTGTAAGCAAGTGGATGTGCTGTACAGTATATTATTTTCTCAGCTGAGGAACACGGGTTAGAATACTGGGATTGTAAAGCACTATATTCCATGCCTGTATCTGTTTGTTGTAGTGTAGAAGTAAGTTAATATTAAGAGAACATATATTTAGTACTGTATTTGCATTTATAGTGTAGGGTTACGTAGTTCTTAGATATTGAGAGAAAGCACAAAGTTAATAAGTAAATGTAGCTTATTACACTACTAGAACTGAGTAGATGCAAGTATATATACAGGACTATACTATATAAGGTTAAACAAGATACTTTTAATGTCAACTGTTCGTTTATTTATGTTAATGGTTGAATACAAACTTTTAACATCAATTTGAGCATATAGGCAGAATTTGTCATTTATAGAAAGGTTTAGCTAGATCATTTTAGTATTTGTTTACATAAAATAGAAGTAAGTTTGTCATTCATATACCGTACTGTAAAATATTAAGCAAAATACTTTTAATATTAACTAAAACTGAATAGAGATAAGTCTGACATATATATATATAACAAGTTTTTATGAGACAATTTTAGTATATTGACATAGGAAGAGAAGTTTAAGCAAAACAATTTTAACATACTGACAGAGAATTCCTTTATAATATGAAAAATTGCATGTTAGGAGCAGTAACAGAAATACTAAATACATCGTTCGGAAAGGACTAGATATCATAAGTTAATAAAATATAAGTAAAGATATTGTACAGAAAGGGGTTAACTATTATAAGTTAATTAGATATCTTAGGTTAAGTGGTAAGCCCTAGGGGAGTTCTATTTGGGAACTCCATGGTCTGGTTAAACTAATTGTACAGGTATATATAAAAAAAGTTAAGTACAGTAGTTGTTTATCGTTTGCACAAGGCTCACAAAGAACCAATTTAATCATGGAGGAAGCGTCTATAGCACGGGGTCGGGCCCATGCTTCGTCACAAGTCCATCATAACTTTGGGAACGAGCGTATGATGAGGTACGAACAACAAATCCTGGAGGGCAAGGGGGTGCTACAGTTCGAGGAGGCCGTGTCTGAGAATGACGGAGTGATTCGCTTTGAGGACGAGGTGTGGGTGAGCGAAAGATTGCTGAAGTTCGAGAATGGAAAGAACATGGAGTGCGGGAGGAACGTGGCGACCAACGAGAGGGGCATGATGAAGTGCGAGGAGGGTAACATGCTCAAGTCTCACGAAGATATGCTGGAGTGTGAGCTGAAGGATCTGCAGAATGAGAGGGGTGGGCTGAAGTATGAAGGCCACGAGAGCAACAACAGGATAGAGTGTGCGGAGAAACAGCGAGTGGTAATGCAGAACGAGAAAGGCGTGTGTGTGAAGGAAGTCTACAGCTGCGATATTTGTGGCAAAGAATTTGAGCACAAGTCATGCGTTGCCAACCACATGGTCCATTTCCACCCGGGCGTCAAGACAGAATCCTTCAAATGTTGCGAGTGTGGGGCCACCTTCATCCACCAGTCGGACTTGACCCACCACCGCCAGACCCACACCGATGACCAGGAGTTCAAATGTGTGGCCCACAACACCGACAAGGAGTTAAAATGTACAAAATGCGGGAAACTGTTTTCATGCCGCGGGAAGCTGGCCCAACATTCCATAGTCCACTCAGGGGTAAAGAAATTTGAATGCGACCTCTGCGGCAAGTGTTTTGCGCAGAAGGGCCACTTGGACGTGCATTCTGCTGTACACTCCGGAATAAAACGCTTTGAATGTCAAGTCTGTAATAAGAGGTTCTCCCAGAAGGGCCACCTGGATGTACACTCCTCCATACACACGGGGATACGCAGGTTCGAGTGCCAGATCTGCTTTAAACGATTCGCACAGAAGGGCCATTTAGACGTACACTCGACCATACACACAGGCTTAAAACGATTCCAGTGCGAAGTCTGCCATAAGCAATTCTCGCAGAAAGTCCACTTAGATGTGCACTCCTCCATGCACTCTGGGGTGAAGCGGTATCAATGTCAGGTCTGTGGAAAAGGGTTTGGCCAGAAGGGTAATCTGGACCGTCACGCGGTGGTTCACTCTCGAGTTAAAGAGTTCCAGTGTCAGGTCTGCGGAAAGTGGTTCACACAGAAGGGTAACCGGGACAGACACGCCGCGGGGCACACGTGAGCTGCTTCCGAATCCCATTTGTAAAGTAATTTTATGGCAGTTTATTTTTTTAGTTAAAGCGGTATCACACGAGCGATTTTTCCCTCAACATTTATCCTCAACACTGGTCTGGCAGCTAATGAGATCAAATTTTACAATATTTCGGTCACCTAAATTCATCTATCAGCAGTCTAGTTTCTGATACCAGTGCAAAATATTCCTGAAATGTTATTATAATGTAAAACTTGCAAAATAAACAAACCAAAACTTGGACGAACACAGTAAAAAGAAAAAAAAAATTATGTTGCCAGAAAAATTTTGATCATCGAATGTTGACTATAAAAGCTCTCGTGATACCGGCTTTATAGACAATTGTGAGTTATGATATACTGTACAGATATTCCTCTCTTAAAGTTGTTTCATTATTACACGGTTCACTTAACCCCTTCATTACCGGTGACGTCCTTTGCTTATATTCTGGCTACTATTAGACGATTTTATTCAGTTTTAAAAGGGCCTCCAGCAAATAACAGGCATCAACTATCTCGCCTTACTATTTTCACTACCACATATCCTTCTTATGCTATACAAAATAGTCAAAATAGAGCTAGAATGAATACAATAGAGGTCGTCGGTACAGAAGGGGTCAAAGTTGTTATGCTTCGTTATTAAGTTGTAAATCAAACTAAAATGGACCAAAATCACAAGAATAATGACAAAACTACTTGCTTCACTTAACCCGTTCAATACCGGTGATTTTACTTATATGCTGGCAATGATTAGACATTTGTATTCAGTTTAGAAAGGACCCCTAACACTAATAATAACGCTTCAAACTATCTCAACCAAGCCTTTTAACTACCACAGATCCTTCGTAAGCTGCATAATATCATCTAAATATAGCTAGAGTGGAACACGTCGCTGGTACTCAAAGGGATAAATAAAGCTGTTTTATTTAAAGTTTTTATTTTCAGGAGCGTAACTATAACTTTAAGTAAGGAATTGCTGTATGAGGCGTCTGTGAGTCATGTCTGAGTTGTAATGTATGACAATATTGTTTTGAGGTACTGTACAGGTAATAAGTGATGTCTCGGCACCAAGTATGTTTTGATCAATAATTGGCATCAGCAATATCTAAGCTTCATTTCTTGATATCAAGTTAAATATTCCAACATGTTCCTACACTTCCTACACCCTATTCAACATCTGACAGACATTAATACAGTGCAGAGCAAGCCAAACGTAATGACAACCGGGACATGACTTATTAGCGCGACTGTACTGTACTGTATAGGTAATTGTTTACGTTATGACTGAGTTGGATTGTACAGGTCTCCTTCGATTTACGATTGGGTTAAGTTCCTGAAAACCCAATCCTAAATGGAAAAATCATATAGCAAACCCTAAACGATTGGGTTACATTCCTGAAAACTCTATCTTAAATAGCAAAATCATATAGCGAACCCTAAAATCAATGAGGTAATTGGGGATGTGTTCTCGGACTAGCCAGGCCCAAAACCCTAACCCAAACACTTAAAAACCTATAATAATAACGTGAATTGGGGCATCGGATAGTGAGGGAGACCTGTACTGTACTGCAATTGTGAGGCATCTGCGAGTCATGCCTGAGATAGTTTGTTATTTTTGTCAGACTTTATGAGTTGTGGGTAGTTATTATGAGTCTTGTCAGGGTTACTTGAGTCGCCTGTGAGCCATATGAGACCTGAGTTAATGTAGACTTGTGCGAGTTATGTGAGCACTGAACTCCACCACTAGGATCTGGAAGGCTCATTGTCCGCATTGTGCGCAGCTACAGTATTTGTGTAGATTGAAGCCACCGGATGGCATTTGGGAGTGGTACAAAAATACTTAATATGAATTATATATTGACGAAACACTTAGTTATGAATGGAATATTCGTCTACAACCTTTAAATTTTCTGTTTTTACAGTAAAATTTCATTTTCTTACAGTTTCTTACAGTAGTTCATGCGTGACTTATCAGTGCCAAATTTATCAGAGCGAACTTTCTGCTTCGTTCTGCTCCCTATGTATTATCAATGGGAAAAAGGAGTGGTGCGTCGTCTGCAGTGGCTTCAAAACGCGAGTATTGAGCCATCCAGTTGTGTATGGAGTTCAGTGGATGTGAGTCGTGTAGAAGTTATACTGTATATGTGAGTCCTGTGTTAGTAGTCAGATTTACACCATCTTTTTTTCCCTTAACCTTTTTCCACAACTGATTGAACATATATACAGTACTGTACTTTTATAATAATTCTGTCATCTATGATAATCTACAAAATGTCTAGTTGCCGATTCCAGTAAAAAATAGTTTAGAAATGGTTCCAGAGTGAAGTTAACCCCTTCAGCACCATGACGTCTTTTTACCTTTGATTCTTGTTTTAATTAGATTATTTTATGCAGCTTAACCCTTCCTACCCGGTCTGCCTTAGGTAAGGACAGCTCGAAAGAAGGGCCGCTACCCGGTATACCTTACCTAAGGCAGCAGCTTAATAGCCTAATTTAGCTTGGTCTGAACGCCGTGCGTACGACGTATGTCAACAAACTCAAGCGTTGCGTCACCGCACCTCCGAAAACAAGAAGAAGACTCTTCAATGTTATTGTTCTGACGTCAGACGAAATTAGTGTCTGAAAAGCCCCCATATTGGCAACATCTCTGCAATATTGGCTCCACTGAAATCGTCATCACAACTGAACCAGTTGACTTACAGAGCTCTACTCAACGCCAAAATACAGATTGAAAATCGCACTACGATTATAGATGAGTGGGAAAGTTCTAGCAGTGAAAATAAACATAAATACGGTAGCCTAGGCCTAGACGTTTATCAGCCATTTCGCCCGGGTAGGGGCGACCGTCATTGGGTAAGACAGCCCGGGTAGGAAGGGTTAAGAAGGACCTATGTTATTTAGAGGGTGTATTGAGATCGTATTTACCCGTTTGAGTCGTAGAGGTAGATTATACACCGGTACTAAAGATAATCGTCTAATGGTAACCAGAATATGATGAAAATTACGTAATGGTGGTGAAGGGGTTATGGATGAAAAGTGGTGGGAAAAAGCCCTGGTGAAGATCTGACTTTAAGGACAGTTTACGAGGGCATGTTCTTGGCATTTATACTTCGGAGATGATGGGGTGGAGTACACAGCTGAGGGTGTCAAACTGGGGCAATTTTCTTTGACGACTGGACTGAATATGCGAAGGAAAACAAAAAAATAATGTGGAATAGCTTTGTTTTGGCCATTTTATCACTTCCAAAGATTTTTTTTGAATAAACCACAATTTTATCTTCGCATATACTGTACTGTACCTCCTTTACGTAGGGCACGTGGTACCCGTCTTGCTACTCAATCCCACCCCTACTCTGTGCAACTCTCCAACCCAAGAGTGAAACTTTACTCTCAAACTTTCTTCTACTCAACAGCTGAGCTCTGGAACTCTCTCCCAGAATCAGTCTTTTCCTCTTCCTATGATTAAATTGCTTCAAACTCTGTGTGTCCAGGCATTTTGGCTCGAACGTCCCTTGATTTTGGCCCTGTCACTCTTTCAACTATGGGGGAGGCACTCGCTATAGGCAGTTCTGCCTTTTGCCTCCCTCAATCACATAGAAAATAAAAATATACAGGTCTCTCTCAATATACAGGTCTCTCTCAATATACGATTGGTTTACGTTCCTGAAAACCCGATCTTAAATAGGAAAACCGTATAGCAAACCCTTAAGGGGAGGTATTTAGTTTGTTCCCTAGACCTCCATCAAGCTTAAAATTACATCCCCTTGAGTCCCTTTCAAGATAAATGTTTACATTTTTCGGTAGAAAAATTTCCTGGCCAAAGGCCGGTTCCTCTTAAATTACAGGCTCGCTATCGCTCGCCAGGATAAAATCGACACCTGAATTGCACGAAAGGTCTTAATATGGGGTGAAAGTTCTTAAAATCGCTAAACTAATGGGGCAAACGTTTTATAATATCAAAAGCAATGGGGCTAAACATGAGGGAGAAAGGGGTCCAGAAAAAAATCCCTCAAGTGGAAATCTCCCCTTAAATGAATGGGGTAAATGGGGATGTGTTCTGGGACCAGCCAAATCCCAAACACAAACACCTGAGACCCTATAATAATATCGTAAACTGGGGCATCGGATAGTGAGGGAGACCTGTACAATAACCAAGACTAATATGAAAGGACTCTTCTTTAGTTTGACATCCCGACACAGCCTCCCGTCACATTCAGGGCCTCGTGATCCATATCAGGGTGTTAAATGAAAGCCGAATCCACTCTTTTGTTTTGAATTTCTGTATAATATGCAATGCAGTAATAAAAATTGGTTTATAGTTGAAATGATGTCTGTGGAAGTGATCAAACGGCCAAAACAATGCTATTCCATGTTAATTTGCTTGTATTTCTTCTTACTGTATATTCATTCAAGTCTTTAACAAAATTGCTCCGTTTGACACCCTGCCTCATATGCTAAGCAAAACTTCCTGTGCAGGTATAAAAAACAATACAATATTAAATGTATGTAAGAAGTGTTTGTTTAAGGTCATTAAACTAATGCATATACAACTGTACTTTATTCTGTTTTATTTTTATTCTTAAGAGCTTTAAGATTTGTAATGTAAATAGACAGAACTTTTTGCAGAAGGGGTAGGTCCCCCAAACATGTCTTGGAATTGGCTTAGACACTGCTGGTGAATTGGCATGAATATTTTCATAAACCAAATCTTGCATGGACAACCAAGTGAAGGGAATGAAGCAAGTTAGTGAAGAATGAACAAGGGTACATACATATATAGACAAATTTAAAGACAGAGTGCGGTTCCGGTCTCATGTCCTAATGGCGGCGTTCCAGGCAGCCCTATTCAAAGCTGCGTCACTTGTCAGTTGTTTTATTCAAGATCAGCCTGCAAAGTCAGATCCCACGTCTATCTTGGTCTTCCCTTTGGTGCAGCTCCCCCCACGTTCACGGACTTGCATCTTTTTACCCAACTTAGTTCATCCATCCTCTACACATGCCCGACACTTCCAAGCCTACTAGTACCGGTACGCATCTCATCACTGATACACTTTATGCCTAACCGTCTCCTTAACTCCTCACTAGATATCCTATCTTGCAGTTTGGCCCCACACATCCTTCTCACCATTCTCATCTCGTTGCATTCCATTCTGTCGATATCATCCAGAAAAACCAAGGGTAAGCTTGATGGAGGTCTAACGAGGAAACTAAAAAAGTAATAAATAAATAGATAAAAAGACCAATAAATAAACGCTACCCCCTTAAAAAAACTCCAAAATGTAAATATCTGGTAAAGATAGAATAAGGGGATTGAGTTCGGCCCGAGATAGCTTCGAAAATGTATGATTCAGAATTAATGACTGTGACGCTACATACATAAAATTATACTGTAGGAAAAAATGTAAATACAGTATGTACAATAGTGTAGGATGAATATGTAGGGGTAGTCATAAGCCTGTTCATTAACCCCTTCCGTACTGATGACGTCAGTTTGCTTTATTTTAGCTACATTTAGACAATTTTGTGCAGCTGGGGAAGGATATTTGGTAGTTAAAAGGATGGATTGAGACAGTCTGTAGCCTTTTAATTGATAACCGTCCTTCCTAAGCTTAATCAAATCGTCTAATAGTAGCCAGAATAAAGTGAAAAGGATGTCGCGGTACAGAAGGGGTTAATTCATATCTTTTACTAATGTAGGATGATTCTTTGAGAGATTATGATGGTAACTCATTCAATACTGTCGAGCTGGTGTCGCTCATGCACATTTGCTGGCAATATTTTGGAACAATTCTCGTCTGGTAACTTCAGAACTAAACTTTTATTAGTCGTAGGCCACCAAACATAATTTCAGTCTACATGTAGTTCCCCATAGCAATGTAAAAACATATACCGGTATATATATATATATATATATATATATATACAGTATATATATATATACAGTATATACATACTGTACTGTATATTGAGAGAAAAAAATGCTCCTACAAAATTGCCGGAAAAAGTGCTCTTGTGACATTGCCTCTAGGTTAGGTTATGTAAGGTTAGTTTAGGGCTATATGACACTGGTTTAGTGGGTCCTGGTTAACTTGGCACTGGTTGAGAGCTACTGGTTGAAATGGTCTACTGGTTGAAATGGTCTACTGGTTGAGATGTACAGTATGCACTGGTACAAACAATGTGAGTGTAATAAAGATTTGTGAATATCCAAGATTTATTATACCCGGTGTCAGCTAACTGGGCAATCATTCTGATCCATGCCATATATCTCATAAACGGGCATCGCAAACAGGCTGTAATTTCACACATCTATTCCCTGGTGTACCCTCACAAAATAATATAAATTCCACCAACCCACCAATTAATTTACAAATAAACCTAACTAATGAAATCAATGAAAGTAATGAATACATGTGGTACTCCAAGGACTCGAACCTAGGACACTCACACCGAGATTCCGCACACTAAGCATTAAGACAGTTACCAGCTCGGTTGTCTTCATTATTTTTAAGCTATAAGATGTTAAGGGGTCAGGATTTGTGCCAGGTTAGCTGACACAGGGTTTAGTCATAGTTACAGTAAACTCTAGCTAACCTGGATGGACTGGGTGGGAATCGTGGTGAGGTAACCCAGTGTACATTACGTTCAGCTTGTAATGTCAGTAAAATTGTAATAACAGCTTAACCCTTTCGTGCGCGGGAAGACACACCTGCGTCTTTATGGGATACTTAAAAGATTGTGTGACCATCAGGGGAGTTTAGAAACCTTTAGTTTATTTTTTACAACCTCTGCAGTTTTTGTTGAGCGAGCTTCTTGGCAGAACATTTTTTTTGGAGAGCTAATTATTAGATTATGAGAATTTTACATGTAAATATGTAAGCAGCATTTTAGGAACCTGAAAGGTTTTAACAGAAAAACATAACTGTATGGAAATATCACTTGAGCTCAAGGTCAAGTGGAGTGCTTCCTATGGTCTAATGGGCACAGGGCCTTGGGTGAGGCTTCAGTGTCCTGGGCATTTACGCACCCTCCTCAGCTCCTCTCCTGGGAGCGGCTTCGGTCACCTGGACATTCTTAGTGGTTAAGCAGGGATGGTTCTGTGGGGGTGCTCGGTTATGGCCTTGCTCAGCACCTTGGGGCTGTTCGTTCAGACAGCCTGTGGAACAATAACAACAACAACAGTGAGGGTGGTCGCCTCTTGTGTGTGGAGACCCGGGTTCAATCCTGGCTCGGGGCAAATCCAACATAGATATTTTGGGAGATGATTTCCGTACCTACGGTATATGAAGTTTAGTTGTTATAGTAAAATTGTAAATAGTCGAGTAACAATAGTCAAAATAAATAATACCTGTACATGTCTGTACAACCTTATGCTATCAAAGTAATCATGATTTAGATTGAACATTTAGGATTACAGTATGATCGAACCACTCGAACAGGGGAATGACGATTGGCAAGCACTTCTCAAGCAATGCACTCTGGCAGTGAGATTGGTGTTTACAATAAAAAACAATAGTTTGTCAAAAACCTAGAACGGGCCAGTAACTCCTTCACCACCATTACGTAATTTTCATTATACTGTACAGTACTGTATTCTGGTTACCTTTAGACGATTTCCTTTAGTTTGTGATCTACCTATGTGACTCAAATGGGTAAATACACTCCCAATAAACCCTCTTAGTGACATAGGTCCTTCTTTATCTGCATAAAATCTTCTAATTTTAGCCAGAATCAAAGGTAAAACCTCCCCGTGGCGTAACTGATAGTGCGTCTGGCTCACAACCAGAAGGTCCCGGGTTCGAGACCCGGACGGGGAAGAGACATTTGGGCAAGTCTCTAGCGGTGTAGCCTCTGGTCACCTAGCAGTATGAATAGGAACCTGGAATAAGTGGACGAAGTTGTGACGTCCCATCTGGGGTTGGTGATCGGTTACAAGGTGAGATGGGTATCGTACTGGTCAACCTAAGCTACTGGTCAACCTAAGCCTTCGGGTGAGATTGGTACCGTAGTGAGAATGGTATCGTACAGATTAACCCTAAGCCTTCGTTTCCAGATGTCGCCAATTGGCTAAAATACAGACTACACACACATCCACAGCCATTCCAACGATACATAAACACTTAACATGCATTTCACGCAATACATTCCCAGTTAAGGAGGCGCGATAATAATGAGCTTATCTCGCATTGCGTGGATTCCCCTTGACGAACAAGCAAGTGAGTGAGCTAGAAGAAAATACAAAAGACGTCAACCGTACTAAATAGGTAAAGGGGAGATGGGTCTTTTTTTAGATCCCCTTTTCCCTCATGTTTAGCCCCATTGGTATTCAGATTTGAAGACGTTTGCCCCATTAGTTTGTCGATTTCAAGACCTTCCGCCCAATTTCCTTGTCAATATTAAAACCTTTTGTGCTATTTAGGTGTCTATTTTTTTTCCTGGCGAACGATAGTGAGCCTGTAATTTTGGAAGAACCGGCCTTTGGCCGGTACATTTTCTACCAAAAAATTTACAAATTATTCTAGGAGGAGGATTTAATGGATGTTTGTTTAAGTTTGATGGAGGTCTGGGGAGGAAACTAACAAAATAATTAATATATGAAAAACAAAACAATTGACCAAAAAGTGAACCATCCCCCCTTAAAATATACTTTGAATAATGAAGAACCTGTTAGAGAGATATTACCCATACTGTATGTCCTCCTCCAGTCTTACTCTGTAGTTACATCTCCGGGTATGTGTAGCCTACATTATAAATAAAAGTGATGCCAATTTATTTTAGAGAGCATACTTTTAGTGACCTTAAAAATAATTATGAAAATTTGTAACGTGAACTGTTACTTTTTTAAGTTAACCCTTTCAAGATCTGATGACGCATTTCTTTTTTGTTTTCTATCTATCTATCTATTGCCTGACGCCGTGATCCCCGAAGGGGTGGCCACGAACGAACCGCCCCCATGCACCTCTGTCCCCAGTCAGTCGACGCCCCTCCCCCCAACCAGCACCGCCTTCGTTCATGTAGTTCCTCACTCCATCCTTCCACCTCATATTAAATTTGTTTTTTTGGCTTTTTTGTTTTCTGGCTATTATTTGTTGATAATTTTTAACATGTATAGTTACTTAATGAATGTACAGTAATTGAACACTTTATGATGATGCAGTTCTTACCACCATGCACTCCTTGCTCAAGATCAGGGCTAGGGTTTAGTGTCTGCTGTGAATATTTGTAGGCCTGTGGCATTGTGGGTATAAATGTTATAGGTAGTGCTAGCGAACTTGACACTAATCTTGACCCCTTAACATCTTATAACTCAAAATTAATGAAAACAATCGGGCTGATGTTTCTATCATTTGGGAAGAGCCCACCAGGAAATAGGTGTGTATATTAGCAGCCAGTTTGCTCTAGGCCCTGTTGAGTTACAAAAAAAGTCAGGGATCAAAATTTTTGTCAGGTTCGTTGGCGCTACCTATATAGTGATGGATGTTGATAATGTACGACTGGGGGAGCCTGACTGTGTGTCATCCATGGCTGCTTTTCCCCAATGCAATAGGATTTGTTCTTCCTTGTCAGTCAATACGACTGTGGAAAGATATGTCGCAAGTGCCCCATGCACAGACATGGCTTGAACGTGTGTGGCGACGGAGGCATGAGTTATGTGTGCAACATCGATTGTGTGTGGTATTGGGCTGGTCTATCAAATTTTATTTATTATAGTTGAGCGATCTCTTCCATACCCATCACTTACTCTGACTGTTCCTTTTACATATATATTTTCTAGATCTCAAGTGGCGGCATCTCTTCCGTGGATTTACCTCTCTACTGTCAACCTAGAGGTTGGCACTTGGCAGACTGGGAGCCAAAGCGACACATTTTTCCTTTGCCCCTCAACTTTCCCTTCATAATTGTTAAGGTGCACAGGGCCCTGGGTGGGGCTTCGTTGTCCCGGGCGTTTCCACACCCTCCTCAGCCCCTCGCCTGGGAGCGGCTTCGGTCACCTGGGCTTTCTTAGTGGTAAGCAGGGAGGGTTCTGTGGGAGTCCTTGGTTATGGCCTTGGCCTTGCTCGGGGCCTTGGGGCTGTTCGGTCAGACAGCCTGTGGAACAACAACAACAACCACTACCACCACCACCACCACCACCCCTCCATCATGCGCTTCCTGTGGCAGACCTTCCTCACCCGATCCCTCTCTCCTGTCAACGAGCAGCCTACGTGGGTCAGCAGATCTATTGTGGGTTGGTTTCCTTTGTTCTGTTATTTTATATTTTTTTTCAATGTTTGTGTATTTTTCCTTTTATCCTTTTATTTTTTTATTATAGCCTACTGTATTTTCTGTTTTGTTTTGTATTTAATTATATTCTTTGTTTTTGTTTTGCTTTTCATTATAGCTGTTCTGTTTTGTTTTATTAATTATATTGTATGTTTTGTTTTGCCTTTCTTTTGATACTTTGGTTTGTATATACAGTATATATATATATATATATATATATATATATATATATATATATATATATATATATCATTTTTTGTGATACTGTTTTTTACGAATCATTGGTTTTATGATGAATTTCTTTTCATTCTGGCTACCATTAGACGATTTTATTCACTTTAGAAGGTTTTCGTCACTTTTTCATCGACTATCATACTATTGTTTTCTTGTATAATTATTTTCTTCAATTATTTGTTTTCTTTTTCTTGCCTGTGTTTTGAGTATGTTTGTCTTATCTCTGTTGTTGTTGTTGTTGTTGTTCCCTAAGCTGCCTGGCCGAACAGCCCCGAGTCCCTGAGGAAGGCCATGGCCACGATCGGGCTTTCCCACAGAGCTCTCATTGAGTGTAGGTTGTGTTGTTGGCGTAAGTGGTTGTGTGAAATGGTATGGGGTGCTGTGTTACATCCCGGGCAGGCGTCGACAACGGAGTCATCCAGTCTCTTCTGATAGCTCAGGAGAGCTGGATGGTGTCCGCATCTCAGCCTGGCCAGGTGGACTCTGTCCTCGCGAGGGAGGGAGGATTCGGAAGGATGGATTTCGGGAGGTCGTGCATGCAGCTGCGTGTTGTCTGTGAGTGAGTGGATGGATTGGCGAGAGATATGAGTATGGATGTGCTTCTGGAAGTTGGTTCGGGGTGGGCAGGGAGGGAGAGAGGACAATAATTGTGTGTGATACCGTGTGCTGGGTGTTGTTTTGATATTTCTTGGTGTCTGTGGGTGTGTTGCCATGTAGTTTAGTGGGTGGTCTTGGTTCGTGGAAGCTGCTGCCAGGAATTGAGTGCCTCTCATGTCCAGATGGTCTTTGACTTTGAGGATTTTGGTTTCTTGATGTAGATGATTTGTAGATCTCTGTTCTATCTGTTTGTTATATTTCTATCTTGCTAGGCGTTTGTATTATTATTCTCCTTTGTTATTGCATGCTTTCCTTTCTCTCTCTCTCTATCACTTTTTTTTTAGTTCCGCTCTCTTATTTACCCCCCCCCCCTCTCTCTCTCTCACGCTCACTCACTCACTCTCTCACACTCACTCTCTCTCTCTCCAAGCTCACCCTCTCACTCACATAGACTCACACACATGCTCTCTCACTCACTCTCTCTCTCTCACACTCACTCACTCTCACTCTCAACACTTAGCAATAATGGAACCGCGACATCTAGCATAACACTCACCTACTCTCTCGATTTGTCTGTGAGAGGGTGGGAGGGAGTGTGTGTGTGAGACAGAGAGTGACTGTGTTTTTTTGTTTGTGTGTGGGAGAGAGAGAGAGGGAGGGAGGTGTGTGTGTGTGTGTGAGACAGAGTGAGTGTGTGCGGGTGTGTGTGTGTGTGTGTGTGTGAGAGAGAGAGTGAGTGAATCTGTGTGAGAGTGCATGTATGTGTGTCTGTGTGAAGAGGGAATGAATGTGTGTGTGAGAGAGAGTGTATGTGTGAAGAGAGTGAATGTGTGTGTGTATGTGTCCCTAGTCCCTCCCACTACAAGATAATTAGTCAGTGACACTAGCCTGCCTGACATGTTCTCTCTCTCTCTCTCTCTCTCTCTCTCTCTCTGTTTTTCTGTCATTATTTTTTTCTCTCCCTCAGCCATTGTATATTTAACCCTTTGGCTGCGGGTGACGTTCCGGAATGCATAGGCAATTTACAGCAACTCCCAGGCTTTAAAAGCGATTACTAATCAAGTGTCAGTGGGTGGGAGCGTGAGGGACCCACCTCCGACCCTCAGAGCAGCGAGTCGTTCACTGAGGGAGACTGTGTCTCGCGCGGGTGTCTCACAACAGTGTTGCCGAGCGAGCGAGAGCTAATAATTAGCGGTTTTCCCGCATGTCTATGGCAACGCTGCCAGTGAACCCCGCCACCTACGAAGCTCGTTCTGGTCTCATTTTGAAGCTATTTTCGCCTAGTTTTCGGCAGAATACAGTTCATTTAATGCAGAAGCTTGATTAATCATTCAGGAGTGCCTGAATATGCCCAAAATAGCCCAAATATGCCCGCAGGATAAGTGTTAATAGAAATATAATAATCTGAATCTCTCTCTCTCTGTAATGCCGACCATTCGCATATTATACCCTGTTCCAAATATGTAGGCCAGAAATCGAACCCTGATCATCTCTGTGACAAAACGGGCTTGAGTAAATGGGCTGTAAATTTCTACACCTATTCCCTGGCTGACTCTTCCTAAATGGTAGACATATTAGCTCGATTACTCTAGTCGTTTGTGAATTTGTGAGTAAACAGGCTGTAGGCTACACTACACTAAGTTGTTATTTTCATTTGATGATTTCTATGCACCAAATATATAATAAAACACTACAAAGGCACATAAACAATAGGCCTTAGAGAGAGAGAGAGAGTAAGACTAATATAATGCAAAAAATAATGATAGAAACAAGGGAGAGAAAGAGAGAGAGAGAGAAAGAAAACAATAATGAAACAAAAATAATGTAAGACAAAAAGAGAGAAAGAGAAAAAGAAGCAGTAGGGAGAGAATCCATTATGGTTCAGGCTTGATCCTTCTCTCTCTAATTCCCTTGCTCTATTCCTTACCATTGTGCTCTCTCTCTCTCTCTCTCTCTCTCCACACACATTCACTCTCTCACACACTCTCTCTCTCTCTCTGGCCTATTGTGTCTTTGTAGTGTTTGATTTTATATTTGGTGCATAGAAATCATCAAATGAAAATAACAACTTAGTGTAGCTCGCCAGGAAAAAATCGAATCCTAAATGCCACGAAAGGTCTAAATATTGACAAGGAAATGGGGTAAAATGTCTTAAAATTGCACCAAAGTACTGGGCTCAGGAGTATTAGTAGGAGAGGGACCCAGGCTTTACCATTGACCCACTCTGGCTTAAAGGATCTGGGAACCTTGTCGCTACCGTTGTGCTAACCCTGTCTGTACCGGCGACGTCTCTTTAATTATATTCTAGCTATATTTAGACGAATTTACGTAGTTTAAGAAGGATCTGTAGTAGTAATCTATGCTTTATTTATTTCACCCCAACACCAAACACCTCCAATGCAATTAACCCCCTCCGACATATGACGCTATTTTGAGCCTATTAGGGATACTTTAAAGCCTTTGTTACCATCAGGGGTATTTAGAAACCTTTAGTTTAGTTACTTCAACCTCTGCAGTTGTCTTTGAGTTAGCTGTGTTGAGCCTATTGGGGATACTTTAAAGCCTTTGTTACCATCAGGGGTATTTAGAAACCTTTAGTTTAGTTACTTCAACCTCTGCAGTTGTCTTTGAGTTAGCTGTGTTGAGCCTATTGGGATACTTTAAAGCCTTTGTTACCATCAGGGGTATTTAGAAACCTTTAGTTTAGTTACTTCAACCTCTGCAGTTGTCTTTGAGTTAGCTGTGGGCAGAAAACTAATTTTGGAGAGGTAATTATAAGAGTGGGAGAACTATTTCTTATTGCTAATCTGGCAACCTCTGCGTCATATGTGCGTGAAAGGGTTAAAACAGGTCAAGTCATAGTTCGAAGCCTGTTAATTGCTGGAGGCCCTTTTTAAACTGAATTAAATCGTGCAATAGTGGCCAGAATGATGGTAAACAGACGTTCCCGGTACAGAAGGGGTTTAAGATTTAACCTGTATTATGCATTAAATCATTGCAGCTTAAGGGGAGATCTCCACTAGAGGGATTTTTTTCTTGACCCCTTTCTCCCTCATGTTTAGCCCCATTGTTTTTGATATTATAAAACGTTTGCCCCATTAGTTTATCTATTTTAAGAACTTTCACCCCATATTAAGACCTTTCGTGCCATTCAGGTGTCAATTTTATCCCTTTTTGAGTAATTGAGGATAGAAGTTAGGAAGAGTCAGCCAGGGTATAGGGTTGGAAATTTATCCCACCCCACTTCTCTCTCTATCTATAAATATCTCTATCTACCTAGCTCTCTCTCTCTCTCTCTCATCAATACATGTCTGGTATGTATTTTTATCCCAATATACCTGGATCGCATTTTATACTTAATGAGTGACAGCTCTCCGTAATTGTCAGGAGAATAACGTCGGGACTCCAGTCCCTTGTGTGTGAGAGTGAGTGAGTTAGAGTTAGCCCACATAGATACACATACTGCACAGACCTTGCGGCCCCTACTAGGCAGTCGGGACTAAATTCTAACAACATTTGCTACTAAGTGGAAGGTAAGGATAGCGAAACAGAAGGCTCTCTCCCCATCCAGAGAGATAGAGAGAGAGAGATTATCAACCCTAGTGGATTATTAAGCCAGCACACTAAGTCGAGAAGAACGTCGAGACTGGAGACCAAGGATAATAGAAGTCACTCTCCTTGCTGGAGACCCTTTTTCGAAAACTCCAGTCCCTTGTGTGTGTGTGTAAGAGAGAGAGAGAGAAGGGGGGGGGGGGGGGGGAGGCAGAGGCAGGGGGTAAACAAAGATAATCAAAATGCTACAGGTTGCAACTGTATGTTCAGGAAGGAATGCCATACCAGCACCCCCAAGAATTTTACGGCCACAGCAGATAGATTAGGCTTACAGGATGTGTGATGAATGTACAGTACACTCTAACTATAATCGTGCTTTATAAATAAACAAAACTAATTAAATATAATCGGTAAAGGATGAATTAGATGATTCGATTCCGTTTGGGACAACTTCGAATCTTATCTGTAATAATATTTTTTTGGCTAAACTAGAAAAGCTCCCTTGAACAATAGTATAGCTAGAGTAAAATCTCAGGTTTTGGGTTCAACTAGAAAAGCTCCATTGAACCGCATAGAGGCCACCTGTTTACATAAGGTAAAACAAGGTGGCTCCCATCAACCCGGCTCCCTTGAGCAGTACTGCCAATTATGCTACTGTTCAGCTAGATCTAGAGGCATTAACTTCGATCCAAAGGCAAATTTATTCATCTAGTGACATGAATTCTAGCGATATTCTGGAGATTTGAGCCATTTTAGAGCGATAATGTAGAGATTGTGGCAATATTCTAGCGATTTTCGGCATTTATATACTATCTAGCGAAGTTGATTTGGGAAGTTTGGTAACCCTGCCAACGAACCTCAGTGACAGTGCGCCCCATGTGGCCGTTGAGAGAGGCTGTACGTCGCGCTCGCTTCTCGGCCCAGTAAACTAAAAATACCCACAAACAAGGACCAAAGACCCTTTCCTAGTGAACCAATTACTCGCTACGCAAAGGCCGAGTGAAGTAATAAGGTGTTTATCCGGTCAGGTAATGGATTTTGTGGTTTGTTTTGATGATGTGTGCGGGAGTGGTAGGCTATCCATATTGCTGCTTGGAACATCGGTAAGTTGATTCTGCAATATTGACCAAATAGTGACCCATCCTTTCACTCCTAGCAGGGTGTCAAACCAAAGACAAGCCCATTATTTCCAGTCTTTGATTATTGTATAGGCCTAGGCTATGTAACCTATGTTAGGATACAATTAGGCTATGGTTTAGGCTATAGGCTAGTTCAAATTGTCTGTAAGTGATATGATGCTAATTTCATGTTCTTTCACGTTGATTTTCCGGTATTCCTAGGATATAATTATGGTTTATAGTTCAAATTATGTCTTTGGAAGTGATATGATGACCAACACATTGCTAGCCTAGCCTATTTCATGTTAGCCTAATTTCCGGTAGGCCTATTCCTAGGATATAGCCTAATTATGGTTTACAGGCCTAGCTAAAATGGTCTTTGGAAGTGATAGGATACCATTTCATGTCAATTTTCCTGTATTCCATCTCGTTCTCATTCTAGTCTTCAAACAACATTTCTCCGGTTTGACACCTTGATAATTTAGTCTCCTAGAATTGTTTGTATATATATTGTATCCGAAGACCCAATCTCGGCGTTGGTGGAGAAGGACCTGGTGATGCTTAGAGCCGCTGTGTAGCCTAAACATACAGCAGTTATTGTTCGTTCCAATGCCGGTCGAGTCTTCTCTCATTATTTATTTGTCCCGTGGTGCGTCGATCACATATGTTATGAGTGGATTATGTGTGTGTGTTTCAAGCCTCAAGGAATATGGTGTTTTATTGTGTATTATGTTATGAGTGGAGGATTTACATTGCCAATTAATTTGCCATACCCTAACACTAATTCTCCCTACCAGTAAATGCCTAGCCTACATGGGCGACAGCGCGGAGCTATCCACCCTCCCTCTACTTCAACAATTCTATAATATATGCAGTAAGTCGAAATTTCTGTAGCTGACACATACTTTGGTCTATGCATACTGTTGATTTATATATTTTAAAATCACCCATATTCATAAATAATGTATATTTACAAAAAAAAAGTCGGCAGGTATTTTCCCGCCAATTTTGTTACGATAATTAATCAGCTTATAATTAGGTTTGTAGTCATTATCAGCTGCATATGGACTTTCCCTTTATTACTATACTATATAAGCACTTAGTGTAGTCTTATACTGTATAATAAAAACGTGCAGAGTCACACACAAATTGAGATAAACATGTGCATATCCTAGGTGCTGGGTATAGTGATGTCTACGGTCGTAGCTCTGGCGCTAGTTCAGAAGCGTCCACCAGAGGTCTCAAGGAATTGTTGGTAGGGAGAATTGTCCAAAGCGGGGTTGCTGCCGCTAACTAGGCTAACCTACCATTACATAACCCATGCAGTGCCCCCGCCGTCCTTTTAACTATCTTCGGTTATGATGGTGTACGCGTCGCCTTGTGTTACTTCCAATGATAGCCGGAAATTAGAATAAACTGTCAAACTGCGTCATAATCATAATCTTCAAAGGGTTAAGTTTATTTTTAGTGATAATTTGTTTAACCCTTTAAGCACCATGACACATTTTTACGGTGACAGGTCAGTTGAACCAGTGCCACTTCAACCAGTGCCACTTTAACCAGTGCCACTTTAACCAGTGCTAACTCAACCAGTGGCCACTTCAACCAGTGACCATTTTAACCACTAGGTTAGGTTAGGTTAGGTTACTGGTTAAAATGGTCACTGGTTGAAATGGTCACTGGTTGAGTTAGCACTGGTTAAAGTGGCACTGGTTCAACTGACATGGAACCCATTTTTACCTTTGATTCTGGCTAACATTAAAAGATGTTATGCTGTTTAAGAAAGACGTAACTGTCTTGATAGCGTAATGCATACATGCGCGGAATGTCGGTGTGAGTATCCTAGGTTTGAGTCCTTAGAGTGCCAGTGTGCCACATGTATTTGTTGGTTTCATTAATTGAGTTTAGAAGTACAGTTGGTTGGTGAAAACATGAATTACGAGGGTTTATCGAGGTCGTATTTACCCATTTAAGTCGTAGAGGGAGATTATATATATAGGCGTAGTAAAGAAAATCGTTCAATACATAAGAACATAAGAAATACTAACTAACTAAATAAATACTAACCAGAATATCAGGAACATTACGTCATGGTAGTGAAAGGGTTAAGACGTTGATAACCCAGGTACAATTGTAGCAATGGCTCTAAATCGATATTAGCATTAATTATTTTATATTCCTAGTTTCCTTCATATTTCATGTTTTGTTTTAAGAATTGGAGCATTTTTTTTGTATCAGCCTAACCTAAAATAGTATAATTTTAGGCTATAACGAAAATGTTCTGGTTTTCTACCAATATACCGTTATTGGAATAATCATTATGGACGCTATTTATTATATACCCTTTCATTATTCATACCCAGATTATTTGCAGTGTTAACTAAAACACGAGTCGCCGGATTGAAAAGGTTAAGGTGGAGTCACATGATTAAGATATCTTTGGCGGTATTTTTGTCTGAATTTTCGTTCTGGCTGCTTGATGAATATTTGTCTTATACTGTATATAGAAGTAAAGCTGGTTGGTGAAAAAATAAAAATAATACAAATATATACCGGTATATAATAAAAAAAATAAAAAAATATATTACTGTATATACAGTATATATATATATATATATATATATATATATATATATATATATATATATATATATATATATATATATATATATATTGTTACTTCATATTTTGCAATTATTTGTTTTTATATTATATGTATTCATTGTCGATAGTATCAATTGCTTGCTTTTGCGATTTCCTTAGTTTATTTGTGCGATAAATGTAGGTTATTTGTAGGGTAGTTATTGATAGGGGTCACTTGAGGCATGCTATGCTTACAGGTACCTACCCGATAGCACTATCGTTAGTGAGTGCTGTACTGTATTTTATATATTATTTTGTAATAGTATAGATATCTTATCAATATTTGTATTTTGTACTATTGTTAATGTCTTGTCATGTTGCAAATTTGATTTTAAATAATATTTTGACATTTAACATGTAGTTTCTTTATTCATGCAGAGTTTAGTAAAATTTACCAAAACGTCCCGGACTTCCCAAACTTGACTAATTCCTTTAACGTGACGATAGTGCGTTGTTATATGTGCGATTAGTTTGCTTGGGAAACAGATTAACTTGCTCATGTAGTAATGTACACCCTATGTGGTGGATTGTGTTCTTTTATTTAATAATTTTCATTTTAGTAAGCGTTGTTTCCACATAGCGATTTTGATAATTTAATTTGACTTTATATTGTCATTGACCCAATTTTGGTTTGCAAGTTTTACATTTTAATTAATATATATATATATACCGGTATATATATATATACAGTATATATATATATATATATATATATATATATATATATATATATATATATATATATATATATATATATATATATATATATATATATATATATATATATAGAGAATATATCACAAATACACGTGAGCCACTAAATGTTTCTAGTCTCTCAGTGGGGATCGAACCATCGACCATCAGAACGATAGCCAACGGTTTAATCAATTACACCACGGCAGTATATATATGTATATATATATATATATATATATATATATATATATATAATTTTTTTTTTTTTTTTTTTTTTTTTTTTTTTTTTTTTTATATTATATACCGGTACCGGGTATATATTTTTATTATTTTTATTTTTTCACCAACCAGCTTTACTTCTAAACTCAATTAATGAAATCAACAAATACATGTGGCACTCAAAGGACTCGAACCTAGGATGCTCACACCGAAATTCCGCGCATTTATGCATTACGCTATCAAGACAGTTCAAGAAAAATTTACTAAAGCTCAGTGATAGCGAAATAACTCTTACAAATAGTTTCAAATTAGATAAATTTAGTTTCAGAAAAGATATAGGCCTAGGCAAATATTGGTTTGGTAACAGAGTTGTAGATGGGTGGAATAGGCTACCAAGTGATATAGTGGGATCAAGAACGATAGGGAGCTTTAAGATAAAATTAGATAGGCATATGGAGAGAGATGGGTTGGGTGTGAGGGGGATCTACCAGGTGTGGGCCAATCGGCGCTCAGCAGACCCCGTAATCTTGTGTTAATCTCTGACCGTTTTGGTGGGGTCAGTACTCAAGGTATTAGTGAGATGGGTCTATAATTGGGCCTTGTAATTGGGGTTGGGTATGACAGGGATCTGCCTTGTATGGGCCGATCGGCTTTTTGCAGACTTCCATTTTCTTCTTATGTTCTTATGTAAGAATTATGGACAAGCCTACGATTTATTATACAGTTTCGAATCCTGCATATTAATTTGAGTATGTAGACCTACATACATTACAACTGTGCTATGGTAGGCTAATGTATATAGCCCTAGCCTACAATTATATTGAAGGGGATTTTTTGGGGCAAGCTAAAAATAACCCAGACACTAAAAAGATCGATTATTTTATTCGAGTACGGTACATATCATTTTAGCCCAACCTCCCCCAAGGTCTACAGTATATACCGTACATGTGTAGCCTATATAAATCTTGACCTCCCAATTTTACTCGTACCGGTAGCCTATGTATTTCGCCCGCAAACAAATATGACCTCGATACCAATCTGGGAGGTTCCCTTATATATTATTTTTCATCTGATTCAGTTTATTTCTTTATTGTACAGTCGAGAGCATCAATTAAAGGTACAGTCGCGGTAACAATTTCGAGACATCTACAGTTCTACACCTATGCTCCCTCTATTCTTTCACTGTATTGTTGCACAGAATAAGCCAATGTGCTTCTTAACAATCAGACTTACTCTGACTGTTCCTTTTACTTATATATTTTCTAGATCTCAAGTGACGGGTCTCTTCAGTGGATTGACCTCCCAATCTACCAAGATTGGAAGCCAAAGCGTCACATTTTTCCTTTGCCCCTCGACTTTCTCTTCATAATTGCTGAGGGGCACAGGGCCCTGGGTGGGGCTTTGATTTCCCAAGCGTTTCCGCACCCTCCTCAGCTCCCCGCCATGGAGTGGCTTCGGTCACCCAGGCTTTATTGTGGTCGGCAGGGAGGGTTCTGTGGGGGCGCTCGGTTATGGCCTTGGCCTTGCTCGGGGCCTTGGGGCTGTTCGGCCAGACAGCTTGGGGAACAACAACAACAACAGTCAGACTTAGTATACTTTGATGAAGCCCGGATCGTTTTTTTTTTTAATCTAATTTCTGTATTGTTTCCTATTCCGTAATATATAAATGTGTGAGCATTGACGATCTCGAGTTTATACCCTTGCAACTCCCGTTTTCTGTTGACCCATTGTCTTTGGACGCGCGTTCTGAGAGTTTCTCACTCCAGCGTAACATTTTAGGGTAAATTTCTATAATTGCACCTATACGAGCTAAACAAAAATATTATTGTATTTAACAGGAAGGTACGAAGAGGTAAGTGATGTGGTATAGGTGGCAATATGCGGAAATGGATTATAAGTGCATTCCGCCCCATCTGACAAAAGTCTATAAATCTAGATGTGACACGGATTTTAGAATGTTTCAGAGAGACAGTAGCCTAACCTAACAACCTTACCTAACCTATCTTAGTATTATGGGTGGGGGCTGCCGCCCCCACACTCCTGCTAGTTGGGTAAGACGGTAGAAATCCAGTTGGGGTGGAGTGAGTAACCGTAGATTTTCGTAAGGGGTTCAGAGGGGGGCGGAATGCCGGAAAAACTAAATAAGATGGTCACCAATTTTCCCATGGATTTTTTTTTATTTTTCCCTGTTAGTTTTCATCAATATATAGTGTTTGGAAATAATTACAACTCTCGGCGAAACCGTTTTCCCCATTATACAACGATAACGATCTTAAGACACGCCGCCCGATAGTGGGGAGGGCTATGAAGTACAGGGAAAATGAGGGGTTAAATGCGTAAAACGGCGATTAAAACGTATTTTAGAAAAATTGGCTCGGGTTTTAAGGTATTTCAAAGGCCTAAAACCCAATATTTCGAAAACCCGAGCCAAGTTTTGGCCAAAGCTGGCTCGGATTTTGAGAGTTTGTAGACAATAAAATTACAGTAACCTCATTTAGAAATTTGGCTCAGGTTTCCCGAAATTGCAAAGCCATAAAACCCGAATTTTGGAAAACCCGAGCCAAACTTGGCTCGGATTTTGCGAGTTTTAAGAGTAAACCAATTACAGTAACCTAATTTAGAATTTTGGCTCGTTTCCCTAAATTGCAAACCCCAAAAAGCATAATTTTGGAAAACCCGAGCCAATTGTTGGCAAAACTTGGATCGTAATTTGAGAATCGAAAAAGACTAACTAAATGTCGGAAATCGGCTCATGATTTCCCTAATTGCAAAGCCATATAACCAGATTTATCGAAAACGTAGCACTTATATAAATCATAAATATCCAGTAACATAGACCTAGTACATTGGATACAAGCCTAATCCACACCTAACGCCTACAATGTGTCTGTAGTGCCTAGTAGGCCTACATGGGATACAACATGGCGGTTGGGCCGGCGCCCATTTAGTAGCCTACCGGTATTCGGCCGTATCTGTAAATACGAATGCGAGTCACTTCGAGCGAATTCCTGATCAAGCGGATGCACAATCTAACCTAACCTAACCTAACCTATGGGCAGGTGGAGTTATTAATATTAGTGTTGACTAAAAAGCTGGTGGACAGACCTCGGGAGACAGGTGAAAATGGCGTGTGTACGAATCGGTGCCGTCTATAGGAAGGGATTGACAACCATGTTACGACACAATTCCATTTTAGTACCATATATTTTTATTAGGTTTTGCCGAGGCTTAAAAAACATTTTCATATTATATTTAGAGCATTATAAAATCCATATTTGTTTTCAAATATTGCAAAATAATTGGTGACCAACTTATTTAGTTATACTGGAATGCCCTTATAATCTATTTCCGCATATTGCCACCTATACCACATCACTTACCTCGTCGTACCTTCCTGTTAAATACAATAATAATTTGTTTAGCTCGTATAGGTGCAATTATAGAATAATTCCCATTTTAGTATTGTTAATTTGAAGTCTTCTACATCTGGGGGTGGCAACCCCCAGCTTTGGTTAGGTTAATGCCATTTTTGTTGTCGGAGGCGGGCGAAGGTTTGTTTGCGTCTGGGAGTGCCTGTCTCACCAACTATAGCCTGTATATTTTCCAGCTGATAGTAAATTCACATGTCCCTATCTGGATTATTTGGGTATTATGAATATTTTGTAGTGAAATATGTTATTTATAACTACATGGCCTTAGTATGACGTAGAGAGTATTTTCAGCTGGAAACAAATAGGGTAGCCTATAGCATTATCAATGGAAGCATTATACCTAACCTAACCCAAATTAAGGGGAGATCTCCACTTGAGGGATTTTTTCCTTTACCCCCTTCTCCCTCATGTTTAGCCCCATTACTTTTGATATTATAAAAAGTTCGCCCCATTACTTTAGCGATTTTAAGAACTTTCACCCCATATTAAGACCTTTCGTGCCATTCAGGTGTCAATTTTTCCTGGCGAGCGATAGCGAGCCTGCAATTTAAGAGGAATCGGCCTTCGGCCGGGACATTTTTCTACCGAAAAATGTACAAATTTATCTTGAAAGGGACTCAAGGGGGTGTAATTTCAAGCTTGATGGAAGTCTAGGAAACACACTAAAAACCTCCCCTTAAGTATTATACGAGTAAATCCAAAGTATGAACTTACTTGTGTTTAATTATAGGGTAATCACACCTTGTAACGCCAATCAAAAGTTACCCTATCCTACCTACTGGCCAGGGGGTAACAACAACAACAACAACAACAACAACAACTGGCCAGGGGGTAATCAAAGGTATACTTATGATAGCGGTCGGCTGTGTTGGCGGGAATCATCCGTAGGGTGTGTGTGTGGGTGGGTGGGTGTGTGTGGGTGTTCTGGGACTCGTAGATGGGTTCCCGTGGATGTATCAGTTCCACCACGTAAGGATAAGTAAGTTATGGGTAAGAGTTGCGTTGTCGGGCGTACCACTACCGACATACAACGTAAATAATCTATAAATACTTAACCTATAACTAAACAAACCTAACCTAACCTAGTATTCTCATTACTACATGAATACTAAGTTAGGTTAGGTGGTTTGGTTAGGTTAATGTTTTAGAGAGGAGTTATGCTGTATGTCGGTGGTGGTACGCCCGATATCACAACTCTTACCAAGTTATGTACTCAAATAAAGTACTTATGAATTCGTACGTTAAAGTCAAGAATTGGTATTGATTTAAACCGTAGCACTGGTCACCGTGAGTGTCTGTAGTAAACTGACTATTTCTGCCTCTTCCATAGACGGTCCTTTTAGAAAGGCGTGAAGGAATTCGGAAAGTAACGTTCAGGCCCCTTTGTTTAGGCGCATACATACTAATATGAAGTAGTTCCAAGTTAAATGTATATACAATAACTATATATGTACGGTAAATACAGTGTAGGTAATGTGTAAATCTTAATCCCATTGTCTTACAATTATATTTACTAGATAAATACTATTTATAATACTATTCAAATACCTTATATATATATATATATATATATATATATATATATATATATATATATATATATATATATATATTATTATGTTCTATCCAACAACCAACTCTACTCCTAAAATCGATTAATGAAATATTACAAACACATGTGGCAGTCCGTGGATTCGAAGCCAGGGCGCTCACACCGAATATCAACACCTTATGCATTGCACCACGAAGGCAGTTATTATATATAAGGATTAAATGTCTTGTTATAACTCATGGGCTTCATTGAGACAATGAATTATTATACGTTAATAATACAGAACTATTCCTCTGTGGGAAATGATTCCCACAACCCACTTAAGGCAATACTGTAATACTGACTTGGAATTAAATGGTCGAAAATTATAGGCTACTGTGCAGAACATCTGGTTAATTAAATTCTGCACTTGATTTGGAAATTGGTTTGTTCGCATTTATAGCGCACAGCGGAAAAATTATAAAAGTTAAAATGGCAAAGGAGGCTTCTTTTAATTACCGGTATATAATCCCCCATTAAACCCCCCACCCCCCCGCACAGTCACACTATTTCTATCTTGTTTTTTTTTTCTTACTTGCTTTCTTTTTTTCTCACTCACTCTCTCTGTGTCTTGCAAGTTGCACACACCCACACACACACACCCACACACACACTCTCACTTTCTCTCTCTTGTTTCTTTTCTCCTCTCACACACACACACACACACACTCACCCTCACACTCACTTTCTCTCTCTTTTTTTTCCTCTCCACACACACACACACACCTGTACCTGCCAGTTTCGACACAGGTTATGTACAAGTGTTCTATTTCGCACTTACGAAATAGACGCTGTATAATTATTAGTACCGGTATGTGTAATATTTGCTGGCTATCATTCAACGGTTTTATTCAGCTTAGTAAGGACAGTGGTAGTCAAAGGATCATTAATGTGTGGTGTGATATATTATGTTGGTTTTCATTCAACGGTTTTATTCAGCTTAGTAAGGGACAGTGGTAGTCGAATTTTTCCTGGCGAACGATAGTAAGCCTGTAATGTTTGGAAGAACTGGCCTTCGGCCGGGAAATTTGTGTACCGTAACATGTACAAATTAATCTAGACGGGGGATCTAATGGATGTTTTTTTTATAGTTTGATGAAGGTCTAGGGAGGAGACTAAAACAAAATAAAATAAATATATATGAACTAATCGACCAGAAAATAAACCCTTCCCCCTTAACTTTGTTGTATTTATTTTCAGGACAAACTCAGAAAGAATGAGATGATAAACTAAAGGAACATAGACTCTAAGACAGTGTGTAATAGGGTTTAAAGTGGCAGAGCATAGAACCAGCCCATAATGGAAGGAAATATATGCAAAGACAAATGAAGGAATGAGGTGAGAAAGATAGGGACGAAAGAGGGGATTAAAAGAAAATTGATAAATAGAAGAATGAGATGCCAGTAACATAATGGATAACAAGTGAATTATACTAAAAACAAAAGAAATAAAACCAGAAACAATGGGTAATAAGTGAAGTATAAAAACAAAGGAAATAAGACAATAAACAATGGGTAACAAGTGAAGTATAAAAACAAAGGAAATAAGACAATAAACAATGGGTAACAAGTGAAATATAAAAACAAAGGAAATAAGACAACAAACAATGGGTAACAAGTGAAGTATAAAAACAAAGGAAATAAGACAATAAACAATGGGTAACAAGTGAAATATAAAAACAAAGAAAATAAGACAATAAACAATGGGTAACAAGTGAAATATAAAAACAAAGGAAATAAGACTAGACACAGAATGGATAACAAGTGAATTATACATAACAAATACAATAAATACAATGGATAACAAGTGAAATAATAAACAAAGGAAACAAAGGAAAACAGAATTATACAAGTGGAAGGAGAAAGAAGCAGAGAAGGAAGGAAGAATGAAAAGAAGGACTTGAAAGCAAAGGAACGAATAAGAAAATACGAGGAAAGAATTTGAAAGAAGGGAATAGACGATGGAAGAGGATAAAAAAAGGAAAAATAAATAACAAGTAGCCTAGTAACAATAAATAAAACAATTAAAAACAAGTCATAAATAGAACAAATCAAAACTAGTAAAAACAATCAATAGAACAAATAAAGAACAATAATAGTAAAGAAATATAATAAACATAATCACCCGAGTGAAAAAATTAGAGAAACCAAGATGAAAGCTAGTGAACAGTTACGAAAAGGAGCGAAAAGGTAAAAAAGAAAAGCGACTAGAGAATAAGTAAAGACAGCAAAGACGATGAAAATGAATAAGTAAACAAGCCAAGGAGTGAAAAAGTAAAAAGAAAAACAAATATAGAATAAGTAAAAACAGCAAAGACGGTGAAAATGAATAAGTAAAAAGCCAAGAAGCGAACAAAGGAAAAAGAAAACGGTAAGACGATGAAAGCGAATACCGGTAACTAAACAAGAACATAAAACGGTTAAACAATGACAGAGCATAACTAAACAAAAACAAGGAGTGAAATCATATCAAACAAACAAAGAACCCAAATATAGTGAGACAGACAAAGAAAGGAGATTAAAGTTGAACCATAGAAGACAAGAGGAAGAAAGTTCATAACCCAGAAGAATAAGAAGAACAAACAACAACAGGAGTGGACCCGTTCTGCCATCATGTTGTCATAGGTAAGTACATTGCTCTTTTTTTCCTTTTTTCTTCTTTCATATATCTTTTTTTCTTTTTCCTTTTCTTCTAGATTTTTTGTTTGTTTATGTATTTTCTTCCATTTCTTATTATATACTTTGTTTTGTTTGTATTTTTCTTTAATCTTTTATCTTTTTTTCTTTCTTTTCTTATTATTACTATATTATGTAAGATAAATATGATCTTTTGTAACTCAGAAGCTTGGAGCTATCAGACATTCTTCTTTTTTGGCAGGTGTTTGGTGTTGGGAGTGAAATGAATTGGTAAGACCCTGTGTAGCGGGAGGAACTGTTTTTCAGATGCCTAGTTACTAAGAAACATTGAACAATATCTTTAACCTAACTTAACCAAAACCTAACCTAACCTAACTTAGTATATTAGTGGACTATTTATGAATGCAGAATGTAAAAATATATTGTAACATTACCAAATTATTGCGATATAAGTACAGGTCGTCCCGCTACACAGGATTATACCCTCTTGTTTAACCACTTCTGTACCGGCGACGTCTTTCAACTATATTGATATGCTATTTTATGATTTTATGTCTTGTAGCGTAATGCATAAGTGCGCGGAATTCCGATGTGAGTATCCTAGGTTCGAGTCTTTGGAGTGCCACATGTATTTGTTGATTTCATTAATTGAGTTTAGATGTGAAGTTGGTTGGTGGAAAAAAAAATAATTCCTTCTTATATTCATTCAAGTCATAAGTGCGCGGAATTTCAATGTGAGTATCCTAGGTTCGAGTCCTTGGAGTGCCACATGTATTTGTTGATTTCATTCATTGAGTTTAGATGTGAAGTTGGTTGGTGGACAAAACATAATAATTCATTCTTATATTCATTCAAGTCTTAAAACAGAATTGCTCCGGGTTGACACCCTGGCAGATCAGGTCAGATGAAGTATTGAGGGATAAGCCTTTACAACGGCACCTCGTATCTACATTCTACTTTTCCTATTTTTCTGAAGAGTGTAGAGAGGGGAGAAGGGGTGTTGGAGTGGCTTTGTTATGTGTGTTTAGTCTGTATACTGTAAATCTTTATATTCTTCTTCTTCCTCATAGAGTAACCTTGAAATAATTTACACCACCACTATTATCAACATTGATTAACTTTCAACACAGCTACCAACAACACTAACACAACTACCACCTATCACAATCATCAACATCGATTTACTTTAGCTTGACTACTACTACTACCATCTTTACTACAACTATCACTATCACTACTACCACAACTACCACCATTACTACCACCACAATCATCAACATCGATTTACTTTAGCTTGACTACTACTACTACTACCATCCCCACTACAACACAATCTTTGCTATTACTACCACCATCACAACCACAACTACAACTGTCATCATTACTACCACAACTACCACCATCACTACTACTACACATTCCATCACTGCAACTACCACCATTACTATCACACCTATTAATATTACTACCACAACTATCATCATCATCACTATTCACTACCACAACTACCACCACCATTACCACAATCAAGTAAGAGAGAGAGAGAGAGAGAGAGAGAGAGAGAGAGAGAGTGGGAGCGAGAGCGAGCATAACAGAGATATAAACATTAGCAGCCTCTCTCTTTAATTTGCATATTCTTGCAGTGTGCGAAATTCTCTCTCTCTCTCTCTCTCTCTCTTTCTCTTTCTCTCTTTCCTTTTGCTTGTTTAGGCCTATTTGTTTTTTCTAGGGCCCTTTTTTATGTGTCCATATTTCTGTCTGTGTTTGTCATTCTTCTTTGTTTCTGCCATCCACGACACACACACACACACACACACACACACACACACACACACACACACACACACACACACACACACACACACACACACACACAACCTAAACCACCTCTCCTTAACCCCTTCTGTACCGGCGACATCTTTGAATTATATTCTAGCTATATTTGGTGTACGGTAGTTTAAGAAGGATCTGTGGTATTAAAAAGGGTTAAGTGAGATAGTTCGAAGCCTGGTAATTGCTGGAGGCCCTTTTTAGACTGAATAGAATCGTCAAATAGTTGCCAGAATAAAGAGTTAAGGGGTTAGTGGCTGTTGAACCAACACTAATGACCGCGACTATATATATACAGTATATATACCGGTATATATATATATATATATATATATATATATATATATATATATATATATATACCGGTACCGGTATATATATATAAATAATTAATCATCTGTCTGGAACTCACTAAAATTTAAATCCACTATTTGGTCGTACCGGTAACCTAAATTCGGATATGATAATTAGCCTATAGCGTCAGTAATCCTCAACCGCATGTCATAACTTTGCATTATATCATTACAACTTATGATAGTCCGGCTCTCCCTGGTATGAAGATGTTTATTAGTGTTATGACGTCGTGGGCAAGGGATAAGCTGTTAAGGGGGGGTCACCGGCTTTTTTTTAAATCTTTCTCTCCTTTTCTCACTTTCTCTGGCTTGTATCCATTCGGCCTCATTCAGCCAACTGTTTTAAGACGTTTATCCCCATCCAGGTGTCGATTTCTTCCTGACGAGCGATAGCTAGCCAGCATTGTATGGAGAAATCCGGCTTCGTCGGAGACATTTTTCTATCGAAAAATTTACAAATTTAGCTTGCTGTCAAAACAAAAATATATGTATGCTGGCTCGCTCCCGCTCGCCAGTAAAATATTGACACCTGGATGTGGGTAAACGTCTTAAAACAGTAAGCTAAATGGTGCCGAATGGATACAAGCCAAAGAGAGAGGGAGAGAAAGAGGAAAACAAAATGAGGAGGTGCGGGAGAGGGTGCAACAGGGGAAGAGGGTTGTAGGAACGTTGAAAGCAGTAACAAGAAATAGGGTGGTCAGTATGGAAGTGAAGAAATCCTTGCATGACAAGTGTGGTAATCCTGACACTAACTTACGGAAGCAAGCATGTACGTTCGGGAAGAGACTTAGACCAAGAGTGAGAGCGGTGGAAATGAGTTACTTGAGAAGTGCGTGCGGAGTTACATGGAGGGATAGACAGACGAATGAGGAAGTAAGAAGGAGGTGTGGTGTGGAGGTAGATGTGCTGGAAAGTGTGAAAAGGAACAACTTGAGATGGTTCGGCCATATGGAACGTATGGAAAGCGAGAGAATGACTAAGAGGGTGTACGAGAGCGAGGTGGAGGGCCAGAGAGGGAGAGGTGGAAGGATGGAGTGCGGAAGTCTATGAATGAAGGCGGTGCTGGTTGGGAGGAGGGGCGTCGACTGACTGGGGACAGAGGTGCATGGGGGCGGTTCGTTCGTGGCCACCCCTTCGGGGATTGCGGCGTCAGGCAATAGATAGATACGGTAGCTCCCTTTAGGGGACAGTGGCTGTTTTTTTTGTTTTTTGTTTTTTTTTTGGTGTACCGGGTATTCATTCATTTATTCATATATTTTTTAGTTTCCTTGCTAGATAATCTTCAATGCGTTAGCCTATTTGCACATAGTGATTTTGAGAAGTTCTTTTGTCTTTATATT